>JAOTQQ010000032.1:37070316-37138899 GCA_026546715.1 Gallinago undulata | reverse complement strand
TTTTTTTTTTTTTTTTTTTTTTTTTTTGTGGTTGGACTCGATGATCTCTGAGGTCCCTTCCAACCACCACAATTCTGAATTCTGTGATTCTTTTCTATAAATCTCACCCATTCTGCAAGGACACAGTGACACTGATCAAGGCTCCTGCCCCTCTGGACCAGATGAGCAGTGCCATAAGCTGGGGGAAGAGGGCATTTGCTCCAAAGGGCCCGTGTGCCCAAGTCCTGGCTTGCAGCTGGCTTTTTTGAGTATCCAGCTGTTCCACCTGAGATTCAGCCTTTTACATGTTTTCTGGCACCCACAGATGCTTTCCCACTGACAGCCACCTTTCTTCACATTTTATTGGTTTCTGACTCAGGTGTTCAGGTTAAGTTGCCAATTGCTTCATTGATATGTGGCCCCCAGCTAATCCCTTTGATTTTTCCCATGTATCTGGAGCCAATTAGTGGTTGTTTACCTGGGTTACTATGACTTTCTGGCCTCTCATCACAAATATGTTACAAGGACATAAAGTTGTATGACTGCTTTAGTTTCTTTTCCGTGCATATCTAATCCATGGAACAGGATAGACCCCCTCGTTTGACAGGGATTTAGGTCAGCCTCCCCCATGCCACTTAGCTGAGTTATTGGTGACAATTATCTTTATTTTAATAACTTGTGATCTAATCAGTGAACAGGCATGGTTCGGACCTCATTTATGCCTTCAAGTAAGCTTTGCCCTATGACATACATGCATATATACGTGTGTCTATGAATGTGTATATACATAATAATTTTAAAGCACCTTGGTAATGTGAACAATTAGGCAATATCCATAGTTAAGGTTGCTCAACACTTTCCATTATGAAGGTGCTTTTACTTGCTAATGGTTTTGCTGAACTTTAACTGTTTGACCACAATGCTCTATGCTGTCTCTCAGTTGAAAAGATTTATATATGGTGATACAGGTATGCCCCTGAATAAAGTTAGGGAAATTGCTTGTTTTGATTGTGTTAAATATTTAAAATAAAAACATGCTTATCTGTTGTCAATAGCATTTGTTAATTCCAACCTTTCAGCATACCTTGAGAATACACTCAAAGCAAGACTTTAGTTTTTAGTTTCTTAGTGTCATCATTCAGTGACAAAAATTTTAATTCTGTAATGAATTATAACATTATAATTTTTCTTGTGATTTGAAGCTTCCTAAATATAGGGGAAGGAATTTAGAAAGTAAACAGCTCAAGGTGTATTTTCTTTACTTTTTATTTCAGTATGATGTCTGCAGCTTCTGAGATAATCTGCCTTTTTGATTCTTCTGACAAGCAATTAAATGTAGTAGTTGTCTTTTTGTAATAGTTTAACACTGAAAAAAGTTGTGTGTGTGACTTTTAATGACTGACAGCTCTCAAGATAGTATTGCTGGTAAGATTATTGCATGAACTAGAAACTGTTGAGTAATTTTTGTGTTACCCCTTTGCTTCCATTTATTTGTAGTGGGTCACATACCAAAATTTAGTCCTTTTTAAAAGATTTCTGTCTTCAGTGTCTAGTTTCATTTCAGTGTTTTGGCTGTTTTGATAAAGCAGACAGTTTTGTAGTGCTGTTAAGTCAGAATGGTGATACTTACTGTGTAAAGTATAAATTGCTGGCTGATAAAGCAATACCCGTATACCTGTAATAGGTTAATGGATAGGTATTTTTCGCATATATTTCCTGGCAAAGATTTTCCATTTGAAGCATTTTTTTATACCCAGCTGCAGTTTCACAGTTTTCATTTCTCCAGTGAGACCCTTCATTTTCCATTTTGTCTAATGATACAGTTTAATCCTGGTTTCTAACACAGAATAGCAGTTCAGGAATTTATCTGACCAAGAACATAAGAGCTTCAGTTTAATTGAATTTTGAGAGTTTAGTAACTCAGATTTTCATCATCTGTGAGGCATAAAAGATATTGACTAGTATAAATTGTATCTGGTTCCCCTATCCTTTCTCTCCTCTTTGCAATAACTGCTGGAAAAGGCTATAGCAGTAGGCTAGAAGCTAGCAAGCGTTTTGCATTAGACATATTTTACTTCATCTTTTTTTTTTGTTCCTTACTAAAGTTGGGTAAAGAAGTTGTAAATCAAGCTTATTAAAATTCCAAATGTGCAGATCAGTGCAGGGAGTTCAGGCTTTTATTGTTGCTTCATCAGACACCCTATTATTTTACACAATTGCTTACAATATTTGGGTAGTCATTTGGAAATACTGTGTGACTTCTAAATTTTTTTCAGTATCAATAGTTGTAAAACTTTTGCCTTGCACTCCACAGTTTTACATTATTCAAAAACTTTAAACATGATCTGCTTCCAAATTGCAGAAGTCCACGATGCTATTTAAGAGTAAACAATAAAAATGTAGTTGGACAGGTAAACCAGCAAAATTCACAGCTTTAATAAACCGAGAACACATTTGAGAGGCTGATATACAGGTTTTATTGTATTGCACTGTAATCCTTGCAGCAGTTCCTTACCATGAATCAGAATTACAATAAACAAAAAAATAGAGTTTAAGAAGTTTTGTGTACCTTTTAATATTATTTTTTAAATGTGTAACTTATACTGGTCTAGATAGGCAACAGATGCATAAAGGTACATTCCTGTTATTAAAAAAATAATAATAATTTAGAATCTTTATGGATTCTAAAAACAGATACTGGAGAAAGAAACTATTTTGTCTGAGAAACTCATAGAAGGCTTCAAATCTTTGAACTAGACAGTAAGAAACTTCCTGATCATCTTAGGCCTCTACACAAAAAAATATAGTTTCTTAAATGCCCTGAATCCTTTTTCCATGTATCCAATGACAAATACAGTAGTGTTGATACTAAAAATAATTTCACTATATTCCTTTATTCATAATCACTGTCCATAACTACAGTGACACAGAGAAAAATACAAGCAGTTCTTACTCTGAAACAGAGGAAAATATGAAGAATGAGGAGAAAAAGCAATGCAGCAACAACAAAAAAGTAATCCAGAAGTGGATCCATTACAGCAGGCCACACAATTTTAATGTGTTTTCATTTTACCAGCATCCATTCTTTCTTCTTACATGTGAATGTATTTATCTGAAGACAATCTCAAACATATATACTAAACATAGACGTTCACTAAGTAGTCTTAGTGAATTTGTTGCTGATACCATTTTTTATAAGGTTTTCTATTTTCTATTTAAAATTCAAATGCTAACAAGTATCAAGACGTAAGTCATGTAATATTACTACTAAATCATCCAGTTAGTTACTTACTGTCTTAATTAAAAGGATTAAAAACATAAAAGTTTACTGTTTGTCAAAAGAATGTTTCACCTGAGAAGAGTAATGGTGTCGAGTTCAAAAATATTACTTTCCTTCCCAAAGGACTGAATTTCTGTTAGAAAATAATGGTTAGAAAAGGTGAATCATAATTAGCTTGTTTGAATCTTAAATAATTTACAAGATTCCTTTCTTTCCTCCTCCTCCCCCCACCTCCTCCCCCCCCCAAAAGAAGTAAATATGTCAAGCAACATCTTTGTGATCCAATGGCAGCAATGGCTTTTTCATTAACAGCATAAATTTATTGAAGCAGATGAAGGCAATCTTCAGTAATCCCTGAATCATCAGGGTAAGCAGTAAGTAGAAATCAGGAAAAAACATTCCTTGAATGTTTGGAGTTTTTCTGCTTGATTTAAGTTAGTTTCATTTTGAATTGGTAATTGTAGTCCACAATAACTTCTTCACAATATTCAATCTTAGCAAGTACTAATTAAAATTAATACATAGCAATTACTATGTTACTGTTGCATTAAATATAGCAAGTGTAACAGATTTTTGTTAACAACTTTGTTACTGTGCCTTAAGCATTTCTGCTTATGATACACATGCTCTGTCCTTCGTGGGACTGTGCTCCTTTTTATTGATTGTTGCTTCTAACGGTGCCGTGAAAGCAGCCCAGTTTTCTGCTTAAAACTAAGTGAATGGATCTCTGGCTGTTCATGATTGTATGAACATGGAGTCAACGTGGAATGAACTAACAGAGTAAAAAAATGCTTGCACAGCTAATGCAAGCTGCAGCTTCTGCAGTCTCACTAAGAGTGCCTAAATCCAGGCTTGGAAAGCCTGAAGTTTGGGCCATAGTTGTGCTCTGGACTGTGACAGTTATTTTGCCACCTTATGTTCAGGATGTGATGTGACCCCAAAATCTAGGCCTGAATTAAGATAATAGAATAAGAAAACAATTAGTGGACTGAATAGGTCCTGCAATAGTGAAGATACAAGGGTAAAATCTGACTTTGTATTGCTAAGTTAAGTAACTGTACCCCATTTTCAGGAACTGATGAAAATTAGGCTCAGATGAGCCAAATATTTTGGTGCCCAAGTACCATTTGGTATTGGTATTTGGTACTCTGACATATTTAGGTACTGAATTCCTTTAAAAATTAGAGGTTTTGCCATAGCCATAGTGATCTGGAGACACTTCATATTATTATGTAAAGGCATAAATTTCATTTGTGTTTTCTTTACCTTTTTAGAAAGTAATGGACTGAATTCAGCGGAGACATTTTCCAAGCTTAACAGTGCTCAAGATATACTTCTCTTCATTTAGAAGAATTTCACTCTGTTCAAACTTTCTGGTTGTTAATAATTAAGGAAAGAGTAATGCTTATCAGGACGCCAAGTCATTCATTTCTAGGTTTCTCTGAAATACATTTGCTTCTTTGTTGACGAAGCAGTTCAGAATGTAGATCATATATTGAAGGGGCATATTGAAAGGATTTTATAAGCAGAAAGACCTGTGAGAACCTACTCTAATTGGTCCATGGTATAATATTTCCAAGAAACTAGATTAGATATAATTATCTTGGGAGGTTAAGCAACCCTCTTATCCCCATTAGTGTACTTACATAATATACATTTTAATAGTGTCTCACAGTAAGGCTACTGGCAAACCGTAGGAGATATACAGATTCCTGGTGTTGCCTTTTCTTTCTAAAAGGCTCAAAAGAGTTAGCACTGTTCCTGGAAATATGTCTTTCTTCCTTGTCTTCTTTTGGACTAACTCATTGCAGGCAGTGGTAATTTTCTCACTAGCTAAGCCTTGGGTGTTGTTTGTTCTAAAAGAAGGAAAAAGGTGTTGTGAACAGCTGACTGTTTTCCCCTGCCTTGGAAAGAAGGTTGTGTCTGGTGATGTCTGGTCAATCTATTGGTAGAAATCAGCAGTAACAGGAGGAGAATCGTGATTTTATACATTTTTTTTCTGCAGCACAGAAAAGTGAGGTTCTAGGCAAAACCTGGTAAGACTGGGAGAGGTATTACATGTGTAAAGTCCCATGCTAATTGTGAAATTTCTGTATGATATTTCCATGTAAACTTTATTAGTAAAAGAACAGATAAGGTTTTGACATTCAAGAAATCCCTCATTAAATCCTATGACTATAGTTCTTACTAGAGTGTATTAAAAAGAAAGAAAGCATTTCTCCATGTACTCATCATGCCCCCATGAGTGCAACACTGTCAGAAATGTGTGAACTTCTTGAAATGTCTGTCAATGGCTTAGTGGAAGATTACTTTTTTTCTATTTTTATTTGTCTAGGTGTTAACACTGACAAACACGAGGACTTTGCAAGTGTTGGAAGTGTTGGAAATAGGATAATTGTATCATGTCTCCAACTTTGCTGTCAAGATTTGTCATCTTTAGATATACAGAATTGTATAAGAGTTAATAGAAGATTACATGAGTCAACAAAAGTAATTCTCAAATGAGATTACATATTTTTTTTCAGCTTGCCTAATTTCAATGTAAGGTCTATGGAACCTTTGATTTGGCAAATCACTGGATTTTGTATTTAATTCAGAATTGTGGCTTTTAAGGAAAGCACTTCTTTTTTCAAAGATCCTCAGATATTACAGTGGATCAATGTTTGCTGTGTTTGGAGCTACTGCATTTATTACTTCGGAATACAATTCTTCTTGTGTCTATTTGAAGCTCTCAAAAGGCATTTCAAATAAAATTTTTGGGTGCTGCTGCAAGGAGTTTATGTGAACATTTCTTACTTTGATTTCAGTATTTGCTTTGCTTCTACACCGTTATATTTAAAAAAAGAGAAGTTATGTTCTGGTTGGCAGTTCCACTGTTTCTCAGGGGATGAAGACGTTCTCCATGATCACATTCAGATCAGAAACGGTATAAGACATGATCTTAGGGAAATAAGACATTTGCCAAAGCATCTGTTCTTATGAGGGTTTGGAGTTTTCTGAAGGGCAGGATGGAGATGTCAAAGACGTTAGGCAATTTTAGTAATATTTTTGGTAGTTTTGAATAATAATAAGATGACATTCATTTCTGGTGGACTACATTTTTAGAAGAGGACGGATATGTTATGTGAAATGCTAACATGATCCAAAGACTTTTTGAATAAAGAACTTGTGTTTTTGAAGAGCTTATTTGTGGCCATATGTTTTATTTTGTGTTTGAATAAGTAAGCTGCGAGGAAATCACGATGGTAATAGTTTTGTTATCTAGAATTTTTTTGTCATCTTTAATTTCCTGCCATTGGTATTTGTGACTGTGTGAAAGCAACATGGAATTATCCTATCTTAAATATAAAATATACAAAACAATGTATAGAAATAGTTAAAAACAGCTTGAAGTACTTGCTGTGACCCTCCATTGTTTAGCTTTTATTATGAGGTCAATATTCATGATGACAACTTTACATAGACGTATGCGAACAGATGCACGAGTCCAGCCTCAGAGTTTACCTATAATTGTTCCCACATGTGTAAGGATGACTGCATTCCTATATTTCCCTTAGTGTTTTCCAGTCTGTCCTTGCCCCCTCCCTTACCTGTTACCTATGATGCAATCCTCTATCACACAGTAAATTACTGTTATTTCGCAAATCTGTCATTTTAGCCCCTAGTTTTTTATTTTGTTGGACTGTAAGCTTATGTGGAATGCCATTGAGTTTTTCACTTGAACACAGTTCCTTATTTTCATTTCATGTTCAATTACTTTAAATTGCACAGTTAAAACAGAAGACGATACAAAGAAATAGGCTTGATTCTGGTCTTTGTGTATAATTAATATCGGTTTACCAACTCCCAACACTTTCGTCTGTATGAAAAACAGTAGAGTTGCAAAGGTATGAAGAGAAAGCGTTTTGTAATGTGTTGGGGGGTTTGGATGATACACAAGAAGACAGGAGCTTCTTTTCAAAGACTAGGCTGATTTGTCAGCATTTGCATTGGGAAAATTTATGTAGTATTCAACATTTCATAGCAAACACTGAAAAAGAAATGCTGAGCCTGCAGCACCATTTTTATTGCCACTAATCAGAAGCAAATTGCAGTATAACTAAACTTTGTACTGCTTAACTATTTACTTTGTGATACTTAACTGGGCAACTTTGCTGTCTGAATGTTTTCAGTAGTGGAATATCTCAAGAAGAGGAAGTAAGAATTTTTTTTTTAAAAAGTCACTTTAACTATAGGATTGGCTTGCTGCTGTCAGCATGCCAAATTTGAAACCAGATTGCAAGTTGTGGAGTGCATTGCAGAATCTATTTTCAGCAATGTTCATCTACTGCTGAGAAAGTATTAAATAAATCCTGCATTAAGAGTGAGAGAGAAACACCATGAAAGGCATCAACTAAATGTGATCACTGAGTGAAAAAACACACACCTCTTCATTTTTGGACTAGTCATTTTTTGTATCTTCCTTCCGCTATTTCATATCTTCTCCATTCCTTACAAAATGTTGGGTAGCACATATTCACACAGAACATGCTATAAATTTTATTGATCTGTAAATCATTGGACTATTAAAGCACACTTATATAAAATTTTGCCTAATTTAAGTGGCTATACTATTGCTAAAAGTGCCTGGAACACAGGTTTCTCATAAGCTCTGGTTATTGTTTTTCTTAGTCCAAAATGTCATCTCACTGTGCAGTAACAAAAATGTTATATCATTTTTCCTTTCTCTTTGTGCTTTCCCCACATGGAACTTTGGGTTTCTTTCTTCCTAACGTGTATGCGGACATAGTCAAGAGCATTTGCAACAAGGGAGAAACAAATCTAATCATATATACTGTTCCTAACCTGATGTTTTTGCAGCTGGGTCTCTTGGCAAAGTAGTTATTTTCCAGGCCAGATTTCAACTTTCTCTTCATTTCAAAGTTTCTCCTCACCAAAGATGTGCTTTCTTGCTGAATCTCACCCTCCCTCCATTGGCTTTGAATTTATTCAAAAATATGGCACAAGAAACTGTATGTTATTACTTTAGGGTTTTAAAACTTGAGTTAAACATTTTCGAGAGAATGATGGGCTGAAAATGAGTATCAGCTCAAATGGTAAATGTTTCAAATAATCAAGACTGCTTCGAAGAGCAAGAAATTTAAAATTAAATGCTTTCTAAATTGCAGCTTTAGTTAATAATTTTGTTACAGTACTGTAATCACAGAAAAGATGTTATATTTTTACTGTGTTTAGAGTAGCTGGGTAGAATGTTGGTTTCTGATCATTTGTTTTTCAGAGACTGTCAAACAATATTACAACACATAAGGTTGATGCTGCTTCTAATATTTAGAAAATTATGCCAGTGCTATGCCTTTCACTGTGTATTTGCTTCCAGTCTATAATGAGAGCTTTACCATACTTTAGGCAAACTAGGCTTGCTGAGTCTTGTGTTTATAGTGGAGAGAATATGGAAGTCTTTGCTCAGAAGTGTGTTCAGGCAAGAAATTTAGTGTTGTTGCATTGTAATAAAATTTCCTCCAAATTCTTTAATATGAATTACATAAATAAAAATTTTCACCTTGTTAAAATCCTCAATTCTTCAAATGCCATTTAAATGAGGCAATGAGCTAATGTTTTACATTACAGGAGAGAGTCCAAGTAACTTTTTTTAATCAGTGTTATCTTTTTTTGATATCTGAGGCAATGAAGGTGTGTCGAATGAGAAGCTATCAAGATGAGCTATTAATTTCTAACTCATGTTAATAGAAATGCTAATTCACACTAAAATTAATGTAATTGTTTCACCCTAGAAAAGGTTTTGTATTAGAAAATAATTTTTTCTTAACATGAGCTGAAATCAAGTGTAACTATGGGGGAAGATACTCTTATATGGGCATATTAGTCTGTTTTGAGAGAAATAATCCTGTCCTCAGAAGATTATAATATATGGTATTATTTGACCTCTAAAAAAAAAAAATGAAACCATGAATGTACTGTTCCAGAAATTAGTTGTTGGTTAGTTTTTTTGGTTGGGTTTGGGGATTATTTTGTTTTGTTTCAGTACAGAATCGTAAACTTCCTTAAAAATTATGTGATATTAGATTTCTTTAAAAGTTATTGAAGCAAGACATTACTCATATTGTTTACTGACTTTATTTCTCCTTCTAAGATGAGAAATTTCTTGACAAACTTTATTGTGGGGCTTTCGTTTTGGTTGGTTTGTTGTTGTTTTTTTTAAATTTCTGGAGCAGATGTTTGTCTTCTATGTGAGACATAAATTGTAGGATGTGGTAAAGGTGATGAAGTTTACACTTTATATAGCCTTCAAAAGTTATTGTGAAATCACCAGCTGTGTTCCCATGAGTTTATCACTCAAATGCCCTGCTCACATGATCCTTGAAATTCTGGGAATGACAGATTTCATTGAGTCTGTTCTTGAACCAAATAATATAGATTTGTTTAATTAGGTGAAACATAGCCTTGAAATATGAGATTTTTATTTTTTTTTCAAGCTCTTAGAAACCCTTCTTAAATGCCTAAGCCCATATGTTCCCCGTGCTGTGCAAACCTGTTCAGAGGGAACAAAGCCAGTTAAAAATTCAGAGATCTAATGGAACTAGATAGCTGAGGAAGATGCACAATATTAAAGGTTTGCACCAAGATTTCAGAATCCTTAATCTAGAATCAAGGATTAATAGGAATTCAAAACCATAAAACTTTAACTTTCTATTGGTAACTGGAGGATTCCTGACAGCTCAAGTCAGAACTCTTAATGACACCTTGCAAACTGGCAAGGACAAAGCTGTTGGGCAAAATGAAACCACAAGTTTACCAGCCCTCTTAAGGCTTGGTAAAATATCTACAGGACTGCTTTAGCCTCCTGAATATTGTAGGATTGGACAGATATGGATGTTATTGTGAGGCAGTTTTTATTCTCCTTTCTTGCAGTATAAATACTGTGTGTTACAGAGAGTGAAAAACAAAATATCATCACATGTCTATGAAAGACCTTACAAATAAAGTTTATGGATGTCACAAGTTTAAAATGAATGCTTTAACATTAATGAAAATTCCACTAAAGGATAAATGTTAAGATTTTTTTTTCCAATAAAAGAGCCAAAGAGACAGAATACTTAAGGGAGGAAATTTTTGTTCCTAATTCTCACTCTATCCAGTCCCAGTAAAGGTCACTCATTGCATAAATCCTGGAGAAGTACATGTTAGAATCATTTTCCCTTAAAAGGTGTACAGGAGTGGAAAGAGGTAGGCACTTTATTTTTCTGATTCTTGTGAAATATGAAGAAGCTGAATTCTGAGGTGTCACCTAAATGATTTTTGTGAAGTTGTGAAACTAATTTATGTAAACATTGGCAAGCAGAGATCGGTTTTTCATTGTCTGGAGTAATGGAAAACCCAGATAATACATTGCCAGGGCAAAACCAAATTTGACCTGCAGAGAACTAGTAATCTCATCTTCACTCCAACTGATTCATATCAGAATGCTTGAGCATCTTTTCACAAAATTTTCTGGTGCCTCAAGAGTCAGTTAAGTTTTGCTCTAGTGCACTGTGGCTCCAGCTGGGCTTTACTAGCAAACCTTTGCTGTCTGTGGCTGCTGGGAAGGGTGCTCACATGGCTTTTCAGAAGTCAGCTTGGATGCGGACTTGCTTGATAACCATTTCACACCTAAACTGCTTCTAGCCCTGTAACCCATATGGCTGCAGTCATGTTATATGTCAGCAAAAGTAAGCTTTCAGAGCCAGGCTGTCTCTGCACAAGGAACAACCCTGTGACCGCGTCAGAGGTGCAACTAATTTGTAACCTGTATGGTTAATGGCATGTGGATAATAGAGAGTTTTCTGTGTGTTTATTGATGCTGTAGTAAACCTATGAGGAAGTTAAAAGTCATATTTTGAAGAAGGATCTGGACAGTACTGTAAACACGGTTTCATGTTCTGTTTTTTTCTCCTCTCTACTAAGGGGTTATTTTCCACTGTGTGTATGGAGTAATGCAAGGAAGAACAGTATGTGACCTAGAACTAATGAGGTTATGGTCCGTGTATACCAAGCTCATATAATTTAGGTGTTTTTTCAACTTATTGATTTGTCAGCTTCAGTGACTTTCTTCAAGCAATGCTTCCTAATTTTCAAAATAGAAAGACTGTACTGTAAAACCTTGAAGCTGTCTTCGTTTCACAATAGAAATAGCTCATTCATTCCTGTCCACTATTGCTCAAATGGGACATGTTTTAGCACAACACAGTATTTTGCCTACTGCTCACGATTACTTAATTATCTTTTGGGAAAGCTATGCCCTAAAGTTCTTTGAGAGTCTGGGTAAGTAATAATTTCTCATCTTTGTTCATTACACTTTGACTTTCCACCAAGAACGGTAAGGGGTCAAAGAAGCAGGATTTGCTTTTATAAGATTCTACCCATTCTTCCTATTACCTCATCGTTAGCCATTTCATTTCCAATGTAGCTCATACTGAAGGTTGGCTTAATCACTAGCTGCTTAGGCAATCTCCAGTTTTAACATGAAGCCAACGAGTCGAATCCAAGTTTCATCCTAGTCTGAGTACTAACAAATCAAAAGCATGCGATGCAGTAGTCCAGAATAAATTAAAAATTACTTACAGCGTTTGTTCATTATGAATATAGTTGCACTTCACTATTAGCAAACAGTACTGTCAAGCAAACTTATTTCAAATGTTCAACTAATTAAACCAATTTTCTGTTAATCTGAGATTCCTCATTATGAAACAAACAATAAGCATAGTTATGGACATCTTAATTTATGTTTGTTGGAAAATAGATTTTTGCAATATGAATATTTAGATATACTGGATCTTCAGAATTAGGTTAAGCATATGTCTGAAATTTATATTTGTGGACACAGTAGCTCTGTGGTGATGGTGATGTATTGTACAATGTTTTTATCATAGTTATTTCTTTAGCAGTGTGTAGTTCATCATGAATATACCACTGGTTCAAAATCTACTAGAGAGGTTTCTTGCTAATAGATATGTGTTATTTCTTTAGGTAGTTTAGAAAAGTTTAAAAGATCCTAATAGATTTCCTCCAAGAACTATCGTCCTTCACTAAACTATCATGAAACAGAAGGATAGAGGAACAGCAAAAAGGTCAGTGGGGCACAATTAATAGGAATAAGATCTACCTATCTTGCTTGTCACATACCAAGCAGTCTTGGTTTGGTTCTGGCTAATTGACACAAATTGGAAGACTGATCTGCTGCTTCATTTTCAGAAGAATATTTAACATACTTACCTCCTGCTTGATGAATGAAGGTGAGAAATGAATTACTTTTTACAAATATAGACTGAATGGTGAGTCTACACTCTTAGCAGGGACTTTAAATTGATGCTGTGCTGGGAACGCTACTGGTTGTTTTCTGTTAGTTCTTTATCTTGAAAGAGAAAGATTTAGATTTTGGAACCCAGAATTCCCACTACTATATATGAATTACTTTATGATAGAAATTTTATTTCAAGTATCTTTCCTCCTAAAAGGAGGGACAAAAATGAGTGAGCATAAAATACTTCATGCTTTGGATAGTAGACTATTTAGTAGAACTATTTTGTTTGACTGCCGTAAGCCTGTGATAGCTCTCTGCTGACCTGATAAATTGCCTAGGCTTATTAGTAGTTGTTAATAAAGTATGTCTATATAGTGTCATCTTAACATTTAATACAATCAGCATCCCCTGACATTACTGTTGGTAACTGTACTGGAGAAGACCCTAATTAGTAAATTCCCATAGTGCTTAAAGGATGCCCTTGACATTTTTCTTCTCTGTACATTTTGATTATTTTACCAGTCTCTGAATATGAAAAATGTACAATCTAGTACTTTTTTTTTGTGGTGTGGGAACGGTTAGTGGCAAGCAAAAAAAATGTATAATTTTCACACTTTTGATACCATGCCTCTTCATACTTGTACTGAGCTTACATGAAGCAAAACATATTTTAATTCCCAGTGTTGTTTCTATTTCACGACTTTTTTGATACACTTGTATTTTTAAGGACTATATGGTGCCTTCTGTAAAACTGAAAAAGTATTCCTTCTGTAGTACAGCTACTGCTCCACTGAAAAGCAAATTTGAGCTGGCACCTTCATTCTACACTGCCACTCGAGGGCTTTTTACTTGATGCGAAATTTCTGGGATGAAATTTTGCATGCATGATAACAGAAAGATGTATTTCTTTCTGTCTTATGAAGGATCTTTAATTTAAATGTCACTTGAAAAGAAAAAGGTCAGAATTAAAATTGTATCAGTTTTGCCTGATGATGTGATCTTAGATATTGGGTAGAGGTATATACTTAGTGCAAAGGTACTTTCTATTACAGTGTAGGAAATGTAAGACACATAAAATGAATAATTTTAAGCTGTATCAACAAGAACTGTTAACAGTCTAAGCAAACTGCAGTCCCATGGGTTGCCAGTGAAGACTTAAGCATATATGTACACAGGGAAACAATATATTCTTTGCTGAGAATAGTTCTTCTCTTCCTCAGGACAGTATGTCATGGCCCTTTGTTGGCATAGATAAATGGGTTGTCATTGTAAACATATTGGCACATGTCCTCTGTCAGCCTGGAGAGGTCCTGATCCTTCAAAATGTGACTTAGCTTCTGCATGAACACAAGATTAACAGACTGTCCTTCACTTGTTAAATTGACCATAAAGGTTTGCAAAGTGGGTTAATGAGCCCTTAAACATGCCCATGGAAGTTCAACTATAAAAAAGTGCCCAAAGATCACTGTTATGTTGGGCTATAAGACCCCTCTTCCTGTTGCTTTGCTTTATTATATTCCCTGTGCAAATTTCATTTTCCCATTTTTCACATCACAGTTGAGCCTGTTTGATCCCACTGAGTATCTTATCTCTGCTTTTCTATTTGTCTTTCCCTTATTACTTTCTACTTCCACCTGATTATCAGGGGTATAACCTGGGTTTGCTTTACCCCACATATTGCAAAAGCTGAGGGAGTGACTGGGATCTTCATTTTGTGCTTGGAGTCTCTTAAATATTTTCAGTAACAATAACAACCCAGCCTGTATGTAATTATTTTCACCAGCACGTTTCTTTTCCCCCTTAAGACTTGAAATGCTCCTTAGTTTCGTGGGTGGCTGACCTGCAGTTAAATACAACGTTTACTTTCAAAGTTAGTTTATCCCTGTTTATCTTTCTAAATAATTGTTAAAATTTAATATAGGCCAACTACCTACATATGCTTTTGCATTCATCTCTTTTTTCCATTGTTACATCTTTCCTGAGGCAAACTTTTCTATAGAGCTAAGGGACGCTTACTAAAATCTCATCTGTTGAGCTAGTACTTGGCAAGTTTGTTCTCAGTTCACTCGTGCATTTGAGGAAGAGTGAATGGAGTGGCATTGGGAAATACTGTACTTGTGCCAATTAACTTGTTGAGACGTGTAGCATGGCATATATTTTAGAATTGTAAATAAGACCCCTGATAAAATAGTAAAACCCAGTTTGTTCAAGTTACGTGGATCTGTAGATGTGCTTTTCATGAGTTCTTACTTAATTTTGTAGTGTATTGGTTCTAGCCGCTTGCCAGAATTTTGTTGGTGACATTTTCTTTAACTCTTTCCAAAAACGTTCCTAGTTTAATTGATTTTTCTGAAAAGAATAAAAACATTTGTGCTAGAACAGAAGGTTGCCTGCTTGCTTTCTTCAAATGAGAGAGAGCCTCTCATAATGCTGTGATTAGAGAGGTATATATGTGAAAATAAATGGTAGAGCAGAGAGCTAGAAATGTCAAAGTGCTACAAACCGTAATTAAACTTGAAAGAAATAAAAATGTCTGAATTCAGTTTAAAATGTATAAAAGCCTAAATGAATAAAATTTTAACTTCAAGGAACTGGGCAGCTAAAGAAAGGAGACATAACCTGTGTACCAGCTCACAAGTCTATTTTATGTAGGAGAAATGCAATATATTTTAGCGATCAGAACAAAGAATGTGCATAGATTGGTGCTGAAGGCAGATGAAGCCAGAGTTGGTAAGTGAAGAGGGAGAAATTTTCAGAAAACAGAAAAAAAATGAGTGCATTAGGAAAAAGAGTTGAAAAAACAGCCAGCCAAGGCAAGTATTTATGCACAGAAGAGACTGTGTCAGTGAATTATGTTCCCTGTCACGGCTGTGGATGGCTTTGATTCTAGATATTGTTGAATCAAAAAACATGATTACCCTTGAAGAAGAATTTATTGCAGGTCATGAATGGTGTCAGATGTATTTGGAAAGCTAAGGCTTGTCTCTGTTACACCTCATCTGTAGAAAGCAGAGATGAGGAAACAAATAATTCAAAATTTTGAGACTTAGGAGAATTATGAAGGCGACTCATTTAATGATACTGCAGAGCTACTCAAGTTAGCCCTGAGCTTATCTGAGAAGCCGTGTGACTGCTTAAGGAGGTCTCACACCACAGTGCAGCAGTTCTCATGAGGGCAAGACTTACGGCTTAGTGATGCAGCTGCTCTTCAGTAGAGCAGGTAAAGAGCTTTTGAAACAGGGCCTTTTTACAGGATTGCAGGTGTTAGCATAGCTGAGCCAGGTCACATCCCTCAACTGCCACAGGTATCTCTGCACCACACTATACTGCTACTTTTGTCTCAACTTCAGTGCCGGTCGGTGTTCAGTGCAGCCTAAAAGAAAGTAGTATGGATGGTAGGAAAGTCAGAGGAAGTTGTAACTGCAAGTTGACATGCTTCAGAGAATTGTCAGAGGCAGACAATAAACTTTCTGGGTGGCATGGGATGAGACTTCGGTGCCTGAGCTGCTGCTCTACAGGCACAGCATTGCTGTGAATCTTTGTGTCTTCTCCCAGTCACTAAAGGGAGACAGGGAGCAATGCTGTGCCAACAAGCAATGTGTTTGTCTTCTCCTGTATACTCAAGATCTCAAATTTATAACTTTGTTTTTTCAGTATTCTTCTTAATGTCTTCTTTCATTGAGGGTCTTTGAAAATATTTGCAAGAGGGTGGATACTTAGTGTTACTTTGGAATAGAAGAGAGAAACCGATGTTGTGCCTAGTTTTATGCTTTAATTAGCAAACACAACAAATGATACATCATAGATTTATTTTTTAAATGGTTTGAGAAGAATAGCATATTATAGATGTGATGTGCATATGCTCTCCATGAATCTTAGCTTGGTGGCAGCCACGAGTGTTGTGCTTATGGTAACTACAGGTCCTGTATTGTTTGCATCTCACAAAGAAGCAAAAATTGGTATTCTCTATGGAAAATAATTAGTAAATCATTATGGCCTGCTATAATTCTTTTATTTTTGTTCAGATGTCAGTGCCATTAGTCATTTGTCCTCATATTTTTGTTTTTAATAAATAATCTTTGTAAGGAATTTGCTCCTGATTAGTGAGCAATACTGTCATATCCACCAATTCAAATTTGTAGGTATCCTGTGATGGATGAAGAGTCATGAAAGAGTTTATTTGAATGGTAATTGCCAGAAAATTCAGAGTCATCTCTAGAAACTCTGGTGTAACTATTTTCTTGTTAACAATTACAGACTTGAAATTAATTAGAAGAAGATGAAATTTTATAGTTTTGGAAGCTACTTGTTAAAACACTTATGGAAGTTAAGTTGTATGCATTATAATAAAGAAAATTCTGCTAAATATTTTGAAAAGGGTTTATGTTGTCATGGAGAATTAACTGGGTATGCTATCTAATAAGTTGATAGAAGAGCCAAATAACGTTTTAAAAACTGTAACAGATCTGCTGAAGGCAGAAAATTTTGATTCCTTTTTAACACATGTTAAATAAGACCATTAAATAGTTGTTACCACTAAACTAACTGAAATATACTATTGCAAGTAATCCTTTTTCATTCCTTCCCCTTCTGATATATATTATGAAGATCACGACTTAAGATCTGACCTCTGCTAGGAGGAAATAATGACAGATGGCCTCTTCAGGGTTTTTCAGGATAAACGGATTCTGGTTATTTGAGTTATAAATAATTACTGGCCTACTGGCCTAATGCTGCAATTACTGTTAACAGCTTAAATAACCAGTCCCTTACATAAGTAAAGTATCTGTTAACCTAAAAGCTACTAATTATGTGAAAAACTTTTAAATAATGATACTGTGATAATTTTTGACTGCATATTCTAGAAAACAAATACAAAAGTAGGTCTTAGAAGCAAATTTCTACATACAAAATAGATGTAATTATACTTTATTTAAATGGGGTTCTCATTAGACAGTAATAATAACAGTGGCATAATTATTGGAAGCAATTATTCTTGTTGCTCTGGCTGCTGTCAAAAAGTAAATCAGGAAATACTTGGAGATATAAAATAGGAAAAAAGAAAGTTGAAGGATTATGTAGCCTTTCTACTTTGTTTGTAATTGCCTTAATGAAATAAGTAGAAATGATTTGCTGAATAGACAATAAATCTGGAGAGGTGCCAGAAGTTTGGTTAAATATTAGTATAGTACTCCAAACTGAAATTAGTGGGTTTCTTAAGAGTGTCTTCAAATAGTTTCAAATCAAGCCTGAACCTAATTTATTACAGAAATTAAAAAAATAAATAAAATGAGGTAAAACAGAAGAACTTAATTAATATGACTGAAATATAATTTTAATGTGTTAACCTACTACTCACCATTTGATGAGCATTTAATGGTAGTGCTATGGTAGTTAATACTATGGTTATTTAGGAAATACAGCAGAAATAGTCAAAACAAATAATGAAACATACTTTTACATAAATCACTGATTTAAGCACCATGAAATAAAAATTTGACAATAACATATAACCATATTCTGTCTTGTTATTAAAGAGTCAGCAGAGAATACATGGAGGAATATGCTGGGTGTAACGGACTTTATTATTCTCAAGTTTTTATGAAAAAAATATATTTCTGTTTCAGCGTGCTTCTATATACAAAATAAACCTACTGGAACTATTAAGTCTGTTGTGGTGCAGTGATTGTATTCCTGTTATTCTGGTGTTACTCACCCTAAAAGAGATTCTGAAAACTGTCTGAAATGGTATAAGAAAAATTTTCGAGATCAGCAAAGATAAAGTTGCAGCAACATTCTGATATAGCCTGTCCTGTAATAGACTTGTTACAGGTAGCATTAAGGAGAGCAATAGTATCTAAGCAACAGGATATCTCTTTATTTCCTGTACTGTCCAACTGTCCATTGTCTGGTTTAGATGCTATATGACAGACCTCTCACAGAGCAGTAACTAAACAGCTCACAAAAACAAGGTTTCTGTGCTTAGGGTTGTCAAAGGAGGATGGGTTATGACTACCCAGAACATTGTATTTGACAGAAGAACTTCTGATAAAGGGGAGACGCTGCTTCTGTTAGACCAAGTGTGGTCTAGCATGTGTGTACTTCTGGCACTTTAATGAAATGGGATTTAATTTCATTCTTCTTTTTCTTCTTAAAAATAAATATAAATTTAGTATTAATTATCCATCCTGTGAAACAGGAGTGTTTAGTGGTTAAATTGTCTTTCAGATATGTAACCTGTATTAGATTATAAAAAAAAAGCTATTTCTATCTTAATCTTTGTATTTTAATTAAATAGTGAGCTCTGCCTGATTCAAAGGGGTTTTTATCTTATAGTATAAGTATACCCTTCTTCTCTAAATAAACCACATAAGAATGAGAAAAAGCTTTGCAAGATAGACTTTTACATTTGCAGAACCAAGTCTGTTAAAGAATTAGTTTAGCTTCTTATGCCCTGTGCATTTGAATAACTGCATGCATAACTGAATGAGTTAGTTCATGCTTTACCTTATAGTGGATTTTTTCTGTGTTACACTTTCTGCCACTTCTTTGGTTTCCCTGAAGAATTTCCATCTGCTGAGTGCTCAGTATGGCTTTAACACATGTGCTTACCAGTTCTGCCTTTATTGTTGACCAAAGCTTTGGTTTAAGCTGCTTGGCAATCATGTGTGGTTAAGTAAATGCAAACTCACAAAGCAAAAGCATGTGCTTTGTTCTTAAATCTGTGTTTGTTTCAGGACCATTCTCCTTTCTACTTGGGAGTCTGATGCATCTGGAATTTACAGGGAGAGGTCCCGAGTGAAGGATTAGGCACCCTTTCATCACTCACCTGTAGGCAGGAACATGCCAGGAGCACATACTGTTGCATTGCTTTTGAAAGCTCTGAAGATTGTCTAGCCTTGGTTGAGTAAAACATTCCCAAGAAGAGCAGTTGTGATATTAAGAGCAAGAACATTTTAGAAAACAAGGTCATATTTGATTATGGTATAGAGATTGCTTATTAAAATAGTTTTGGAGAAAAAGAAAGTGGAATTCAAGTCTGCATAGGCAAATACAGTTTTGGCAGTATGAACATGTGTACAGATTATTATTTTTTTTTAAAAAATTAAATCAGTAGCTATAAATATATGTTTCTCCTTTTAATTTCTCAATGTTTTCTTGTAGTTATCACATATAGAATTGCAATGCTAAAAATTTACCATGGGGAAGAAAAACTCGTTGTGGTTTCTCTAAAGAACCTTAAGTGATTTAATATTGCTTTCTGCTTTACACAAGAGATAGTTTAGATTGTAAAAAAACCCCAAATATATTTATATGCGTGTGTGACTATAAAGACAAACATACCCCCAATTTTTACATTTTTAGTAACGAAAAAGACTTTTCTTTAAAAGCTTTTAAAAGATTTTATGTGTAGTGGTTATGGAGTGGTTTGAGAAAATGTTAGCTGCAATAGTTTTGTAACAGTGATCTTAAATTGATTTATTTTCAATTATTAAAATGTTATAACTAATGAGAGAAATTTGGATCCTTAGTTATGATAAAAAGGAATCAGTCTTGACGGGCTAAAGACAACTTAAAATATGTATTAGCAGTGTAATGGAAAAGAACAAAACATAGGTTGGCTTTAGTTGGAAATAATGATACGGTTAATTATGGTGCAGGAGCATCAAAATAGCCACTTCATAGTCTCTGAAAATTGATTGGATAATATAGTTAGTAAATTTGCAGACTTAAATAAACAGCTGAAGCAAGTTCTAGAAAACTTGATTATAATAAAACTTATAATACTCTAAAGAGAGGTGCTGATACTGTGGTTATATTTTTAAAGCGTTGCTGAAGTGACACATTTGGTAAGCATAACTAAGTTAAATAACAACTCCGTTTTGTCTTAACAGCTAGGGAAATGCATTTACTTGTGCATAATTGGGTTTACTCTTCAAGTAGTGCCCTAGAAGCACTTCTGAAATGAGTCATTAGTAAATATGAGAACATGTTTGAAGTCAGATTCTTACATCCACTTAATGTGGAGGAGCTTGATTGTGGGTATGCAGTAACTATACAAGAAAAGTGGTATCTTGATTTTTACTGTCATTCTAGGTGTCAGTTGAGTAATTTGTGGGCAAATGTGCTTGTTTTTTGTTGGTCTCTGCCTTTTTTTTTTTAATGAGGCTAGCACATTAGGTATATATGCTACCTAATTGCTGCCGGTATCAGTCAGGAACGTTTTACTAGTTTGATGGCCTTTGACACTGCAAGTTATATTACTTAAATGCTGGACTCATCTGTTTCTTACAAAATTACTCCTCGGTTTAGAGGTGGTGGCCCTTTTGATGGAAAAAAAAAAAAGTTATTTCTGACACTTGTCAAATTTGTATGTGGAAATTAATTTTTTCCACGCTGACATTGAAGAGCCACCATTGAATTGTACTGGACTGGAATATTTTACAGCTGTTGGCATGATCACTTATATTAGAATATGACTTTCCTTTTTTTTTTATATATAGATTTTTTAAAATATAAATATTATATATAATATATGTAAGTTTCAAAATTGAGGTTGAGCTTATTTATGAAAATAGAGTAAGAGCCTTTGCACTGTTATGCTCTGGCCACACTGAACTGTTCTTGTGAAGCACAGCAGTCGTAGGGTAATATTGCCTCACTGGCTGAGAAAAGCCTATGGCTCATTTGTGGCACAAAAATAGCACAAACAATCAGAGCTTTCTAGTGCACCCATCCTATGAATTAATATTTGTTTTCAAATTAGAATAATTCATTGGAAACCACAGCTTGATAAGACTCAGACAAGAGATACACAAAAAAACAACAGGGACGATATTTCTCTTAACAGAGCTCAGCAATTGAAAGCTATTTGCATTTCAATATTCTTGCAGCTCTCCTCATGGAATATTTTGATGATCTGCCAAGTCACGTAGTGTGTTTAGTTGGTGGACAAATACCACCACTTTGATTGCTGTTGGGAATCTTCAAACAAAACTATTTAGCTTAGATAAAGAACAGTATGCTTTGCGTTCAGTTTCCTGCTGTTCTGTGGTAGCTGCTAGAATGCTAGTACCAACTGAAAAAACATAACCTCCTCGTGTTTCATCTTAATTTAGCCTTTGTTTAAGCCTTTCTTACCTGAATCTAATTATATTCCTGAATTTAGCTTACCCAGTGAATGATCGCTTACTGAGAGGTGATGGTGGTGTCACTCTGAAATTGCCTCCTTGCAGATCCCCGGAAGGCTGTTCCCACAGGTAGATGGGTTGCACTGATCTCGGGCAGCCACTCTTCACTACACTTGTGGATCAGGGAGACTCCATGGAGCTCTAAACTAATGTGTTCTTAAAAGGCTACAAAACTTTGAGAATCTAGACTTCTTGCCAGCTGACATTATAGAGGTTCTGCTGCAAATTGTTAAAATGCCATATACCTGTCTAGACTGTGCAGAAACGCGTAATGTAATGACTTCAAGTACTTACCTTTTTCATACTGAACTACAGCTGTTGCCTGGGGTTTATAGTTCTTTGTCTGTTCTAAGTACCAGGAGTATCCAGCTGTGCAGAGTAATTTTGTAGAATATTCCCTAGGCTAAGCTATTTTTACACTTCATCTGTGATCAAACCCAAACTGTGTAGTATAACACGTTGCATGCTTATATGTGATGTGTAGAATCATATTCTCCGTTTGAATTGGCTTATAGCCACCCCAAGTGTGAGGAGTACATGACTCTAGAGATGGTGCAGTTTGCGTTACTTTTTAACATTAAACACATCTCTAAAAGAATTCACTGTATGCTGAAACATGAAGCAATACAGGTTCACTTCAGCTAAAAGTTTACTTGAAAATTTGGACATCAGAAAGAAAATAAGTACCTTAAAACACATAAAGCTATATTAAAATGCAAGCCTAAAATAATGGTAAGATAATAATTCATAAGAAGTAATAGGATATTAGAAAGGATCTTCTGTGAAGACCTGAAGCTTTCCCTCTTACTAAGTGGTCAAGAGTATGATGGTTCAAAAGCAAGCTTCAGATAACTACTCATGTGAGCAGCTGCTCATCAGTAGGTGTAGTAGACTTTTAATCTGGCTCTAGGAACTTGGGAGTCATATGATTTATTCCAAGGGTATCTTTTCACCTCAATTATCATAAATATAGTAGGTTAATTTTAGTTTAATTTGCCTTTGCAAAAACATGTTAGTGTATATTTGGTTCAGAGAAGAAAGTGTGAGAGTGACCATTTTAGTGGATTTTTTTTAGTTTGGATTTTTCAGTAGTAGAAAGACTGGATATTCTTGTGAGAGAATGGTCAGGAAGTTTTCCATCTGACCATTGTTCTGGAGAGAAGTATCTTTTAAATAGTGAACAAAATATTATTTTCAAATCAGAGTGAAGACTTTTGTAAAATTTATATGTTTGGGGTTGCTTGGTTTTGGTTTTTTTTCAAGTTCACGTTCTTTGTTCAGGGAAGAACCAAAGCAGTAAAGGGCTCCCAATCTCTGAGCTGCACCAGCTGAATGTGTAGCTTTATTGTTTATGGCGTGCACTCAGAAGAACAGTGAAGTCTGGGATGTTTTCAGACATGGCAAGGCAAAAATTTATACATACCTTCCTCTGGGCTGTAATCTTTATTTAGTATTCTTCTGGAGAAGACTTCAAAAAATTCTTATGTTTATTCCAATAATATGTTTTGTGGTTTTTAAATATTTCTAGGATTATTTTTTTCTCTAGGCAGCATTAATCTCTAGCTTCCAGACACCTGCACAAAGAATGCACAACAATAACTTACTGATCATGGGAGAATGCTGTTCAGCAGTCAAAGCAAATTAAATCTGTCCATAACTCCTGTGTGTAGTGAAGCATTTTACTGATTGATTTTACCAAAATGGAGAACCACTTCCCCAGAGCTGTTTGTCTATCATCTATGAAGGTTCAAGTAACATGAAAGATTGGCTCAACATCTTTTTGACAAAATTCACTTGTTAGTTGTAAAGCAAGTGATACCTCTTTGCCCAGCAATGAGTGCAGTCAAAACCAGAGCAGCAGCACCTCATCCCTTTTCAGAGATTTAATAGAGTTTAAAGAGTTGACTGTTGTCATACCTGATGCCGTTCCTCTCCTCTGCCTGTTAACTGCACTTACTGGGCAATATGTGAGGAACCCCTGCGATGGCTCCCAGAGCAGCAGAAACAAATTGCATCATTTTGAAAATACTTTCTGCTTAAAATTTTGAATGAAAAACGGAAAATTCCAGAGACATCAGAATAGTTTTGAAAAGACATTTTACTTTCTCAGAAGATTTAGCGTGCTCCCATTTAAAAAGTAGGAGGACGGGCTGGGGACTCATTTAATTAGAAGTCAGACTCAACTGTTTTTTAAGTCCTGCTTGGTTGGCAAATAGTGTTTCAGCACAAACAATGTATAAATTAGCTAGAATTTGCAGTAGAAGCTTGAAAAAATACAGTTGTGATCAATTGTCTCATTTTGCAGAGGACATGCACATATGCTTGTCCTTCTGATACTTTTTCTGATTCTTCAGTTTTACTTGTGAGTACTTCATTAAATGTTGGATGTTCAATGAAAAGCATTTAAAGTGGATTCAGTTTTTGTATCTGTGTACAGGTTTAAATGCACAAGCTGTTCACTGGTACTTCCTTTACTCTTAAAAACAACTGGTTTGGTATTCACAAAACTAAGGGAAATAAAACCTTGTAGGGCTTCCAAGAGGGTGGATGCTCTGATCTAGTGGAAATCATAACTGCTATTAAATTGGTGACAATGGGTTTATTCAGTGATTCAGTTAGATTTCTCATTGTGAAGCCTTTGCCCTTTACTCAGTTCTTGAAAGTCTACAATTGAAATATTTTATAATGGAAACATGAATTTGACTCCACAGCCAAAAGACCATGAGGCAGTCTTCATACTACTACTGCTTTACTGGCATATATCTTTATCTCATGTTAAGATCTCAAGAGACTGAAACATTAATAAGAATCGGTTCACCTGCAGACTCACTTATCTAATCCTGTCCAGAGTGATAAAGCTAAGGCTAGTTTCCACTTAAACCTCACTGTCGGTTCCATGAGGTTGTGGGGAGAAATACAGTTTTGTGCTTTGAAAATTGCGTATTGAAGGTAAGTGCAGAAACAGTAGAACTGTAGTTATTCAAGAAGGGGCTGCAGGTGTTCAGAATCAGAACCTGGGAAGAGGAAAGCCTGTTGTGAACACAGGCATTTCTTCTGTACTGCATGGAGATGTATTGTAGAAAAAATAAACTTACTTTACAAGTACCTCATATTCAGTGATATTAAATAGATGCTACCATGTAAGACCATACATGCTACCATGTAGAGACTATGTAAGGTCTTTAGCATTATTGTACATATGTTCCAGGTCTAATCTTTTTTTGAGTACTAGATACTCAGTCTGGTAGGTTAATCTTTTTGGTTTTTATGTTTCATGATGTTACAGAATAACATGTTTTAAATTAAAAAAAAATAAATTAAAAATACCTATGAAGGTTTTGTACATTTAAAAAAAAAAACAAACCCAACACCTTCCTAATCATGTATTCCCAGAATGTGTTAGTGTTACTTAAAAAGTATTTTGTTATTGTTACAAACTGAAAATAAGTTCACATGCAACTTACAATTGGCCTGTAGCATTTATTTCTGGTGTCAGTACATTACTTTCTGCTATTTACAATACATCCTAGTGCAACACTTCCAGACAAGCCAGGTATTCTTATGTGTGTGCGTATGAGTACGTACATGTTTGTGTGTTTTCACACTGTCATTTTGCATTTAATATATACTACTGCTTTAGGGCTATTTCTACTTGTTTCAGGGAGTATGTGGTATTGCATCCAAATGTTATATGGTTTTAGGAGTGGTGTTAGTCTCACAGTTAGTTTGTAATAAAAGTCCTTTAAAATAACACTTGTAAATTAAAGTGACAACTTGAGAAAGCTTAGCATGGAGAGAAGGCACTGAATTTACTAACACTGAGATTAGAATTAATATATGTGAGGTGTGCGGAAAGTGTACGATTCTTTTCTAATCTGCATGGTGTAACTCTTTGGACTAGTTTAAGTAAATATGTTCTTCTGTAAGTATGTTTATTAGCTTGTTTAGATATAACTTAAAAAACTGGTTTAAAAGGCATGCATCCAGAGACGTGCACGCAATACATTCCAAGTGTCAATGTTTCAGGGAATCTAAATTATTTTCAGAATTTCAGAAATTGAGAAGGGCTAAGTGGAAGGAGAAAATGTTGGGCTGGTGCCAAGCGATAGCTCGTAACCCTCACAGACTTCCAAACAGCACAAGAACACCCGAGGTCTCAGGTGATGCTTCACATAACTCTACTTTGGTGAGTGAAAAGTTGCATTTCGTGACGGTGGCATGCTCAGGTGAACTTCAGAGGTGTTAAATTTATTTTTAAAAATGTAGTGTTTGCCATTGATTGCATTGCCTCAGTGTGTGAAACCCTTTGATATTATAGCTATTTACTCTTTCCATTTGCTATTTTGTCATGTTTTTTTTTTTTTTTTAATGCATGGTCCATTCTGACTTGCATGATTTGTCTATAAATCAGTATTGATGTTTTGTGAATGATAAAGTCTTTAAGCAGGAAATGTCCTAATATGGATTACTTACATTCTTTGTGATCTTGATCAATTCAATGGGATTTTGTCCCTGTTTAACACAGCTGGACTTTATCTAAAGGTACCTTGTTTGCTCTTTGCTCCTGCCTGCAACAGGAACAAAGTATAGTATTTCTGCACTTGTGTTGGACAGCTGGATTTTAAATTTATCTTCATATATTTAACATTGTGCTGCAAGAGATGATTGAGTTTCTGCATGCAAAACTATTGATAGTAGATGTTCAGGTAAAGCAGAGTCAACAATTTACGTAGTGGAGTTATTATGAATTGCATTAATTTGAATAAAGTGACTCATTGACAAGAATTTTAATCCTACAGTTTTTGCTCATACAAATAAATCCATTTACATCAGTAGACCTCCTCAGGTGAGTAAGAACTTATATTTGAATGTAAAGGCTTCAGACTGCAAAAATTGTCTATGTACTTGTTTTTCTTCAACCATATTGACATTTTCAGACTACAGGAAAACTGATTATTTTAAACATAGTCAGTTAAATATGCCTGGTACAATTTCTTTATTCAGTTTAAAATAGGCACAACATTTTGCTAACCTAGAAGCATGAGGTATCAGGAAGTACTGCCCTCCAGTGGTTGAAACATGGACATGATGTCATCTAAGCAGAAAGGTGAATAATTGTTTATAACCAATGATGATATGTGGTATTCCAAAGAGTGTGAAGAGTTATAAGTGAAGAAGTGGTGGTCTGCTTGAAAGTTGTTGAAGTTCTGCTGAAAAAAGCCTCCACTTAATGTGGCAAAATTATCTTGTTCCATGGTAGATTGTATAGAATGTAAGGTTCTCCTAAGGAAGCGAACATAAAAAGGCAGCTTCACTTCTGAAGTAAATTGCATTCAGTGTAAACTTTTGCTGGCAGTGTCTTTCCAATTTTGGGGTTGTAGGCTGAAAATCCTAATTTTCATTATGAACATTTCTAAAATGGAATCTTGTTTCACATCAGTTTTGATTTTGCTTGGTAGTCTTAGCCTTTCAAAGTTGCAAAATTTTCCATCTGATCTTGAGTGAAGATACAGGCTTTAGCACTGGAAAATAAAAAATAATGAAACAGCAGAAAGTAAAGAATATAAGAAATTATTTTTTTTTAAGTGTACAAAGCCACATCCGATGACCAATTCAAGTCCCTGCTTTCTGAAACGATGTTAATTTTTCGGTGCATTGCAGCTCCTTTGTGAACCTGGTTCCCTTACTCTAGGGGTTTGTTTTGTCTGTCTTGCGAGCTGAGCTTTGGTAGGAAGACACAGCTCTTTGCTTCCTTAGACTGTGGGTAGCAAGTCTGGGTTTGGTGGGAAGCAAACTGGAATACATACTGCATCGATTTTTCACCTCTGCCAGGTGCTTTCTGTGTACACTTCTGACTCAGCAGAATGTCTTCCGTATTTCAGAACTTCAGGCAAGGCTTTTCAAAACTTTCCTTTCCCTTTAAGAATAAACCCCAAAGTGGTTATTTCACAATGCCACTTTTCCCAAAGGGGAATGATCTGAAAATGGCAAGTACATCTTATTAATTTTTATCAGAAGAAATATTTTTCTCTCTTCGTGGAAGAATGAAGGAAGCTTGTGGAGTAGGAAGCAGGTTATGATCATTAACAAATTGCCTTTTTCATTAAGCAAGTAAATTGAATACTGAACAGCAGTGCAGGAAAAAAATAAAAAAGAAATTAGCTCATGAAAACACTGTAATAAATTTAAAGAGTTAAACTGTTCCATTTTATTTGATGTTAATATGTTGTAGCTTCATTCAAATCAAATAAATTCTAAACTATTTCAGCAAAATTCAAGTAAATATTATTTTCAACTTAATTAAAATATTATCCCCAGGCTTTATCACTTTTGTCTACTTTATTTGAAGATTAAAGCCTTTGTGTTCATTTTCACTAACTCTTGGTTCTGAGCATAACTCAATTTTTTCCCATCATTCTAAAATCAAAAGAGGCAGAAATTTTAAAAAAATATTGTTTAATATTATAATCTTTTGGATTTTGGTTTCTGTATTGATAATTTTAGATTCATAGGAAGTAGGCCTCATTTTTTTTCATACTCAAAACAATTTTATATAGTCCATTGACTTGATGTAGTGGGACATAAAGCTGAATCTCTGACAGGTAGAAATCATCTGTTTTTCAAGCAGAATTTATTATCAGTTTGTGCTTGTTTGTCCTGTACACATTGTTTCTAAACTTTGAAAGGTTCATCCTTCCTAATCATCATACGATTTCTCTATAGAGATTTGTAATATAACTTTTCAACTTTACTTTCCCTTTTCATCATAGTTTCCATGTTCCCATGGGAATCTTGAAGGGTCTTGTTTATTCCTGCTCCAGTTTAAACAAGAGTGGCCAGTTGCACACGGTATTCCAAATCAAGCTTTCTGTTCCTAACAATTGGGACACTAATTATTCCCTCTCCAGCAACACATTTATCATATTGCATGGATTTAGAGTCACTGTATCGATATATTTTTTTGTAGCTAACTATTACTTAGTTTTGAGACTAAACCTCTAGACTATGTTAAGTTTTGATCCGTACATGGAGGCTATATAAATTCAAATTGCTCCTCTATTCTTTTTTATTCACTGTTCTTAATATTTATATAGCAAAAAAGACCTTTTCCTATTTAACTTCCTTTTTTTTAAGTTTGATTCTAGGTTTTTTTCCCCCCTTATAATTCTTTCTTTTACTATTTCTTTGCTTTTCTATTTCATGTAGATTTTATCTACTCTATTTATCTCTTCTGAGGTAGATATTCATTCAGACAAATCTGAAGATGTTCAGGTTATTTTTTACAGGTTTGATTTTGTGTTTTCTTAAATGTAAATTCATATCTATTTAATTTTTTCCCTTCTTCAATTTTTGCTAGAGTTGGGAAAAGAATAGTAATGTTTCCTTCCTTAATTGAAAAAAATCCAGTTCCCAAAAGCTCATAATTCTATGCTATTGTATTTGCAGGTTTTTGTCTTCTGAAAGGCTAATAGATATAATTGTAAATAAAATTTTAAATTCTTTCTTCATAAGTCACTTGTCTTTCTACTGACGGTATCTATCTATGATATTACATATTCTGTAAGCATATGTATGTATGTTTAAATTACTTGGATGGGAATACATAAATATGTATTAACATTGAATAAGCAATTTGACTAGAAGCAATTCTCCATCTGTCTTTGCTAAGTGTCTAGTGTTTCTTGGGGTCCTAATTCAGGACTTGAGCATTTTCACAGTCTATGTTCTTAATAGTTACATACAGCCTGTTCTGCATAGGATAAGGAGTGGTCTCTGTTTCAGTACATCATGTTAAGCACGTGAAGCTAATGGGACATGAGCGCATACTTAATGCTGAATTATAGTCATTAGTACATACTACTTTTCCCTGTTGTATTCCCCACTAGAACTATGGGTGAATATATCTGGAAGTATAGTCATGTGAGTAACTAGATAATTTATGTTTGTATATGCAAATGAAATTTAGAAGTCATCGCAAATGATCAAGTATCTAATTTAAGTCTAAGGAGGGAATTTTTTATATGCAATCAAATAATACCATCTGCTTCTCCAAGAGAAAGTTAAATATGTTTATGAATTATCTATTTGACATAGGCAGATTCCAGGTTGCCACATCTAATCTACAGATGTTGACTGAGCAAATTAATAGTAGACAGTGGTCATTCTAAAATTATAATTAAACAAAAAACCAGAAAGTGGGTTTGTTGTAGCTTAATGCCAGCAGGCAGCCAGTCCAACACAGCTGTTTGCTCACTCCCCCTCAGTGGGATAGGAGAGAGAAGAAGAAAGGAAAAGTGAGAATCCCAGGTTGGTATAAACACAGTTTAACAGGTAAAGCAAAAGCTGTGCATGCAAGCAAAGCGAAACAAGGAATTCATTCAATCCTTCCCATCATCAGGCAGGTGTTCAGCCATCTCCAGGAAAGCAGAGCAGGTTGCTTAGGAAAACAGAGGCCATCATTTTGAATGGTCCTGCTTCCTCCTCCTTCCCCCAAGCTTTTATTGCTGAGCATGATATATGCTATGGAATATCGCTTTGGTCAGTTGGGATCAGCTGTCCCGGCTCTGTCTCCTCCCAACTTCTTGTGCAGCTCCAGCCTACTCACTGATGGGGTGGTGTGAGAAACAGGAAGGGCCTTGATGTAAACCCTGCTCAGTAATAAGTAAAACATACCTGTGTTGCCAACAGCGTGTTCATCGCAAATCCAAAACACAGCCTTATACAAACTGCTATGAAGAAGCATAGCACAGTACAGGTTTTCCTCTGGTGACGATAAACTGAGAAGCTGGGGTTTAGCTGTAAGTTCTGCTAACTGTATGAAAGTTCTGAACAGTGTAGGGATAATTTATCACTAGATGATCATTACAGGTCCCATCCAACCCAAATCAGTCCATGATTCTGTGATCTTTATCTCAAACCCAAAATTTAATTCTAGAACAAGAAAGATCTCTTGATCTGAGCTTGAAGTTTGGCTGTCATCAAGTGAGTGTAATTCCTTGCTGAAAATCCTGTGAAACAGGATCCTTCTAGGTTTCCTTAAGAGTACAAGCCTGTTATTGTCAATCTGACTGGGGTTGAGGGTATGTTTAAGATCTGTATTTTAAGTTGTTATAAGAAAATTGTGTAGTCTATACTCAAAAACTAGATGAAATGAGAAAAGAGTAATTACCTTAAAATATGGAGTTGGATTCATCTGAATTATCATCTTACTTGTGTAACTATTAAATAGAGTTTATTAGTTTGGCCGCTCAACCAGCTAGGAGATCCACAATACTATACGTACAAAATTATCTATTAGACATTGATTTTGGAGATCTAGTAGTAATGTTAATGTAGTAGCCAAAATAATGTGCATATGTGAATCAAACTGTGTGAGAGATTTTACAGAGAAATGTAATTTCAAAAGAGGCAGAATTATTCACCAGGTGTAATAAATTATATACTATTTAAACATTCTCTTAGTTTATACTTCTAGAAGAATAAAAAATACAGCTTGGTGCAGCACTTCTAATCATGCATTGAAAAATGAAACTGTTGAGAATAAACTTTTTTAAGGGAGAAGAGGATCCTAAATATGTCATGTTCTCTGGTGCTACTTATCACAGCTGGGCTGATTCCTCCAGTTCTTCTGGTGCTGAGAAGTTCTGTCCTAAGTGGCTGGGTTTTTCTGCTTACTTCTCATGGCCATTATGAAATTTCTGCTGCATTTCAGTTAAAGTCAGGATTTGTTCTGATATTCTTTGGCTAGAATTCTTGTTGCCATTGTTCATAGAACACTTTGGGTTGGAAGAGACCTTTAAAGGTCATTAGGTTGAACTCCCCTGCAGTGAGCAGGGACATCAACTAGATCAGGTTGCTCAGATCCCTATCCAATGTGACCTTGAATGCTTCCAGGGATGGTGGAATTCCCTGTACTTTTTGATTCACTTCACCTGTTTTTCTTTCCTCAGATGCCCTAAGGCTTTTATAGAAGAAATTTAATTAGATGCATGTTAATTTTGAGCATTCTACAACAGGTTACCTTTTAGCTTTTTATTTAGCAAATCCCTTACTATCTGTTACAGTCAAGCTGTGGAAACTTTTCTTTGTGATATAGACACTCCACATTGGGCTCATCCTTTGGCAGATGCTGCATGCTCCCTCACAGGGTGATTGTTTTAACTATTTATTGCTCTCCAGTTTACAGGATTAGCCTAAGCTGTCAGTGGCCCCTGTAGCCGTGCTACTTTTGGCAATCTTATTGATTTTCTTTATATTTAAAGCCAATTAGCAGTTGTTACCTGGGTCATGGTCACCCTCTAGCTTCTCACCATAAAAATGTTATAAGGATGTAAAGTTGTTAAGAGTTCATTTGTGTTTCTTTTCTGTGCATATGTAAACCATTCAGTGCATACCATTTAATAATTTAAGATAAATTATTTATTTATCTTAATAAATTAAGAGATGTGGTCAAATTTTTACTTATTTGACCAGTGATTTCAATTAGGCTTCCCCTGTGACAGGCTTAAAATGGCAGACCTCACTTAAATAATTTTCGTTTCACTTGTGAAAAGGATGACATATTTCCTGACCAAAAATGGAGGCCATGCAGAAAATTACTATTACTTTGCATTTGTAGAAGCAACAATAACTTAAACATTGGAGAAAAAATATCAAGCTTACCTGAATGATAGCTTCTACATGAGTATATTATTATTATTATTATTATTATTATTATTATTATTAAATGTTTTATTTAGCTTTACAACTTACATGGTATTTATGTTTCCTAGTTGTTAGGTTACTTATATCAGTGGAATCTGCAGTAACTTACTTTCTGTAGATCAAATTACTGTAAGAAGACACTGGCTTTGTTAAGTATCTCTGTAACTGTTTGAATAGATTACATTTAATTTTTTCCCCAAAATATTTCATACACCTTGTTTCTCATAGCACTATGATTGGTTCACAAGACTGTTTCAAATCTGTCATATAAATCATTCATAATTTGTTTCTTTTTTTTTGTATAGTGGAAGCTGTCTCATTAGTCTGTTTCACCTAGGAAAAAGGAACATCTTTTGAGCATAGAATTGAAAATATACTAACTTTTTGTATTTCTGGAGGGAAGAGTTATGTCTCAGTACATTAGACTGGTTCACATAATTTTTGACTGAAAGCTCAAGAATTATTTTTCTAGCAATTTTTAATATGTCCATAAAAATCTTAGATTTAGTTCAAAGTGTGTAGAGCTCCAGGTAATATAGGACTACAGATACTGAAAAAAAACGAGGAGATTACCAGATCACCATTCAGTTTCTATCTGGAAAATGAGTTCTAGAAAATGAGAAAATCAGACAGGGCCAAGTAATTAACCTAAGATTTTTATAAGGTGAAGTGGGTTATTCACATTTTAGCTCAGCGAAGCCTTCAGTCCCATCGTTAACTAAACACCTACACTGTAATGAGGAAGACATGATGACAGGAAGCATCAAAGAAATGTCTGGGCTCAGTCATTTATTGCCAGAGCAAGGAAAGCTATAGAATCAATCATGTTAAGAAGAAAAAAAAGTTTTTTAAAAAAAAAAAGCTCTCTACTGTGCCAACTACTACAGTCTGTGCAACTCAGTTCTGTAAACAGAAATGTATATGCATAATTTACTTGAAAACTCTACTGATACCATTTGCATGCTTAGAGTGAAGTATGTGCATATAAGTTTGTGCAGCAGCAGTATAGAGCATTGATAGAAAAGAGTAAGAACAAGGATTTCTTTTATATATTTTTTTTCTTTCCTGCTGTTTATTTCCCTGCTAGTTGAAATTGTACCTAATCACATAAGTTTGTGCAATTTCTGCAACAGGATTCATCCTCAGTGTTAGATGGTTTACAAAGTAATTATTACTGCAAAATGTACTCCAAAATACTCCAAAAAATATTCTTAAGAGGAAAATGGTGTTGTATGTGCACACATAGAAGCCTTTTCATGCATCCATATTAGTACACAAATTTTGCTAAGAAGAAAAAAAGTAGCAAACTACAGGGAGCAGTATGTCTCCCTAAATACTTTCCTAATGTATTCTTCTGTTACCTTATCCTCAGTAAGAGTCTTCCCAATGCTACAAATGATCTGGTGTTGGTTTTCGGCACTGTATTCCACCCAACTTGTGGGCTGGTTTTCCTGCAGCATAAGCAGTCTGCATGTATTATGACCGTCCTGTGAACATCTGGCTTGTGTAGAAACCTTGTTGCAGTTGTGTAGTCCTCGTTGCAGTTCTCTGTGGTTCTTCCTTTTATCTAACAGTGACGTGATGCAGCCCAGAAAATTAGGTAGGGCTTCTTGAAATCTGCCGCAGGTATGAGTACCACTTTTTATAAGATTTTCATGGAGGACTGAGCTAGGAGAGGCTGTGGGGAAGAAATTAGATCTTCAAACAATAGTTAACCTTTAAAAGTAGATTCTTCCCAAAATTCTCTGTGAGAAGATTCTGAAATCTAACATTAGCACTCTGTTTTCCAGTTGACAATGTCACTGAATACTTGCAATTGCAGATGCAATTGTGGTGTCCCCTTTGCAACAAAGAACAATAGCAGTTAGTGCTGGAGTGATGAAGTGAAGCAGAAAAAGAATCATAATTATTATGTAGGTTAAAGTACTGGCTTGCATTGCATCTAATTTGCACATATCTTTGTGAAAGTCATTCTACTTTGTGACTTCATTCTCATTAATGTAAAGTAATGATAACATTCAGGATAAAATTTCACTGTACAGTTGTAAGGTGTTTAAAAGCTGTGGAGGCAAAGGTGTTAGACCTGGCCTGGGTGATAGTGAAAGGATTGAATACATCTGGAAAATTAATACAGAGGAGGAGGAGAAAATATGACAGAAGACCTTGTGGCTTTCTAAAGATGAATCAACAGATAAGCTAAGGTTTAGTGTTCGTTCCACAGGAGATGGAGATAACAGCGTGAACCAGGTAACTTGTTGCAGTTTCAGAGGTGTTATTACAAATCCTGGTCTGGATTTGTAGGAAATGCCAGTCCTATCAATTTAATTAAAAATGGGTACATGGTTGAAGATGGCCACATGTGGATGCTGACCACATCACCTCTGTCGACTTTGGTGACTGTGAATGAAAACTGCTTGTAACCTCATTAGGCTAATTACATCTGGGGTTAATCTTTTATTCCCTCCCCCTTGTCCTTTCATAAAGTATGAGATGAGAGTAATAGGATGAGATTAAGCAGGGAAAATTTAGATTGAAGGTGAAGAACATACCTAAGAAGCTATATGGTTTTGTATTGCAGGTTACAGGAACACATTGTCTGTGATCCTTGAAATCTGGAATAGAAACATTTGCACATGGTTTTTGTATTAGTTTTGGGGGCTTTTTATTTGTATTAGTTTTTTTCCTGCTTCTGACTTTCTGTGCATGTAGGTTTTTTCCTCTTTCTAAAAAGAAATACATACAAGCTTTTCTTGCCCATGTAATCCTTTTATAAAATCAATGGTATGAAAGGTACAACAGCTGACTGACTATGATTTGTCTAATCATTAAGTGATCTAAATAGAAGTGTTTAGATTTCATCTTTTGTGAAGATCTATTTAGTGGTAAAGTATCTGTTTTCTATTTCTGTGTCTCCTCTTTAAAATTTTTGCCTTTTTCAGTCTGCACTGACCTCAACAGTATTTACTTTTTAGCCATGTAGGTTTTAATTTATATAACTGACTGCCTGTTCTTCATAAGGTGTTGTGGATCGGACCTTATGTTTGGTCCACCTTACATTAAGAGAGACACCAAATGTAGCCATGGTTTGAGCATTTTAATACCCCAAAGTTAAACACTAGTTCTCTTTCATGAGGAATGAGGGAGAAAAATGGTGTCTTTTTTTTTTTTTTCTGTGACTTTTTTTTCTCTTTTCTGTTGTTTTGGAGAAAGAGAATTTCATGACATAGAACGTAACCATGATGTGGCAGGAAAAAAGGAAAAGCATAACAAAAATTCATTTCACAGATGTTTGAATATTACAAAGACAAGAACTTGTTTTCCATTTATTTTCAATTTATACAGAAATGATACTCTTAAATTTTCAGAAGGGTTTGTTATTCGTAGCTTTAATATGGTATTTATTTCATGTACAAGAATTATAAATTGCAGCGAGGTAAGCTGATGTTTAGTCAACATTGTCATTTTTCAGGCTGTAAGTGCATTGTTCTAGCAATACGTAAAGGTGATACTAAATATATTTCAAGTTTTATTACTACATTGGAATACAGCACTTCTGTGCTGTGTGAGAGAAGAAAGATTTTCATCTTACACAGATGTTTGGGTGTAATTTTCATTTGAAGGATAGAAGATTGTACTTATTCAATACAATGCAATTTTACTCTTTCTGGGTAAAATTTGGCTCTTCACTGTGTCTTGAGGTCCCAGGCAAGAATCAGTACTCAGTCAGACCATGACTAGCATGTTAAGGATAAACATTGGAACAAAACATATAAGGGAAGGAAAAAAAAAACTAGGTTTAGAACTGCTTTTTTAGCTAATTTATTGATTTGGCCATTAATCTGAACTTGTGTGTTCCCTAGGCAAAGAAAGCCCCTGAAACAAACAAAAGAAAAATCTCAAAACCTAAGGTACCTACAGATTTGCTGCTCCTTGTATTTCACAGAGAAACTGTTGAGTACAGGCTCTGCCTAGTCTGTCTGAGGGTAGATAGAATATATTTATGTGGAGTGAAATTTATATCAGTGAGATCATTAAACCAGGAGACATGTTGGTCCACCCAATGAACTCAAACTCACTGTAGATGAAGACCACAGAAGCAGTATAGATGCTTCAGAGGGCTCTCAAAGTGCTCTGTTAATCATCTGGAAGTGTGGTGTATCAAAACTCAGACTTTGTGTTTAGTGAGGAAATATAACTTCACCTATTCAGGTTTAGGCATATACTCTTCTTGGTAAGTGACACTAATTTAGACTACAGTATTTTCTGATGCTGAAATAATTAAATTTATTTTTTTTTATTATGGAAACCTGAGTTTATTTAATCATGTTTTATGTTTGTTTTCTCTGGGTAATATTATTTCAGAAAGTGCTAATTGCTTCTTGTAGTCTTTGTAATCTATAAATATTAATGCTCATGAAATGTTAATTACAGCTGATAAAAATGAAATGCAGAAAAATGAGCAATTCAATTAATCAATTTAAACTGATTTTATAACTGCATAAATAATTACTAAATTGTCAAAACATTGCTAATGATGCCTGTTGAACTACAGGAGTTTAAGGTAGTTTGAATATTTTATACAGATAACTAAGTATGATTTCCCTCCAGTTTCTTTGCTGTAGTGAGTTAAGGCCATTTTATTTAAAACTGAGGTTACAAAATCCTGAAGATCTCCAGTTGTTGACACCCATTTCAAGATATTCATGTCATTTTTTAAAGAGGCACTATTCTACCAGTAACTTTAAATTACTAATGATGCTCCCTATCTCTGAAAATCCTGTTCTGTAGTCCAAAGAGGATTTTTCTAAAGTGTGAACATGAAATTTACTTTTAAATAATTATTTTACGGTTTAAATAAAAATGAGTTTCAGAGGAACCAATTGAAATTATATGCTTAGAATATCTGAAATGATGCATCTCAGAGTTTGCTGATTTATGAAACTGTGATTTTTATGTGCAAGGTCTCATTCAGATAGCATCAGAAAATCTACAATTACTGAAATCTTTCTGTAATCAAGGTTCTCCACTGTCAGGAATTGTTTGAAATAATACGAGGATGATCCAGGCCAGGCTTTGTGGGGTTTTTTGCATTATGTGTAGTTCTCCTTAGAGGGAAGAGAAAATGAAATGAGGAAGAGAATGGAGAAAAAAATGGGAAAAAAGTAAATTCTGTGTAAATACAGATGTCAGCTCCACTTTCACTTGTACTCAAAAAAAGCCCAATAATATAATTTTATTCCAAACACTTTTTTAATCATACCATATTCACAGTTCAGTCTGACTTCTATATTGCAGTATTGATAGATATTACATAGCAGTAATGATAGGTAATAGCCTCGCCAAAGCTGAATATTCAATATGTTGACACTTTCAATTAAATGCATTTTTTGAAGTGCTCTGTGGCTGCTTACTCTTTTAACTTGTAAATAAGTTCAAAATGCACTTAAAAAAAAAAAAAAGGACAAAGAAGACATCCATCATTAACCTGCTATTTTTGAAGATCTGTTCTAAGGAAACTTTGAGTTTATAACATGCACCATTGTCAACAGTAACTACGAATACTCATTTTGATTCTGTTTTCTAATCTTTAATTATAGGATCATTCATTTTGATCATATATTCTTTCTAAACATAGATATAGAGAACATAGAGTATAACATAATTAATGTAAATGAGTTTCTTGGAAAAGTTTTTTCCCATGTCTCTGAAGAAGTGAATAGAAGGCAAAGAATTCTGTAACGTGTAACAGTAAAACTTTGCTTTAATCCTGCAAGATTTTTGTTTGACATGTACAAAAAGCTTTCATGTAATTTGTGTCTATACATAGGATTAAATCAAGAGATGCTAACTCTAGTACCAGTCTTGAAAGTATGGTCTGTTTTTCATTTTTAAAAAAGTCTTTTTAGAGATGCTTTCTTATGGAGTTCACACAGGGATGATTTTCAGCAATATTTAAGAAAACTGCTTTTGTGACATACTTTTTTTGTGACTTACGTTATTGTCTCCTAATTATTTGTGCAGATGGTTTTGGGTGGGTTTTTTTAGGATGCAGAAACAAAATAGAGCCCTATCCTCCTAACGCACTGCAACATCACCTTGCTGCTCCACAGTGTCCTTTCTGTCACTGAACTGGAAAATACCATGACTTCAAATTGTGTGAAGCTGCAGAGGGAAAGACTGTGGCACTGGAAAGGCTGTTTCTGCATACTCTCATGAATACACTGCCCTGAATTTAAACTGGCACAAAGATCCCATCTGCCATCCACAATTTATTTGGAATTAATTAATAAGATAGAGTTTAGGTGTAGGTACATATTTTCTTTGACTCAGTAGGTAGCATTTGAAGAACATTTGCAAAGAATGACAGTAACGTGAATTAATGCTTTGGTCAGTTGGTACCTATCATGAAAAACACGTTGCTTATCAGCTTCTCAGATGCATAAAATGTGCAATTAACTTAATAATTTTCTATATTTATTCTCAATTCAAACCATTTAGTTAAGCAATTGGTTTCTCACAGATAAAAAAAAATAATAATTGAAAGCAATTTACTTTCTTACATGAGAAAATTCAATATGCTTTGGTTATCCATGTATTTAGTTTATTTTGGGGATGTAATTAACTGCATAAAGGCCAGTCAGAATAACATATGTTTGTGCCTATCTATGTATCAGTGCATTCAGAAATAACTATCAAATTATCTGCCTAAAAAAAAGTATGTTTGGGGCCAGAATGTATTTTGATTTAAAAAAAAAATACCTCTACAAGCAAAAAGCCTCTTCTGTTTTTCAGAAATTCTAGTCATCTAGAGATCTACTCATATTATCAGGAATTTTGTTTCTAGGGGTCTGGGGATTTTGTGTTCTGTTTTTCATTTTATCATTGCGTGGTACAGGTAAATTCTTTCTTTACCAAAACATGTATAAGGGTAGAAAAATATTTGAGAATTTTGCTCTGTTAGCTCATAGCGGATCAGACCAAGTTCACTAGTGATGTTTTTTTGGGGTGTGTGTGGTTTTTTGTTTTGTTTTTTACGTTCAAAGCAGTATAGTGGAATGAATGTGATCTCACTTGTATTCTTTTTGTTCTAAATTGAGACTAGAAACCTGGTATTTGCATCTTCCTGATTATGAACTTGTGTTTTCCTTTAATACAGTTTGCCTCCTTCAGAAAAATAAGCTAAAAAGTGCTCTGGCAACCTTGCAGACTTGAAGCATAACTCTGTTAGGAAAAGTAAATATAATTTCTAACAATCTTTTAAAAGTTCTTAAAAAAATTAATATATTCACTATTTTCCGCCATTATTTAAGTAATGGACTTCTGAGACTTTTAATGCACTTTTATATTAGATGCAGTTTACAACTGAAGACAAATAGAATCAACTCCACTGCTATTGTGGCTAGATTTAAAATAATACAGAAAATGTATTTGTTTTCATTCCATATTCCAGAGAATGTAGCAAGGCATTCTCTAATACAGCTTAGTATCATCTGTTTGCTTCTGTGTGATTACATATTCTAGGTAGAAGATAACTTTTATAAGTAAATATATATATATAAGAAACCCAAGAATTGATAATTTGTGATACACAAGAACAGTGTAAAGAATTTTTAATTTTTTTTTAGTTATGCAGAAACATTTCAGAAAACATTCAATTGTCTTGGACTCATGGTAGCTGCCAGAAAATATAACTACTTCAAGCTTTATTAGTTAATTGTTTTATATTAATCAGCTGGTTCATAGATCACCTGAACCTGCTTCAAGGACTATGTTATTTTTATTCTTAACACAAAAACAAAAAATTACACCATTTGTATTAATATTTCAATAATATTCAATTTTTTAATGCCTTGGGAAAGAGCTTACTATTGTTCTCTAATGGCTTTGGAGTCACTGCCACTGGCTTTGGATGGCCTGAAGTAGTTATACTAATGAAAATAATGTAGTTGAAACTGCATTATAATCCTTGGTAAAAACTATGCTAAGAGATTGCTACGCTGAAAGTTTCACAATCGTGAAACTGCTTTTGACATTCATGCAACTGCTTTTTTCTTGGAAGTGTCCATTTTTGTATTGTGGTCTGTAAGGCTTACCTTTTGAAAACAAAAGGGATTTCACTTTGTCTTGTAAGAAATACCTTTCTTTTTTAATAAGTTAAAGTCCAGTGATTGTTAAGTTTCTTTGCCTAGAGAAGATGGTTTTTTTAAAAAAAAAAATTTAAAAGTTCAGGGTTTTTAAAAATTTTAAGTCTTTGGAAAGGTTCTAGGTTCTGGATTTAAATAGTAAAAATTAAACCTTTTTCAAGCTTGAAAATCACATTCAGAAAATATATCTATGCTATCTATTTTCTTCCATTTCCCATAGTGCACTACATTTGCAGGTGTATACATCTGTTGTCCCCAGTTCTAAAGGTCTTTTCCATTAGGAGAGAAGTATTGTAGAATTTGGTCTTTCAAATTTCAAAGCCTCAGTAATGGTTCAACATAAATGTCTCTGGTTTTGTTTTGTTGGTTTTTTGTTATTTTTTTTACAAAGAAGGATTTTCAGTGCAATTTTCTACTAATTTACCTTTCACCTTGTCAACTAGATATAAATTTTAAATGTAGTTCAAGCCTATCTTGTAATCAAAGCTTAAATACTACACATTAGAAAGACTTTTGTTCTGATTTGAAAACTCTTGTCTAATTTTCAGATTTGGGCAAAACCAGTATATACAAAAATGTTTTTTTTATTCCTTTTCCCAATTCCTTTATTCTCACTACTTGGAGTATCAATGAGCACACTAACAAAAGAAATTAATCCTTTTTCATTATACTGCCATGAGCCGTGCTCATGCTGGATCTTGTAAGGTCAGAAAACCTGGGCCTAATCAGTATTTAGAGATGAACAAGGGACAAAAAAAAAGTAGGTCTACAAAACAGATAGGTCTTTTCTTGTTAAGATTTAATTTATTTTTTTTCCCAGCAGATGCTATTCTTGTGTGGCTTTTATCTTTTTCAGTTGTATTGTTTTGAAAATGCAAATCAAGAAACTTCACTACTCACCACTGAATTCTTGGACACACAGCAGTTACAAACATTAATTTTCTTTTTCTCATGTTGGGTAGTGGATAGAGCTTTTAGGTAAACACTTAAGAGTACACAATATCACCTAGCATGTAAATATGTTTGTAATTCAAGTTTACTTGTTGCTATAGCTACAGATAGAATGTCTTTATATGAGGCTAAGTATTATATAAAGTAAGCCATAAACTATATTTTTGGTATGAAAGTATGCTGTAATGTGACTGAGGTTGGTAGTATTCCCTGTACTCCCAAAATTGAAATATTATGCTCCTCTTGGAATTGTTTTTCTGTTTCACTGAATTGTTGAGCAAAGAGAGAGCAATAATGTAATTCAAACCCGAGAGCTTTACATCTCTGTCCACTTAAAAGAGATGGACATAAAAATGGTTCCCAAAGCCAGATTGATTAAAAATCCAATTATTTGGATGGTTACCAAAGGATTCATCTAGTCCAATGTCATGTCTCCTTCAAATACAAATGATGCCTGTAGAAGAATGCAAATATCAATATTTCTGTTACGTGCTCCTCAAATATGAAGAAATATGCAGTCGTAGGTCCTATTCATCCATATGAGATATCATAGGGATTTTAACAGCCTGTGTCAGGTTGACCCTGGCTGAAGTCAGGTGCTCACCAAAGCTGATCTGCCACTCCCCCTCCTCAACTGGACTTGTGGGTTGAGATAAGGACAGGGAGATCAATTACCATCATGAGCAAAACAGGCTCAACTTGGGGAAATTAAATTTATTGCCAATTAGAAGTCAGAATAGAGTATTGAGAAACGAAAAACAAATCTTAAAACACCTTCCCCCACCCTTCCCTTCTTCCTGATCCTAACTTCACTCCCCATTTATCTGCTCTCTCCCACTGAGAGTCACAGAGGGATGGGGAATGGGGGTTGCAGTCAGTTCATCACATGTTGTCTCTCTGCTGCTCCTTCCTCCTCAGGGGGAGGACTCTTCACACTCTTCCCCTCTTCCAGTGTGGAGACGCTCCCACAGGAGACAGTTCTCCACAAACTTCTCCAATTTGAGTCTTCCCATGGGCTGCAGTTCCTCATGAAGTGCTCCAGTGTGGGCCCTTTCTGTGGGGTGCAGTCTTTCAGGAACAGACTGCTCCAGTGTGGGTCCCGTATGGGGTCACAAGTCCTGCTAGAAGCCTTCTCCAGCTTGGGCTTCCCACAGGATCACAGCCTCCTTTGGACATCCAGATGCTCTGTTGTGGCGCCCTCCATAGGCTGCAGGTGTGTATCTGCTCCAGCGCTACCCTCCATGGACTGCAGAGGGGCAGCCTGCCTCACCATGGTATTCACCATGGGCTGCAGGGCAATCTTTGCTATAACCGGCTGGTATTGGCTCTCTTGGACAAGGGGGGAGCTTCTACTAGCTTCTCACAGTCACCCCTGCAGCCCCCTATACTACCAAAACCTTGCCATGCAAACCCAATTCACAGACTCAGAAAATGTTTTTTCTTTCAATAATTTCTCCAGTTGCATGCCTTTTAATATCCATTGAATGTTAACTTCTAACATTGTCCAATTTCTCTGGCAGAGTTCCAATGTTTAATTACATGGTTGTGTGAATAACTACTGCTTGTTATTATTGTTAACTCCCTAGGCTCTTACCTAAATGCATATTGAAATAAATTATCAAATCTGATATGGATTATTTACAAAGATTGCCCTTTATGCCTCCTTCGTAGCCCAAATTAAAAAATTGGATGAGTCTCTAAGGGCCTAACCTGTTTTTGAACCTGGTGGTTTTGAACAAATTTAAAACTACTTTGTGAATTTTGCAAAGGAAAAAATCATTATCACTTATTAATATTATTTTCAAGGTTATGCCCTGTCAACCTTTGACAGTTACAATTAAAGAAATTAAACTAGGTCTTTGAAACACCTGTTCTTGTAGGAAGTTTAAAGAATAAGAAATACCTTCAAAAGCATATCCATCAGAGTGCTACTGCTAGCTCTAAGGTTCCCTGCAGTAGATTCCCAAATAAGCAGAGCAGGAGGAATTCTGTCAGCACATTCACAAGCATTGAAAATTCAGTTGTGTGGAAGAGTAGAAGGCAGTGTTAACTGTTCCATTTTGGCAGATCCTGCTGTTCTCTGCAGTCTTGGTGCTGTGTCTAGTCACTTGAGGAATGAGAGGCAAGGACATTATGATGAGCAATCAGAACGATAATCTGGGATTCCCATCCAGGCACGTAGGTGTTTGGTTTCCAGTTTTGTAGAGATTGGTCGTGTCACTTCCAGTACAGTTTGAAAGGGTAGAAAAGAACAGCAGCTTTTCCTGGGCTTGTGACTTGATGGTTGAGGAGTTTGAGGAAGGGACTAGAAGTTCAGTGTAAATAAAAATTGCTGACTTTAGTATAGATATCAAAAAGATTTTTTTAAAAAATTGTTTGGTTTCAGATTAAAATTTAATCAACATTTTTTTTAAATTGAGGATGCTTAGGCAGAAAGGTTCTTGGAATGAGGGCAGGGTCTTTGGAGGAGAAGATTGCTCTTGAATGGCTTTCTCTGAATTGATGCAGAAAGTTCAGTTCATAATTTTGTACCCAGGTTAGTTCTATAGATACTTGGCAGTAGCGTTTCTCTCATCAGGCATTAGCAAAAGTGAAATTAAAAGGTTCATGTTTCTACCTGAAGACAGATTTTCTGTCTCGCATAATGTGGTTTTAGGATGCTGCAGCATTATATAGATTTTACAGTGGACTAGATTCTTTGGTATTGCATGGTACACTTAGCTAAAAGTCAATTTTTGATTTTGGTATGGGGTAGAATTTGACCTGTAATTTATGCAGACCCTCTGCAATATCTAAGCACTGTAACGCCAGGAATTTGACTTTCTGCTTTAACTCCCAAAGTCTGATATAAATCTTACCCTCAGTTTTATTTCAAAGTAGTTATTTTTCTGCCTGGCATATTTACATGGGAAATAGTCTTTCATCTGTCTTCATGAATTATGCAGACAGACGAGTTATCATACAAAGGTGGAAAAGGCTTTATGTTCAAAGGCTTTACTGGAGTCACACACTGTCATTGGAAGCTCTCTGACTGGAAAATAATAATTAAAATTTTTGATGTGACTTTAAGGTGATGAAAAGCTAAAAGGATGGAGATCAAGATGTGTGGCTGTGGAAGGGGAAAGGACTGAATGCAAGCTGTGTGTGAAAGCAGCAGAGCATATTGTCAGACTAGTCCTGAAGAGACGACTGCAAGTGACCTGCTTAGTTTACACTCTTTAACGTACTTATCCCTTACTTAGAGGCACAATATTTAATATTTTTGGCTAGAAGTGCATAGGCAATGAAGATACTGCCACAGAGCATAGATTTTGTATGATTCCAAATTTTGTTATTTTTTTGTGCCTGTTTTTTATTGTGCAGTGGTTTCTGTTGTATATTTGCATTTAGAAGCATATTTTTTACTTTTGCCTTCTATTAGTTGTGCGAATATTTAGTTGCATGTTTTTGGTAGCTTAGAACAGCAGCCTCAGAGTATTTAAAGTGAGATTTCTAAGTGGGATCATACATCTTTAGAAATGAGATGCTTGGGTTTTGTCAGAGAATCTTCAAACATTTTTTGAAACAGGCAGCCTGTTTTAGAGATAGCTTGGGGCTTTATATAGTAGGAGGAATTTTAAATGTGCTTTTTGCTGTTCTGTGTCATATAGGCATTGGGATGTATAAATGCAGCATCTTAAACCAGTTATCTACCTAATAGTTTGCAGTTGGCAATGAACTGTATGGGGGGTTATGATTTTTAAAATTTTATGATTATTTAATAATTACTTGTTCTGTTGTATGCATGTTATACTGAAGTATGTTAAGTTTCATCAGTTCCAAGTTAAAATTTTCAAGGTTCTTCTTAACCATACTAATTTTATATACTGGAACACAGTAAGATATTAGATTATAAAAAATTATTAATTCCAGTAATTTAGAAAGTTTAAAAAAAAAAAAAAGACCCAATGGTACATTGCTAAATATCAGCATATACTGGGTAGTTTGCATAAATGAAAATGTCAATACTGCTGTAGAAGTAAAGCTACTTCCAGCTGTATGATCAAATACCTTCTATTTAAGGACAGGTAATACTTTGGTAAGTTAAAAATAACACCGTAACTGAACTGTTTAGATGCATATTGCTTTTCTTTATGTTTTCTCTTTCCTAATACTCAAGTATTTGAAAATAAGCTGAGATATGAATTTTACATTGCTTACAACTAGTGGGAAATTTACATGACACCAGCAAGAGCATTTGTGCTCCCAAATTTATCTATAAAAATAATGAATAATTTTGCAGTATTATACCCTAGTTTTTTAAGCTTGATCAGCACAGGAATTTACAGAATTATTCAAGTACGTGGAATGTTTGAAGATGCAAAATGAGTTTTTTACAAAAAAAAGATAAACTAGTATTAAAAGTCAATTTTTAAAAAAGAGTTCTTATTTTAGTAGCTCTGAGCGTGTCCAGTCAGTTTGGCTAGGGATTGGGGTATGTGCAGGGCTGCTACTTTTCTTTTTTCTTAAGCGGACTTTCACTTCCAAATACCTCTGACACTTCTCGGGACAAACTCATATTCCAGGCTTCTGACAATGAGCTGGCACAGGATTCATAATGAACGCTGGTGGTAGTGTTCAATAAGAGTGTGAGGTTTCCAATAATTCTTGTATTTCGAGTATTGCAATGACTTCATTACCATTACGTGGCTATATAGTCATGCCCTCATAGCAGGATTCAATTTACTAGTGAAATAAATGAAACTGAAATGATAGGCAATTTGAATCGTGCAAGCTGAGGCTTTACACTGAATGTGTAGAATTGCATTAAAGCTTTTGATGTTGTTACCAAATTGAACGGGAATTTTAGATGTTATTTTCTCTATTGTAAATCAAGTCTGAATGAAAAAACAGTGGCACCATTGCATTTGGTTGATAACAGGAAGCAGAATGCTGAGTGTAAAGAGGAGATAATACACTAATGTACAAATCTTCACGTGTCCTGCATCACAATCTGCATCATAACAAGCCAGTACGTATCAGTAGGGCCAGTCCCAGTGTTGAAGATGTGTGATCAAGATTCTCTTAAGAAAGAAGAACATATGTTTTCTTCCTGCCTGTTCATTTGTTACTAAAAGAAGACACATGATCAAACCAGATTGTGTTCCTTTAAGGAGCTGCTGTTTCTCTTGCAGCCTTACTGGCCTTCCCTGATTTAGGGAAGACTAAAACATTGTTTTCTTCAACTTTTTACCATATTGTATGCTGCAACCATATCATATGCTGCAAAAATATCATAGCTGAACTTATTTGTCAGAGACCATAATTTTGGTATTCTGCCATATTAAAGGAGTGCCACGATGCAGAGGCTGCTGGCCATGGTTTGCTTTGGAAGGTAAAATTACTTATCTGGTTATGTGTTACCTTGCTGTCACAAGTTAGGTGTCTGTCACTTCATTTCTGATTTAGGTTGTGCAAATCCAAGTTCACACAGAGTTCTGTTTTGTTTTCAATTGGGTGCTCATTGTTGCACCCAAATCAAACACGGAAATCTTATTACCAAAACCGAATAGAATAAACAGAGAATAGAGTTTAGATATTCACTAGTCTCCTAAGATACAATTTTTATGGTATACCTTGTAACTTAGGTATGTTTTATAATAACATACTAGTGAAATGGAGAGTATTACAAAATCAAAGCTGATGCATATGAGTGTTTGCAACATTTTAGAAATTTGAATATAAATGCATCTTAGGCAATAAGGTTGTGAAAGTGGTACATTTTTTGCAATAGTTTGTGTTGTCTATAGTTTAATGTCAACTGAACTGACAGTTGTGGAATCATCTGTGCAGTACAGAAATGCTGCAGGAGGAGAAGAAACTTTTTCCCATGAATAAAACACATCTTTATATTAATGGATGAATATTGTCTAGTGAAGTCTCCCCTATAGACTTTTTACTGCCTTGTCTCTCCCATAGGTTGAAATGAAAATAGTGTTCCTCCAAAGTTTTTAAGTAATACCAAGACGTAAAATTCACTACAAAAAATGGGTAGTCAGTTCAGTTTGTCATATTTCCTCAAATGCTGATGTTTAAAAATGAGCAGGCCAGAACTTAGTTTATTTTTATACCTTTTAGTGTTAACTTCATCCAGTACAATTTGAATGACAGAATAAACGCACTTTCAAAAGAAGAGGAGAATCAGGGATTAATAACGTTATCAAATTTTAGTGGAAACACTTTGTAAGGTGCAAGTGTCACGTCATATCTGGGAATAATGATTTGTTGTCATTTTTAATGAAAATATTTATCTGTATAGAAACAGTTTTATTGACAATTATTCTAAAGAAAACTTGAAAAATTTATATTTATTAAAAATACTGGTAATTAGTTTAAAATTTAACAGCACTTTACGAGTCAATAAATATTACATTCATTTAATTTGCACATGCCAAGAGTATAATGTAATTAAATCAAATTTGAGAAACTGCTAAATATCCATTTGAATCTTCTCTAGTGACGTAACATGTTTAGAGACCAGCAGAAGCAATACAAGATGTGCAGTTATATTTAATTTGCTTGTGAAATGGTGTGAACAAGCATGCTGAAGTGCACTGAATGAAACTTTAGCAGCAGTATCAATATAAAATAAATGCTAAAATCCAGTGGGAAACCCCTACCTCAGGTAGCCAGGGCCCCTGAACTATTCTGGTATAAAAAATGCTTTATGCTTGGGTCTCACTGACCTTTCCTGATTCATTACAGCTCCATGAGCCCTCTTGCTGTGGTATCTGTGATCCCAGGATCAGTAAGAAGCCACGGTTGAGGTGCTGTGGTTCTGCCCTGCATCTTAAGTATGTGTATCTGACAGGACTCCCATCTGAAAGTGTATTAGTAGAAGTTAAATTTGAATGATGTTGGTTTAGTTTTCAGAAGACAGATGACATAGGATGCTTTTAGATTAAGTTTTTGTTTGATGCCAATGTCAACTTCTGTATTGGGAAACATTCCAGAATTTTTGCAGAAATTCTGTATATTCAAACCTTAAAAATTATTTAGTAGGATGTGTAGGAAGGTCACACGTGGGCATAATTGTAGCTAAAATAGCTAAACAAAAATTTCATTGGAGTGAATATTCACAAACACACTTTTGAAGCTGTGCTCTGTTGCAGCATTTAGTGTAAATAAGGCAGGATGAAGAACTCAAAAATGTATTAGGGAAAGAAAAGGTAACAATGCATGGAAATAGCCTTTAGATGAGCAAAGAGACATGCCAGATTAGACAGTTCAAATCTTTACTGTGACTAATAAGGTACTTGAGTGGTTTTGAAAACATTGAGGAGATATGGAGTCAAGGATTATGTATATGAGGTTTATTAAATATTTTGTTTCTAAAGTGGAAAATGAAACTGGCTAACTAAGGGAAGGGATAAATTCTGCTGATAGTAAGGGATTATTCAGGAGCTAACAAGTTATAGAAAAAATAACTGTTAATCTTAGATTTGCTTTATTACCAGATTTACATCTCGGCTATAAAATGTAATTTTGTATTGTGTTCCTGAAGAATGTTCTTAAATCTAGTGTTTTAAAATCTAAATCTAAAAATCTCCAGTGCTTAAGAAAAGGTGGTGGTCTTGCTGAAAACCGAGATTTTTCCCACAATTTAAAAAAAAAAAAAAAAAGAAAAAGAAAAAGAAAAAAGTGCATCTAAGCTTTTAATTGAAAATTGAGTGTTTGTGTTTGAAACAGGGGAACCTCAAGCCAGGTTCTTCATGTTAGTTGCTATGACTGCCTTACTTAAACTGCATTTTGCATTTTACATCTCACAAAATCTTTAATAAGATGTCTTGATACAAGTAGTCTGAGGTCTGAGAGGGCATGCTTTATTCTGTTGCTTGGGTACAGATGGCAATAAAGTGCTTATGCCATTTTATGCTTCCTAGGACTTTCAAAACTGAAGCTCGGGAATTTTTTGCATTGGAAATATTGCTCAGACAATTCATTATTAGAGGTATTTGCCAGGTTTGAAAGAAAATTTTCATTTTGTTGCATTCATACTTTGAATTTTTTTAAAAAAAATATCATATTTTCAATGGAAGGCAGACTGGCTTAAGAAAACTGTTTTTCTTACTAAGCAACAATTTTGGTGAAAATATGATACTTTCTCTAATGAAAGCTGCAAAACATTCTTTCCAAAGTAAGATAGAGGCGACTTTCTCCATCACTGAGTCCAATCACCCACCGTTATAATTTTCACATTATTCTTTAACTGATTGTCAAACAGTTGTATTTATTTCTCCTTTTGCTGGTAAGTTGTTTTTCTAATAATTAAGAACCTTCTGTGTCTAGCCTAAGTTTACTCTGTGGATATTTTATACCCACTTATTTTCTTCAAGCTGTGGCTTGCATTAACTTTTCCTTCCTTAGTTATCTGTTGCAGAAGTATTTATACGTAGCAATATCCTGTCTCAGCCATCATTTTGCTAATCTAAACCAGTCAAACTCTTTAAGCCTCTCTTGGAGAGTATAGTTTCTATTTCTCTAATGATGCTACTGGCTTTTCTGCCCCTGTTCCAGTTTCAATTAATCTTTCTTCTGTGTCTGTCCTTGTACATGCTATTCTAGATGTGACTTCATCAGTGCTTAACACAACAATGATACCTAATATGATGATACCATTTTCCTGATACTTTCAGAAAGCATTCATCTTTCTTTTACTGTCATTCAAGAAAAAGATTATAAAGAAACCTGCTCTTGAACATTTCGGATTAAAAGTTGCCTTGAACAAAATACTGTGCAGAAACTAATGTATCGTTGACTAACACTAGGGATTACCATTTTTATCTTGAAAAGAAGGAAGGATGCAAGGAAGTAAAATGAATATCTCAGCTAGAAATTAGTTGCTTTGCACAGAAGAGATGGAAGCTAAAAGTTCAGTAAGGAGCTTCCATGTTACATGATATAAAAAGTAAAGAGGATACTGCAAAGCCAGTTAGATTTTTTTGTTTGTTTGTTTACCATGAAAATACTGGAATTTAGATATGGTAATATAAAATAGGGTTTATAGCATTCAAAATTAACTCTTTCAGAAAAATGGTCAGTGTCCCGTTATGAACTCCTCAGGGAAATCTTCATCAGGATTCAAAAACTAGATTCAATGAAACTAGAAGTGTGAGAATAAATATATTAAATGTGAGAGTAATACTGCAGACACTGTAGTGACACCATGTAAATCAGTAGTAAACCATAGACAAAACATCTAGAGTGCTTTGTATATTTTGACCATATTTTATAAATTTCTCATAATGCAGTATTTTCTGTTATGATACGAGTAAGGATGACACTCAGCTGGGAAGGGTGGAAAAATTTGAGTTCTGGAATGGATGGAAAAAAATTAGTTCCAGAAGGAGCAAGTTGACTAATGGGATATAATTCAATTCCCAGAAGGACAAGTGTGATGAACTGTGTTGAGTGCATGATGACGCTGGATGGGGCTTTGAGCAACGTGCTTTAGTGGGAGGTGTCCCTGCCCATGGCAGGGGGGTTGGAACTAGGTGATCTTTAAGGTCTATGATTTTATCATAGCTGAATTATCATTTTGCCAGTACCAAAATGTGAGGATCTTTCCCTGCCTCATGTGGAGTAAATCCATTTCTCTCCCCCAAGGAAAACAAAATTTGGGTGCAAGAAACTGATAAGAGATAATTAATACTTGTCCAAAGCCACTGAGACTGTATATCCTCCTTTATTTGTTTCCTTTAAAGTCTCTTCATTCTAGGGTCTTGTGGGCTATGAATTAAGACTGTTAAGTCTGTACAGCTAATACAGATCAGCTATTTTTTTATTTTTATCTTGTTCTCATTTCTTGCTTGTTCATTTAGTTCCTTCAAGTTTCCTGTACAATACTCAGTGTAGTGTCTAATGACCTTTTATAGCAGTAATCTACTCATCAGGGTTTTCAGAATAATTATTCTCAGGAGTCACAGAACATGAAGCATGCATAGCATAACTCCTTTGTTTTAATATCTCTCTCTCTATCTCTTTGATAGTATCATGTAAAATTATAGTCCCACATCACTATTTAGCATCTGGTTTAATTTTTCAAAGTGTATCTGGCAATCTTCTTTGCTAGGTTTCTGTTTGTCTGTGTTGTTATCCTTCATCGAAGGTCTTTCTAAAAAGTTGAAATATTTAAGTGAACTTTACTGAAACTTTCGATAAAAGAGTGAAGTGCATTAAAGTTCTTGGAAGAAAGGGGGGAGTTGTATACTGTACACTATTTTCTGCATGCATATATATGACCTGTAAATTAGAATGAGAATAAGAACTGTTTATTCTTGATTATCCTGCCTACTACTGAGCAACTTATTAAAAGGATACAGTCTGTGATAATTTTTCTCCTTTAGCTCATGTGGAAGTCACCTATTATATCAGAAGTGTCTAAATTCAAGTTAGGTCAGAATTACATTGGAGTGAAAAATAAAGTTTTTCAAAGCATACTATGGTGAAAAAAAGCCCTACCTACCTCTGACAGAAATAAAAATAATTCTCCTGTTCAGAACAGGGTGAAACTAGGACTGTTTCCCCCTTGCCCCCCCCTTTCTTTTTTCCCCAGCAACAGACTAGTATTATCACAGGAGAGCAAGTAGTTTTATCAGACACAACAGGGACTAGCATCCAAGTCTCACAGTTGGATAAGTTAATTCCACCAACTAACCTCTCTTGTTATGTGAGCAGGAACCCTTTCTAAATGAAATTTTTTCCAAAGCTTAACAGATATGAAATTATTTTGTTTCAAGGAACATCTACTAAACAGAAAATTGAAAAAAAATCTCAACCATCTCTGTTAGTAATTGCAGACAGCGTGTATACGTTTGTGTGGTGTGTTTACTCATGTGTTTATGCTAGTTTCTGTTGACTAAGTTCTGCACTGTAATAGCAGGAATGTTGGACAAGTTGAATTATTATTTGTATATCTCCCATTAAATAAATGTTATAATGTCCACTTAAAGATTTAGATATTCCTTGCTGTTCCTTGAGTGGCCTGTAGAATAAGGCCTGCTGCTGTAAAAATCTTTAGCTATATGTTCACACTGTGAATTTAGGATAACAACTGAAGATTTAGCTTCTGATTTTGGTACCTCCGAGCTAAAAGGGTTATTTTCTGCTACTTTGCGTATCTGGTATTTTTTAGATTGCAAAGTAAAGAGCAAGAACATGCTGTGTAAAGTAGTACCTTAAGCAAAATGTGCAGAGATACTAAGTTTGAAACTGTTGATGAAAATATTAAGTGTCATGAGGTTGCTCACATTTTTTTTAATACTGTATGTATGTTTCTAATACTGTATGCGTGTTGACAGGATAATGTTCATTTTTTTTAATTAAAAAAATTTTAAATAAATTATAATTTTTTTCCCTTAAGGAGAAATCGGACAACTAACTTCACAATAAAAATGTAACCAACTGTATTCCGAGTGGTATGTGTAACCGTTTTATACAGCATATGGGATTTTTGCACAGCTATTATAAATCATTGAGTTTAGCTTCCTTATGAATGGTAATATTTTTTCGAAATACTATTCACTGACGATAAATAGTGACTGCTTCATTTGCTCCGAACTTATTCTGTAAGGAATAAAATGTGGACCAAGCTGTCGACAAAGGACTAAATCTCAAGTCCTTTTAATTTTTTTTTTTATACACAAGTTCTTTATACTCACTAGGAACTTTACCAAACATAGCTGAATTAGCAATCTATGATTCACTGCAAGTTTTCACATTTATATAAAAAAATATCTCCTCACAGTTTTCAGAGCTGCTGAGTTTCCAGGAATTTTAAGTTAGTGGGGGCTAAATCATTCACTTTACATTTGCAAAGATGTCTTCCAGTACTGAATTAGTGAAATACTGTCATCAGTAATATTGTACAACAGTTTTATAGAGTAGTGTGAAACGTTCTCGTTTATCTCCATCTTGGTAATTGAAATGACAAATTCCAGTCTTATGATTATCTAGCGTATGTCTGTTGATGTAGGAGCAATGGCTAATTGTGAACACTACAGGAAGGGTAGGTAAGCGCATGAGCTGTTAACATGGCTCCCCAAAATATTCTCCCATCATCCAGTAAATTGTAGTTCAGGAAATTCAAGGCCAAGAAGTAATTTTTTATGTGTTTCCCTTGAATGAACTTTTCTTCTGCAAGTTTGTTCTGTCACTTTTTGATCCTTTGGAAACTTTTAAAAATGCCTGATATGTTTATTAAACATCAGCCACATATATTTACTTTGTTCTCAACCTATTGCCAGCTAGTATGATTTGATGTTCTCTTGTTCTTGTAATGGTAGGCTAGAAAGTAATTTCATATTTGCCGTGCTTCTTGTGATTTTGTGGCCCTCTATCATATTTCAGCTCAGTTTCTCCTCTTCTAGTTTGAATGGTTATAGTTTATTTACTTGTTTCTTGTGCAAAGGCCATTTCATCTATTGACCATACAAATTTTCCGGCAGACGTCTCAGTCTTCATGTGTTTGGGGGAAGGAAGAGGATTATTGTGCCCGTTTATGCCCTTGACAAATTTTTGCTCATTGTCTCTTTTTTTTTTTTTTTGGCCCATGTGTTTTTACATATAATGATCCAGAGGGTTTATTTCTTCATACTTTTTTCACAGGGAAACGACTTTAGCTTTTTGTCAGATTTCTTCACAGGTGTACATTGTTTTTTCTACACTAAAGGGTACTGAATGCAATGTGAAAAGAGTCTCAAATTTTGAACTCTGGAACAATATATAGATGTTAAGGCAAGAAAGAAATTATTGTCTAACTGTCTTGTGGGACAAGATGCAGAATTTCACCCTGAAAAGTTTGATCTCCAAAGAGCTATAGATGAATCTCTGTTATTATCGTAGAGTTTAATATTGCTATTGATTTATCTTCAGTTTTGAATAGATATATGTACAGTCTAGATTGATAGCACTTTTTTGTTATATCTGAATTTGTCTTGACAGTGCTAAACAGAAAATGAAGTCCTGCAGAGACGCAGTCAGACATGGGTAGGTTACCCATTGCTCAATAATTATTCTGTCAGCTAAATACAGAGAAAGGCCTCAAAAACTTTTTTTTTTTGCTTGCCTTGGCTTAATTATAAACTGTCTTGCAAGAAGCTTAGAGCCATAATGGAGTAAAAGAATACAGATGGTCAATGTGTTAAAGACAGCTTCAGGAGGACCCTCCTACCAAGTCGCGAGGATCAGACTGGTTCCCCTTTGCTTTCTGAACTGCTGCTCAGGGAGGAGTCCAGGTAAAGCTGGACTACACTTCTTACCTTCCAACTATAAGAAACACTTCAGACTCTAGGTTCTGTCACCGGGTCAGTTTAATAGAGCTAGAGCTCTCTGCCTTCAAAGGGGGACCCCCTCAGTTATTTTCCTGTGCTTCTTAAAGCCTCATAATGTATGACATAACCTATTCATGCACCTGTTCATGTGACAAGTGTGTGTCTTTTGTCCCATTAATTTTTCAACAGTTACACATCCTCTTCCATGACTGGAGTTTTGATGCAGGTGCTTTAACCTTCTTACACAGTTTCATAATCTTTTTGTCCCAACTGCACTTGAAATTCATCTGTTTTCTGCTGATTCCAGGTAGAATGTTTCCATTCTTCACTTCCAAGAATTATAGTTGAAACATACAATCTTCATTAATATTTCTTAAACAGTTTTATTATGTTAGTTAAGTTACAATGTATCAAAGTGATATAAATCTATTCTCCATTCCTCTTGGACAAAGAAGGAGTCCTGCTTAAGTTCGCTGTGCTTGGCGGATGCAGGAAAGGCTGTGGATGTTGTTTGCATGGACTTTAGCAGGATGTTTGATACAATGTCCCACAGTATCCTCCTGGAGAAACTGGCTGCCCATGGCTTAGATGTGAATACTCTCCACTGGGTTAAAAACTGGCTGGAGGGCCGGGCCCAGAGAGTGGTGGTGAATGGAGTTAAATCCAGTTGGCAGCCGGTCACGAGTGGTGTCCCACAGGGCTCGGTACTGGGGCCAGTTCTCTTTAATATCTTTATTAAAGATCTGGATGAGGGGATCAAGTGCACCCTCAGTAAATTCACAGATGACACCAAGTTGGGTGACAGTGTCGATCTGATGGGGGTAGAAAGGCTTTGCAAAGGGATCTGGACAGGCTGGATCGATAGGCCGAGACCAACAGCATGAGATTCAATAAAGCCAAGTGCTGGGTCCTGCACTTGGGTCACAACAACCCCAGGCAGCGCTACAGGCTTGGGGAAGAATGGCTGGAGAGCTGCCTGGCAGAAAGGGACCTGGGGGAGTTGGTCGACTGTCGGCTGAATATGAGCCAGCAGTGAGCCCAGGTGGCCAAGAAGGCCAACAGCATCCTGGCCTGTATCAAGAACAGTGTGGTGAGTAGGAGTCAAGAGATGATTATCTCCCTGTACTCAGCACTGGTGACGCCCCACCTTGAGTGTTGTGTCTAGTTTTGGGCCCCCTACCACAAGAAAGACATTGAGGTGCTGGAGCGGGTCCAGAGAAGGGCAACAAAGCTGGTGAGGGGCCTGGAGAATAAGTCTTACGAGGGAGCTGGGGTTGTTCAGTTTAGAGAAGAGGAGGTTGAGGGGAGACCTTATTGCTCTCTACAACTACCTTAAAGGAAGAGGCAGGGGTTGGTCTCTTCTCGCAAGTCACAGGCGAGAAGACACACAGGCCTCAAGTTGCACCAGGGGAGGTTCAGGTTGGATATTAGGAAAAATTTATTCGCTGAAAGGGTTATCAAACATTGGAATGGGCTGCCCAGATAAGTGGTTGAGGCACCATCCCTGGAGATATTCAAAAGATAAGTTGACATGGTGCTCGGGAATATGGTTTAGTGTTGGTTTGGGGTTTTTTATGGTTGGACTAGATGATCTTGAAGGTCCCTTCCAACCTAGGCAATTCTGTGATTCTATGTGATTCTGTTTTGCCAGGCTGCAGCCCGCAGCCCAAGGAAGGCTTCACTTATGCTGAGGAAAATTTCAGTTTCCAACACAATGGTTAATAAGAAAATAATCTTTCATGGTGGCTGACATGAATTTGCAAAGGTGTGGGAGGAAAATGCTTTTTGTTTTTTTCTTTTGGCTACCATTAAGTGCTTAATATACTGTGTAGTGGCTTTTCTATATGGTGGTTGTTACAGCAAACCTGGCAGTTTACAATGCATTGCAAAAGTATACTTAATAAATTAGCGATTCAGTAGCTTATTTTCATTGACAGGTATGATTCTTGGCATAATTATTTCATTGAAATAAATAACTGGAAAATGCTGCCTTTTGGTGGTGGTTCTGCTTTGTGTCATTTTCATCATGAAAAATACAATAAGCTGTTTATTATATTTCTCACTATTTCCTTTTTATGCTTTTTAAAGTGCCTGAGAGTAAAAGAGGAGAGGAAATTACCCTTAATTTACCAGGTTTTTTTAGTTGCCGAATATACAGGCTTGTTGCCACGGAGATCAGTGCATAACTCAGATGCCTGACTCGTTGCTGGTAAAGTGAGCACTTTAATGGATTATCAAGTGAATGTTTGACTATATTAAATAGCTAAATAAACTACAGGGATTAGAACAGATTTATTTTAGGATGTAAAGGAAGTTACTGATATCTCCCAACATCCACTCTCAGATTCCATTAAGTGCTTGTGAAAGTCATACAGCTTTTCCTTCTCTGCTCCTGTTTCATGTCATGTTTTCTTAGTACCACAAAAGAACATGTACCAATTATAGCCCTTCGAGAAGTGCACTGTGAAACTGAACTGAAAGGCTAATATAAATATGGACTCGAAGTTGCATATGCTGTGGCACTTAAAGAGCGGGAATTTAGCTTGCAGTGCAATGCAGAAGTGATTTGAAGTGGTGTGAAAGAATGGTTTCTTTTTATGTCTAAAGTGGAAGAATAGATTCTTGCTAATGACTGAGCATCTCAGAGAGAGGATGGGGACTTCTTCCTTGCATCTTTTAAATCCTATAGCTGAATCAGGGCTCCTAGTACTGATGTTTGCAGTGAGAGAACTGAGGGATTGACAGCAAGGCTCTTTTAAGGTTTTTAAGTGCAAGTGTCCCCTAATATTTCTGCAATTATGAGCTAATCTCACTTTCTCCTTATATTGTGGAGATACTTACTGAGACCTGAGAAGGGAAGAAAATGCAGCTCTGCCACTTCTTCCTTCCAGTTAATTGCAGAGGCCAATTACTTGCACCACAAGAAAATATCATAGCGAGAGAGTAGCTCTAGGGATATAACATTGTCTATTGTACACAGGAATGCTGGAACATTTTGTGCAAGGAGAGCTGGCTTCTCTCCCACACACATCTCCTTATATAAAAAGCTATAATACTTTGCCTTATAGATACTTTACAGAACAGAAGCTTAACATATTTTATCTGTATCATCCTTATTCTTCTGTCTTTTATCTGGCCCTTCTGAGCATATTTTAATCCTATTTCCCTGGGAAATATGATGTAGGGAAGGAAGTGATCACTTTGTTAACTACAGGCTGAGAGAAACTGGGTAGCTGAGCTGTTCATGTTCACAGGGACTGTAGCTGTGACTGTCTTTTCCATACACTGGGAAAGGGAGGGAACTTTCACTCTGCTTTCCAACTAGACTGTGTGTGTACTGATTTTAAAAGAAATCATATCAGAGCTGTTGTTTGGGGGGATTATATTTTTGTCTTTTATTGCCAGTAAAATTTCTCCATCTAATCACAGTATGAGGTTATATTCCTCATCCTGCTAATTGGCATAATATTCAGTTCTGTTAAGTTTGTCCTTATCTTCCCTCTTCAGTTTGTCTCTAATTTGGATGAGTAGGTTGAGTTATGTCCTGTAGTCCTTGGCTGCATGTGTTTTATCACATCTATTTTCTTTGAATGCAAAAGGTTAATTTGGTTTCAGTGTAGATTGAATCTGGATACTGACCTTTACAACTGGAAGAACAGAGAGAATCATAGTTTAATTAACCTCCCAACCAGCATACATATTTGAAACATACTCAAGAAACTATATGCTTTAAGTTCTACTGGAAGCCATGTAGGAATCATTGGTATCTACAAACATTAGGATTGTCCAGAATTAGAAGAAAGGAAAAGTTGATTACTGAATTGATGAAGCACACAGATGAGCTTGGAAGGACTAAGGTAAACTGAGATTTTAATGAAATTTCACCATCATACTTTGTCTTTAATGTGAAGTGGGAAGAGCAAAGAAAGTACTGAATTTGTCAGCTTCTCCTTTGACATTTTCCCTAACCTGTCCTGTTTTCCAGCTTTCTGTGGTAGTGTTCCATGGCCCTCCCATGTTAAAACACAAGTTCTGTAGAATTAGTTTGTGTGGGTGAAATTTTAAAAAGAAACTAGACTCTGGAAGCAAGTGAAGAAAAATAAAAGATTTAATACTTTTACATTGGTCACTCTGTATTTGTAATCACTTAAATGTTTAATAAATAAATAAATAAAAAGAGAGAACTGAAAATTTAATCCTTAATCCTTTCTGGGAGACTTTTCTCTGTAATAATTTTCTCTCTAGTATCTCAGATTGAGAAGGCCCCGTTTTGCTTGTTTATAGAAATAATTGACAAGAATACCATTCTTATATGAGGGGGGAAAAATTGTTTGGAGCTAAGGATGTTTTTTGTATCTAAAAGAGAGTCACCTGAGTACCATCTGCATTTTATAGCTGTATAAGCCAATGTTTGCCAGAGTAGGTGGCCTCCTTCCCAAAAATCTGAAAGATAACATGCTGCTGAGGACATTATGTGAGCATCATATAGCAGTGTGGACCACTACCTGAAATGAATAAACCAAATCTTCAGTGGAGGCCTGATTCAAGTTGACACTGTGTAAGTCACCAGTTAAATACCTGCTTCAGATAGAAGTGGCAGAATATTGTTTATTTACTTATAGTAGTAAAACTATACTTGAAATCCTTTCCAACATGGACCCTGGAAATTTGGAAGTGTGTTGAAGAGTAAATATCTAGAGGATTTATCACACTGAAGACCTACTATAGTTAAATGAGAGAAGGTGTGGTATCTGTTTAGTAAATGACAATAGTGATTCATGTGTAATGTTATTCGCATTGTGTGTTGTGACTAAGAGAAGCAGAATTCCTTGGTGAGAAAACACAGAAAAGAATAGAATGGAATCACACATGCTTCATTGTTGCCTTCAGTAATGGGAAAATATGCAAACCATAAGGTATTAACTGATATCTAAGACATTGATTAAAATGTTTCATGAATAAGAGACTAGATAATTTCAGTGGTGTTTTTAACAGCTAGAGCCTTTGAAGACAGACACATAAATGCATAGAATATTGTGTGCAAATACTCTAGTCAATTACAGTGTCAGGATGTTACTCCCAACACATTAGTCTAAATTCTATGCAGTAATTAACAGATATGAATAAAATAAACAAAGTCTATTCTATATTCTGGTAAGTAGTTATTTATAGCCACTTTGGGAAAGTTTGAATTATTGTCTGTTCTAATTATGCCAAGGACTTTTTTTCTTAGGCATGAAGGTCTGGGAGGAATTAACAACTGCCTACAATGTCTTTGCATTATAGCTAATCAGATATCTTGGCAGAGCTGCTTCTTATATTTTTGGATTCATTTTTCTCTTCATTCATTTTCCATTCATTCATTTATTAGTCACATCTGTAATCAGAAATCATGTTCTCAAGAGTAAAATCTTCCCTTGTCTAAGACAGGATAGCTCTTTCTTTTCCCCAGGAGAGCCTCCCCATTATCTGTTTTCCCCAAACCTCCTCTTTTCCTCCTCAGTGTTTCTCTTTCCATCTGAGAGATTTCTGTTATAACATAAAATCTGCTAAGAAGGAGTAATCAGTAAATGGTGTGCTGTACATGTCCCTCTCTCAATACATCTTTGAGAATAAATATGTAGGTCATGTCTGTCTGGGAATAAAAGACCTGTAGAAGGTTTCTGTCATGAATATGTATGACTTGCTGGACAAGTCTGCTAAGAAATATGTGTACACTGTGTTCCACACTTCTTTCTACTTGCATTATATTAAGTGGAAAATAGGATCAAGATTTAGCCTTTTAATTAAACATCAGGGTAGCTTTAAAGAAAAAAACAAAACCAAAACCCCTTTTGTACAATAGTTTTCCTTGATTCCCGGACTGAATAAATGAATATATAGCAATAGGTATATATGTGAGTTCAAAGAATAAACCCTATTTAATTGTAATTTCTACAGTATCCTTTATCTAATGAATATACTAAAAATTTTAGATGGCAAAGAAAAAAAATTAATTGTGGCCTGGATTCTGAACCTTGCTGTCCTAAAATATTCCAGATGTAACTGCAACAAAGATCTAGTATTTTCATAGAAACTCTTCAAAAGATTGCAGTAAATGACACATTTCTGGGTTTATGCAGTAATAACCTACTATTCATTTCTGCTGTGAACTTCTTTATGAGCAGACTCAGTAACTTTAGAGATGCAAATCAGACAAAACTTACCTATAAACAAAAATGAACATTTCTGTATTAAAGATGTGTGATAGCATATATGGAAACTTCACAGTCGGAAATTTTATATTACCTTGATGGTGGATCCTGTCAGTTGTGACAGATGATAATCACTTTAGTGATTAGTGAAAGCATAGTGAAAGTACATAGAAATAAGATTTAAAAGAACTTCAGTATTAGTTCTGAAGCAGAGATGAGTGTCTGTGAATACATATTTTAACTTGAAGCTGTCTTTTCTCCAAATTTTCTACACATTTTAGTGTGAATAAATATAACACTCCATGAACTTGGATTCAACTGGTAAAATTCCTTCATGTTCTTAAATTTCTTATTTTGAGCTCATGATTTTATGGTTTCGGACATGCTAAACCCATAGTGCTAAGAGTTGTGGGCGTTTGAATCTGGGCCTGCTGGTACAGAATTAAATTACTCAGATGGTAACATTTCTGATTTTTCAGCTGCATCCAGCAGTAGCAATCACCAGGGCTCGATGAGAATTCTCTTAATCCCACTCTTATCTAATGTCAGTATTTTCTGTGAGCTCTACTATTCTGCCTACAAGCATATTTCTGTTACACGCATGAAGGTCCTTGAGATATATGTTTGTGGCATATCAGAAGCCAGGCTCAAACAGTATTGTTCTTTGTCCAGTTCTGTTTCCATCATTTCTTTCTTAGCATTATTACTTAGCACTTAGGATTTGTGTTCAAGAACTGAATTATTTAGTTTTGCTTCTGTTCTTGTTGCTGTTGGAGATCAGCAGATTTAGGCTGAATAATGAATTAAATCTGCCAATGAAACTGTACTTTAAAGGATTTGAATTCTTAGATATCCTTTAGGGCACTGGGCAAAATGCTATTTCCTTTCATTTTCCCTTTTACTTGAAGGAGTTGGAGTTCATGGTTTAAAGAGACATAGATGACATAAAAATTGTAATGAGATAAAAGTTTTGAGAATGTACCACATAATCAAGTACTGTTTTATATCTCTGTTGTAATTGAGGCACTTTGTGTATTTAATTAATCTGTTGTCCTTTGATAAATATTTGGCTGTTAGACAAGTAGTTGGCCACCCACAGTCTTTCATCTCTGGTACTAATTGACTGCAATCCAGCAGGTCACAGTATCTGGCAGACAACAAAGTGGCCTCTGAATTCTGGCTTCTGAAACAATTTACTTTGTCTTTTCAATTAAAAATTTGCATATAGTCATACTTAACAAAGAGGAAGCTGAATATCATACTATGAATTAAAAACCAGATTACATAGTCCACAGGCAATTACCTGTGTCCACTTTCTTGTAAAAAAACTTCCTACCCATTAATTCTTAGAGCTATTTGATGAAATTTGTATACTGAACCAAGAATGTTCATAGAGGAGAGCACCACTGCAAAGACCAGATGATTGGGGAAACATCCTGACAGATGAGGAAAGAATATCATTCATAAGAGAAAAATAAGGAGCATTCATACTGATAAGTGAATTAACACCAGAGGTGGTGATGAGAAGACCAAGTTGTCTCCTTTGACTCACTGAGAGTCTTAAGGAATAACAGAGTTTCATGATGTACTGGGAGCTTTGGAAAATAAATGTATGGCTAGTATACTGAAGTTGTCATGAATACATGACATGATATATGAAAATATGACGTATTTGAATACATGAAATGATTACATGGTATGAAAAAAACATGTCTTTATTGATCAACGATGGAAATACTTAAATACATTATCTATAAATTATACTAACATATAAATGATAGTATCGTTTGTTTTGAGAATGTTGCAGTGAGATTTATTGTGTTATGTTTCTGCTCACCATTGAAGAGAGGCAGAATGATAATTTGATGTCATAGTGAGGAGGATTCCATTTCACTTTCTTGCTCTGTATATCAAACCCATTTAAGGAGGATAACACAGTGTGAAAATAAGTGATAATTAAATAGTTGCTTTATTTTGGATTTGAAACAGAGATGTACAGTGACATATGTGTGTCACACCTCTGTAGAAGTAATAAAAAACAAAGCTGGACTGACGGTCATACATTAGCAAAACAGATTGACAAAGTAAAACCTGCAGACTGTTTGCTGCATTCTACAAAAGTAGAAATCAGTACTTGTCTTCATTTTCAATAGCTGAGTAATGCCAAGGAAAAAAGTTATGAAAATAACATTTGCAATTTTCCAAGGTGTCTTTAGCAGCAACACCCAAACACAAAATCTCCTATAGCATGTCTCCATTAATAAGTGAAAGTAAATCAAGTGTTAGCACAATCATGCAAGTTGTTTATAATTGCAAGGTAATTTAGACATTAGCAGCCAAGTAGCAGAAGGTGGGTTTTGACGTGTGGAAATCTATCACAAATTATATTGCTACCTGTTATAACTGAAGTGCCCTGATTAATGTATTGAGATGGTAGAAATTAAAGAGGCTGTAGTTAGATAATGATACAATAATAATAAAAAGTTCTGTATTTTTGCTGAAGCAAAGTATCTTGGCAAATAGCAGTGGAAAACAAAACCATTAGTAAGATGTTTGTAGGTCAAGATTTGTATCTAAATGTAACAGGTAAATAATCTATAGACGTTATGTGTCAGATGAGTTAGAGCCTTGTCTTGGTGTCAATATGCACACAGCTCTCTGGTGAAAAGCTATCTGTAATGAATCCATGCAAATACTCTCCCTCCCTGTAGGTTACTCTTTTGACTTTGAAGAACTAGCTCTTTTAAACACCTGTATGCATGGGGACAATTTTACTTTTTCTGTGGTTCCGTATTTTGGCAAAAAGGGGAAATTTTTTCCTATATTTATTTTTTGTTCCATCTCTTGTCCTTTGTACTTGCCTTTTTCTGGTTTTATTTATTTATTTCTGTAATCTTTTATTCAGTTGTAATTAACGTCATCCCTCTTTGCATTTTTTTTTATTTAATTCCATTTGTGATTAGCATTCCATCCATCTTGATCATACCAAGGTATGTCATTAGAGCACAGACTAGCAGCTGGTTGATTTTTAAATTATAGTCTTCCTGTGCTTTTTCTGTGAGACTTTTTAATAAGAAAGTAATGGCAAGTTTCACTTGTCCAGTATCTATCTTTGCAGCTTTTAATTTTTAACTGCATGGTCAGCTTTGGATAAAGACAGGAATCACTTCTATCTTGCTAGAAAAGTATCACTAGTCATTTTGGCAGCCTTTTTTTTTGCCTTTTTTTTTTTTTTTAATTTCTTTTTTCCCCCCGAGGTATAAACTGAATAGCAAAGGCAGCAAATTACAGTAGGTTTTTGATGCAGTGCTTGATGCTTGGTGTTCAACAATTAATGAGTTGACAAGGAGAAATTCTGTTTTATATCTGTATTTTTGCATACAAAGAGTGATTTAGAATATCTAATCATAAAAAACAACCTTGAATTAAATGTGTATTATTTTTCTTATGGTTAAAGTAAGCAAAAGAAGAAATTAAACCTGGTTAGTTTGGAAAAGAAAATAAATATCCTATTAGTCAGCTGGTGAATTCAGTGAGTGAAACTATGCGTGTATGGAAATTTCACATCTACTTAAAAAGTCATGTGAAATTATCTTTTGTACGAGTATGTTAACCTACAAAGTAGTTAAGATATTGGTGTCCATAGTTTCTGATGGACAGTGTCATTTGGAAACGAGCTGAGTGATATAGCAATATTTCTTTTTGAAAAGAGCACCATGAACCTGTCTGCCAGTAGGTGCCATTCACTGTGTTACCCTAGGCCAGAGAAGATCCACTGGTACCAGGCTATTGCCATATAACCACAGAATCAGAGAATTGTAGGGTGTTGGAAGGAGCCTTCAGAAATCATCCAGTCCAAGCCCACTGCCAAAGCAGGTTTACCTAGAGCAGGCTGGACAGGAACACATCCAGGCAGGTTTTGAATATTTCCAGAGGACACTCCACAACCTCTCTGGGCAGCCTGTTCCAGTACTCTTTTACCCTCAAATTTCTCCTCATGTTGAGGTGGAATTTTCTGTGTTCTAGCTTGTGTCCATTGCCTCTTGTCCTGTCAGCAGGCATCACTGAGAAGAGATTGACCCCATTCTCTTGACACTCACCTTTTAGATATTTATAAGCATTGCTAAGGGCACCTCTCAGCCTTTCCTCATAAGAGAGGCTCCGCTCCCTTGATCTTCTTTCTAGGCCTCTACTGGCCTCTCTCGAGTAGTTCCCTGTTCTTCTGTTCAAGAAGGCAGAACTGGACACAATACTTCAAATGTGGCCTCACCAGGGCAGAGTAGAGGGGGAGGATGATTTCCCTTAATCTGTTGGCAACACTCTTTTTAATGCATCCCAGGGGACTATTTGCCTTCTTGGCCACAAGGGCACGTTGTTGCCTCATGGTCAGCTTGCTGTCCACCAGGACTCCCTGGTGTCTCTCTGCAGAGCTGCTTTCTAGCAGGTCAGCCCCTAACCCATAACAGTGCATGGGGTTATTCATCACTAGGTGCAGGGCCCTACACTTGCCCTTATTGAATTTCATCATGTTATTCTCTGCCCAACTCTCCGGCCTGTCCAGGTCTCTCTGAATGGCCACTCCTCCTACTTTTGTATCATCAGCAAACTTGCTGAGGGTACACTCTGTCCCCTCATCCAGGTTGTTGATGGATATATTGAACAAGACTAGGCCCAGTATTGACCCCTGGGGAACGCCGCGATTTACAGGCCTCCAACTGTACTCCTAGTAGAGGTAAGGGGTTTATCAAAAATGTGAGACATTGTATTGAACAATGCAAAGTACTGGTACATCTTATTCATGTTTATTTTGACAAATCCCCTCAATTGTCTTTAGCATTTTAATGATTTTATGCTTTGGACAAAGAAAAATTTCATACTTCAAGTCAGGGTGTTACAGCATCTTGTCTGCTTCAGATATACTTTCTGAAATACGTTGTTTTGCTGAAGTCTATGTAGGCAATTCGTGATATGTTTTTATATGCTGGAACTTCATAATCTACCTTACATTAGAAACATCAACTCTGGTAACTTGTTCAAGTGTTCAAACCTTGAGGCATGTGAGGCTGAGTTGTTGCACTGCATTTTATTGCACTCACTGCATTGGGTGAGGAAGTATGTAATCTGCACCAGAAACATGTGGAAGATAGTTCTTAGATCAGTTTAAGATATGTTCTTTTCTTGCATTCGGTAAGGGAAAGGGCATGATCTCCTTCAGCCTCTGAACTGAATCAAATAGCTTCTGTTGGTCTGCAAGTGCAGAAGGAAATTAGAGCCACTTCCAGCCCTCAGTTACTGGTTATCTTAATTGCAGTAGGAACAAGTTCACTTTGCTCCTAGAAAGCAGGAGGTACTAATGAGCGTGACCCTCTGACTGCTCTGTATGGTTTCTTTGTCGTAAGAGTCTTGCTCACCCTTATATGTTGATATGCTGAAATCCTGGCCTTTTTTATTTTCAGTTTTGTTCCTTTAACCTCATTCTCATTAGTATTAGGCATTACCAGAAATAATTTTCTGATAAAAGCTTCTGGCTACCTTTTTATCTTGTGATTGGTCAAGGGCAGCTATGTGACACACTTTCACTGTTTACTGAATTGTGTTGAACTTATTTCTAACTTCGTAGTTGTTTAATTTGTTGTTTCAGCAAGGATTTCTAGGAGCTTTTCACTTTTGCTAAGCACGGTACAACAAAGTAAAATCTGACTTTTTATGTGAGCTATTAAAGGAATCGCACTTATGTCAGGTTTTTCATATGTGCTGTTTTCTGACTATTCTGTGCACGCCCGTGCTGGGATTCAAGGTTGATTCAATGCTGGATTATTTTTTTTTTAATGTAATAGTGTATCCAATTTTTAAACCAGTTTTGACCTTGTACATCTGTGCAATATAGAGAAAATAACCAAATATTGTAACATGGATGTTGTCCATGTAATTGCAGGTTAGAAGCATCACTGTGAAATGCTTATGTTATAACAGCAAGGGTGCTATTGTCTCATCTTGGTCTATGATGGAAATTGCTTTAAGCCTCATTAAATCATAATTAGCATTTTCAACTCAAAAGGGTGGTGGATCAGATTCTGATATATATATTATGCTTATTAGCTGCTTATGCTAAAAAAAAAACTGCTATACTGAGTCCAGTGGGAGTGATGTGGAATAAGATAGTATGAGATAGGAGAGGAAAGGAACCTGGTCCACTAGAGATACTAATGCAAGAAGCAGCTACAGGTAACACATGTCTATGCCATGCAGTTGGTGACATTGTAGCATTCTCTTCAGAGGAAAAAATGCTGAAGACGGCAGTAACTCCCTAGAATGTTTGACTCCAAACCTTATTGCAGTGAAAGTACCAGTGCGCAATTTTTATGGTCTTATGTGCCATAAATCTAGCCACAAAGTTATCTTAGTTGAAAAATAAGTAGCAGGACATATGACAAGTAAAGAATCTGTACATTATTCTTATGTAAGGTTACCCAGCATCCCACTAATAGGGAGGTTCCTCAATCATTGCTGTGTACTCTTCCACCCGTGTATGAAAACCACTCAATTTCTAGGGTAATGAAACTAACTTCTGGATTAAAACTGACTTCTAACTGGATTATGTAATCTGTTTCCACAGAATGACAGTCAGAATAGCATGTTTGAAATACTTCAGCATCCTCAGAAGCTTTGTTTGTGATAATTAACTGCTTTTGTACACCTGTGACTTACAATATAGACCTTCAGTCTGTTCAAATTTATCTTGTGTACACGCTTTTTGCCTAGTGACCTAGGTGATTTGACATGCGTGTTGGACTTCTTACTGAAGTTAGAATTTATTAGAATGGCAAGTTATTTGCTTACAAAAGAGTTAAATTTTCTTACATTTTCAAATACAGACTTAACTATCAACAATTTTATATTTGGAGATTTAGTGGTATGATTCATTTGTAAGAGGAGTTATATGGCTAACAATTGAACATATGAAAGTATGAAAAAATTAGATAAACAATGAGTGTTTGCAGGATGTAACACAAGAGAAAAATATGTGTGGTACAGGATGTCTGGAAATAAGGAGAGGCATTCTGGTGTGGATTTTTTGAACTGTGTAATACAACATGCAAGGTATCATGGCTAGGATGAGTCTTGGAAGGAGGTGTTTTGCTGTCTTCTTGACTAGAGAAAAAGTCCATTTCAGAATTTTAGCAAGAGATGTCTCTGAATATGTTGTTTTTACTTTGCTTAAGGGCCAGACCTCTGTATTTAGAAAACTCAGGGAGATATGGAGCCCTAGTTATCAACAGAAAGTAATTCCTGCTGGGATGTGTGAATTATAAAAGGTGGATGCTACTTTCCTTGAAATAATCTGATTGGAATGATTTGATAAGACATTTCCCTGATGCACAGAAATATGTATAGATGTTTGGACATATGCTTCTTTGGATATAAACTTTCAAATATAAATTAATATTGAATGTGTGGGAATATTCTCCACTGGGTTAAAAACTGGCTGGAGGGCCGGACCCAGAGAGTGGTGGTGAATGGAGTTAAATCCA
>JAOTQQ010000032.1:37008872-37070216 GCA_026546715.1 Gallinago undulata | reverse complement strand
AGAGACGAGTTGACATGGTGCTCGAGGATATGGATTAGTGTTGGGTGGTGTTTTGTGTGGTGTGAATGTGGTGGTGTCTGGGGTTTTTTTGTTTTGGTGGGGTTTTTTTTGTTTTTCTTTTTTTTTTATTGGTTGGACTAGATGATCTTAAAAGGTCCCCTCCAACCCAGGTGATTCTGTGATTCTGTGTGTGGGAAAAATATTTTTTATTAGTGTTTAACAAGCTTGTACGACAAATGTTCTTCAATAAAGACAGTTCATTTTCACTTACAATAAGGAAAGGAATCCATTTTTCTTAACAATGTGAGTACTTTGTAAAAATAAACCTAAACCATTACAATACAAACACACAGACTTTCTATAAGGACACATTATTAAAGAGATTTTGCCATAACTTTTCTATTCTGTTGTGTGGTTTTTTTTTTGAATTCACATTGAATGCAAGTTCAATGTGAACTTGAACAAAAAAGTCTATCTTTGATTTATGTATGGTTATTTAGTGCAACATTTTGTGGTTTATTTACATGCTCTTCAGAATAAATCACCATGAAATACCTGAACTTTGAAATTATCTTTAAATTTATTTATCTATTTATTTAAAAAAAAAAATTAAGCCAGCACTCTTTCTTTCAACTTAGTCCATTCAGTGTATGATATAGTATTTTGCAGAGTTTGGTTGTTAGGAGTTTTCAGTTAGATGGTCAATAGCTTGTTGTAACTAAAGTGAAGGAGATATGTGCCATAGTGAAGAATGGACCATGTAAAAAGTCCAGGAAACTGTAGTCAGGAAACAGATTTTAAAAATATATCTTGGATGACAGATTATTAAAAGAAAGGAAGTTAGAGTTCCAGAGTTCACAGCGCTGTCAGAAAATACAAAATATTTCTTTAGTCCAAGTGATGGAGGATTAAGGTTGCGTGCTTATAGCAGGGAGTTTCTCAGCTATGATCCCCATTCATAATTTTTAACCACAAAAGGGGAGTTAATTTCATGGGTCCATAACTTCTGTTATTCTGAGGTCAAGGCAGAGCTTCTCTGAATGATGAACCAGAATATCCAAAGTATATTTTCAATGGAGACATTCAAAACTGTATATATTTAATGTTGTATGGAAAGTATAAGCAATTATTAATTTATTACCAAAGCTACAGTGGATAATATATCACAGAAGTACTATTTGAATCGTAGAATGCTTTTGGTCAGAAGGAATTGTATGGTTCACTTACCTGTTCAAAGCAAGGCCAACCTCAAGGACAAAATGTAATAAATAAGTGCTTAACTTGAACAATATTTCTTTAAAGAAGAAGCTCTGACACACAAACCTAAAGGTGGCTAAGTCCTGAGAATTAGCTGGTATGGTAGAATAAAATGGAGAATAATGTATGGTCAGGGAGTCCAGTGACTGCTTTTTTGAGGACAGAAGTACCTTGTGCTACTTAATGCTAGTGAAGACAAAGGAAAAAGAGAGAGATTGCAGTATATTAGTAGTTGCAGTGCAAAAGATTCATGGTGCTGAGGGATTGAACAAAAACATAATCTACCTGCCATCTGAAGGAAAAGAGGTACAGTAGGTTTATGAAACAACAATGTAGGTTTGAAACTTTCTGTAGAAACTAATAAATTAATATGTAACTGTTTTTCATTTGAGTGTGCTTGCTGGGCTTGAGATCAAAGAAGCTGTTTTTGATATAAAAATGGTGAAGTGTTTTTCCTAAGTGTTTGCTGAGCAATAGCCAGAGGTTGGGGGATTTTTTTTGTCATTTTTGTCATTACAAAATTGTTCTGTGCTGCAAATTATTGGGGAAATACTAATTTCTAGCCTAGATGTGCACTGGTGGAGCAGGAAATTTAACCTGTTTTAACTAGCAGCTTCTGTATTTTTCTGTAGTTCTTTCATGAAGGACAAAAACTGTCATAGTCTGAAAGCCTTTTATGGACATATATACATCAAATTATTAATGTATGTGTCTGCCTGCCAGTGATGCATGCGTTGCAAATTAAGCTGCATAAGTGAAGTCTTCTTTGGTTTTTGTCCCCATAGAATCGTAGAATGGTTAGAGTTGAAAAGTTCCAACCCCCCTGCCACAGGCAGGGACACCTCCCACTAGAGCCCCATCCAGCCTGGTCTTGAACACTTCCAGGGATGGGGCACAACTTCCTTGGGCAACCTGTTCCAGTGTCTTACCACCCTCAGAATAAATAATTTCCTCCTAGTATCTAATATAAATCTACCCTCTTTCAATTTAAAACCATTACCCTTGTCCTATCACTACGCTACCTGAAGAAGAGTCCCTCCCCATCTCTCCTGTAGCCCCCTTCACATACTGGAAGGCTGCTATAAAGTCTCCCCAGAGTCTTCTCTTCTCCAGGCTGAACAACCCCATCTCTCTCAGACTGTCTTAATAGGAGAGGTGCTCTAACCCTTCCATGTTCTCCCCCGCCTCCATCCTGAGTAAATAATCTAACAATCCTGCACAAATGGTATCTAGTTCAACCCCTTTTAGGTAAAAATCAGTCTTGATTATATGAGCAGTTCACCTTAGTGTTTGAACCACCATTCTCTGTGTTGAGAATAACATTTCTACAACATTCCTAATATATGTGCATTTATCAAGGGGTTGAACACTATTTCTGAAATATCATTTACCTTTTCAGTGTAAATGAAGCTGAATCTAGTGCTGGGTAAATGTAAATACTGAACAAATCATTGAACTGCTGATTTACTTCCTCCTTTGAGTTGCCAGCACAAACAAATGTTGTGCTATAGAACTGTAGTTATTCAACATACACTTTATTAATGGATTTCAACCTATAGTATTGATTTGTATGTGTATGTGGGTAAGAGGGGATAGAGGGGCAGGTGTAAATTCAACTATATTTATGTTAATCTCAGAAGATGTCTGGCCAGGAAGTCATATCGTTCTGGTTTAATCTTCCTGAAAGGACAAATAACTTTTTCAGCAGGGATGTGTCTGGTCTAACTAGGTGAATTTTCTTATTTGTCATGAAACATTCCTGTCATACAAGAGTACCAGTTTGCATCCCAGCAGGAGCTGTGACAATCCATTAGTCTTTCACTCAAAATGTTGTTTAAAAAAACCCACACAAAATAAATTAATAGTAACTAAGTGCTAACTTTTATTTATTACAAAATTTTTTACTAATGTAATTTGTATGAATATTGCAATAATTTATTCATTGAGCTGTCTTCCATCGCACAGTCAGTAGCCAAACTGAAGAGAAATAAAGGAAAAGAAATTCTGTGGACTCAAAAGATGACTTTTTAGGTAGAATTCAAATGACATAACTTTCTTTATCTTTTAATTTTGTTTTTCAGAATGACAAATCCCCAGGGCGTTCCACAAGTCGATCAAGTAACATTTCAAAGGTATAAGAAATCTATTTCCTTTGTATAGAATTTAAAGAAAACTAAGTTTATCAAATATAGTACAGCACTTTACTCCATTTAACCATATATGCATTGCATCTTCTGATATTTTTTTTATAAACATCAGAATAAGTTTTTACTGCCCAATGTTATGGTTCCCATGTAATATCTATCTTAAAGTATAAATATGCAATTATTTATTACTGTAATATGTGCGATAATAATAAGTAAATAAGAGTTGCACTTTTTGCACCTGCTTTCTACAATTACTTAATGTTACGTTAAAACTTTGTCATAAGATAGAATGACTGTTTGACTTTGCTCTCTCCGCCCTAACCAAATGCTAACAGCTGTAATGTATAAAGCTATGAATGTGTCATCATTTTGGACTGAATTCCTTTTATAGGGATTTATGGTTCACTGCAGCCAGGACTGTATATCTAGATGCTTTTTAGTTTCTAGGAAACCAAGAAGGGAAAACTGTAGGGAGAAACAAAATGTGATTTGTACTGGAGTTCTTTGGTTTTAACTCCCCCTTTTTCTGTATTTTTGGTTCAAATGTGGCTGAAATCTATGCCAAAATGCCAGGATATGCAGGAGGTAAAAGTTAAAAACTCAATAATTGTTTGAATCCCAGCCTAAACATCTGCCACGTGTTACATTTGTATCTAAAGATTAAATATTTTTCCATCCAGTGCAAACACAGTATGTTTTGCCTAGGTCCCTAGGCCCCTTCCCCACAATATTATTGGCTGTAGGATACACCCTGTAAAACTTTTCAGAGCTGTAAAAAAAAAAGACTGTGATTTCTTAATTAAAGAAATATGTATGTGTTGGGCTTTGCTCTTCTAAGGAAGAAAAAAATGCAAGGCAAAAGATGTACAATATATCCAGCCTGTGGAAGGATGTGGCTGAATCTCTTCCTGACCAGTTGCCTATTTTTAAAAAGCATATAGTTGTATCCTTACAAGCTTGATGCTGGTGCATATGTACTATTTTCACTGACAATTTAAAATGCATGTATGTAGTTCTAATTATTGTAAATCTATGCTGATTTGATATTACTTTTTCTACTTTTTTAAGTCAGTTTTGCATGTTACATCGTGACAAAGCATAAATATATTCCCTGACATGACATATGGCAGTGACATTTATTTTGAAGTAATTTCTGCAGAAATCACTATAGGTGTGTATTAAAAAGGGGTTCTTGCATCTTTTAAGGTAGTACATTAATAAGCAAGGTTTTCAGGCATGCACTTAATCTGTTTCTGATGTATAGCATCATTCATTCTTTGGCATCAATTTTTCTATGTGAAGCTGCCTGCCACTGAAGCTTTTCGAATGCTGAAAGACACTAAATTGGAAAGCCAGTTTCCAGTTTATTGTTGGTGTCAAAGTGCTTTTCTTGTAAAATGGGAAGGTATATGTGTATGTGTACATAGAAAAGTGAACACTGAACTTTTCAGCTTAATATTGCCTGGCACAAAGTAATATTAACAAATATGGCACCTCAAAACAAGATTGGAAGCTTCTAGGGGATGTAAACTACATATCAAAGGCAACAGTTGAGTTCTGTGCAGTGGCAGATCTTGCACACCACAAAAATTTCAATTGACAGAAAAATTAGAAATACTTTATCTAGAAATATAAATTACACTAATCAAAACACATTGTTTTGATTTTGTATCTCGTATTGCTTTCAGTTGTCTGTATGAATAAGCTAAAAAGGGTCAAATAGATAGTTACATTTTAATTGTTACTGTGCATTGTGTATGCCCACCTTGGTTGTGTATGAGGCTCCTGGTCCAGAGCGGAGTAGATGCTCCCTGATAACACTGGATTTTGTAACACCTTGTTTGTGAAATCAACTATAGCAAAGATTCTGCAAATACAGATTCATATTTCATAATGCTCTTAAGTTGTTTATTCAGAGAGGACACCTGAGGTTTGCAGCATATGCTTGGGTAATTTTGTGTACTAGGTACATTAACTCTGAATTACATGGTATTACAGATTAAACTGAATTGTTGAATATTGAATATGTCTTGTCTAGACACAATGAGAAGGAATGGCTTTGGTTTGTTTGTTATTTACCAGACACTAGTTAGAATATACCTATAGAATATACCTAATCTATAGATTTTAAAATCAAACATTCCCTAGAGGGGCATCGGGGACAAATCAACACTTCAGTTTTACCATTCACTTTTCCTGTTCATGGACAGCACAGTAATTTAGCATGTTGCAAAGACTTTCTTACCTCGCATATAAGTTTCTTGAAAGAATTTCAATAAAATCTATTTTAGCTAAATGAAAGGACAAAACCTAAAATATTTAGATATGATTTCAATATTAAATTATTTGTAAAGTCTATTGCAATACATGTTACTAAGTGAAAACATTGGCTGGCCAATATGGTTCTATAAATGTACTATGATAAAATAAAGCCAACTGGGATATTTACGAATCATTTTCATGTCACTTTAAAATTATTTAACTCTACCCGTGAAAGCAATTTTTTTAAAAAAACATGTATAATGCAGTATTTCATCAATATGGCAGGAGTAAGGCAAAATCCTGCAGTTTCATTCTGTTAACATGACTCAGGACTGAATCAAGTACTATTTTATTTGTAGGTGAGAGTACATGAAGAGTGAAAACTGACTGCAGTCGGGCTATAGCTCCCACTGCCCCTTGCCCACATAAGACACTGTGCTTTACCTCTTCTGCCCTTGGCACTCCCCTGCCGTGCCAGCACCAGTTTGCTCTGTGGGTAGGAGACAGAGCGAGCATTTGCTCAAACTAATTTGCTCATCCATCTCTGTGTTCTTTTCCAGCTCATTACTGTGACCTTAAATGCTCTGCTTATGGGGTAGCCACTGAGTTAAATGCGGATTTTTGAAAGTAATTTCATGCCATTTTGTACTCTAACTGTTCCGTACTCTGCCCAAATTTGTGTTTCCTGACTGACTGACTGTCAGCTATGGCTGTCTTCAGTGGATATCCACCCAGGACATTCATTCATTCTCTCCAGCCTGTACATCAATATAACTGCCTGGGACTCTGAAGCAACTGCTTCAGTTGGTTTTCCAAGCAGAGACAATTAGCAAAATGTAGCAGTGTCTGATTCTGATTTCTGCTGCACTTCTGGTAATAACAGATTTTTTTATGTAGAATCAATAAATCAATAAACAGGTCTTCTTGCCTTGTGCCCTGCTAGCACTGGGGGTAGTAGATCATATTTGGGACTGAGCTGTATTTCATATTATCTTGTAGTGACAAAGTGGAGCCCTAGTTACTAACTATGGCTTTCAAAACCTATCTACTGCAATAGATATAAATAAAAACATAGAGGTGTTGGAAATGTGAGTTATGAACCAGCCTTGCTGATTTTAATTTATTTTTTTTTCACCCATAGGCTTTTTCTCCCACCCGTTTCCCATGGTGTTAGTATTAGAGGCAACTTTATTGTTCTTTGTAAAAGATAAGTCTTATGCAGTATTCTGGATTTCAGAATTATAATTAGCTTATCTGGGTGTGGTTAAAATCTAAGTACATTAAAAACTTGACCTTGTTCATTACGTTTTTGCCACTGATTAGTTCAGTGCACTGTAGGTTTTTCAGGAAACATGTTACATCTTCCTAAAGATGTGTATAATCTAAGAGGAAAGCTAGTCTGAGAAGGATCTGGTGGATTAATTTCTTTCTGTTGTGGTTAACCAGTGGAACAAATCTTGTGTTTGAATTAAGGTCTGTAGAAGTTATGCTTATACGTGTTTCTGAGGCTGCCTGGTTACATTAAAATGCTTTCTGGAAGAAAGTTTTCTAACACATTGTAATTATCTTTCTGCATGTTAATTATGATTCAAGAGCTCCTTAGAGAAGGATACTCTCTCAGCAGTAAGATTTGAAATTCTCTGATGGGATCTTTGGGTTCACTTTTCAGTGCAGAGAAACTAAGGCTTGGAGCAAATTGCCTGATTTTTGCTTTGGCTCAATTGCTTCTCAAAAGCCATGAACAGGTGGTAGAACAATTTTTATTTACAAGTTTCTGAAGCATCCGTCTAATAAAACTCTGTTGAGTTACATCAGGAAGAAGTGAGGCAATCAGTTTGGAATATTCAGTGTGATAATATTCATTGGTCTAATTTAGGATATGAAAAACAACAGAGAAAGGAAAGAAAGAACTGATTTTATTATATGTTTATGCAATTTCTGAACTGATTTTTTAATGTCAGGTTGGGCTCCTCTTAGTAAGATCCAAATGCAAACCAAAAACCACCAGCTTGTCTAAAGTTTTACATGGAAAATTTATTGTTGCCAATTTATTGATGGTGCATTTGAGCTACTCAGTTTGTGATTTTGAAATGTATTTCATAAGCTGAACATCAATATATGTAATATAATATGTTATCCTTTCAAATTATACATTTCAATTTAATTTCTTACATAATAATTGAATGTTCTTTCACATGGGTGTTGATATTCTTTAATTTTTCATGCTGTCTCACACAAGGTGAATGTGTGAGGAGCCCTGTATCACAGTTCAGGTGCTTTACATAACTTGAAGCAGAACTCACTATGCATTTTTTTCAAATGGGTAAGCATGCCACCATGTCTTTGGCAGTGGTATCAAGAGAGAATGCATAGGATCTTCTGCTTGAATTACTGTAATCACAAATGATAAGGTTTGTGGTGGGAAATGCATAAGGGAACTTAAATGTTCATCATAGAATACCAAGGACCCCAAAGGCCACCTGGTCCAACCTTTCCTGGCAAAAACAGTCTAGATAAGATGGCCCAGCACTCTGTCCAGCTGAATCTTAAAAGTATCCAGTGCTGGGAAATCCACTCTTCTCTGGGGAGATTGCTCCAATGGCTGATTGTTCTTACTGTGAAAAATTTTCTTATCATGGACTTTGATAGCCCGAAAGAAGATTGTAGCACTTCCAAGATACGTGTTGCATGACTGAATCCTAAAGAACAGTTGTAGGACCCCTTGCATTTTGCTACAGGGGACTGCACGGCTACAAGTTGATCCACACTTGTTATTCTTAATATTCTTTGCCAGTTTCACACTAATCATAAATGAAAATTCTCTTCCAGATTGCCATGGTGGTTTTTTTCAAGAAAACATGTAGTTCCATCCTTTCCAACTATATCTTCTAGATTACTGCAATAAGCAACTGAGAGAAAACTTAGAGCTTCCAAACAAGAAAATAAACCAAAAAAAAACAAGTCCTTGCTCTTGTAAAGTGTAAAATGTCAGCCTTCAAAAGTGCTGTTACAGTGAATAATATCCTGTATACAAAACCGGCATTATAATATGAGTGTAAATGTTATGTTAGTCATCTAAATGATTCTTCTTGCTCATAAACAGAATCATTAATATCAAAGGTGAGGCTAACTTGGCACTTAACTCTCATTATGATTCTGTTATTGTAAAAAACAACAGCACAAAGTAAACAAGTTATTGAAAAGAATTTTGTTTGTCAAAATATAAAGCAGAGAAAGGCAAAAAGCTAGAACTAGATACAATGGCATAACTATTGCTGCACTTTTTTTCCCCCCTTAGATGTAAATGTTCTTTGTGGCTTGTCCATGCAATTTGTTGTTTATTTACAATAAGCTTAACAAAAGACATAACTACAGAATTTACCTAAGTCTGCCTGAAATTTGAACTTCTGCATAAAATCACATAAAATTCATCTCAGTTCCAGGGGACAACAGGTAGAAAAAAATACATTTAAAAATTATTCTTGAATATACTTGACCTGTTTTAAACTCATGTTCTAATGAGAGGGAATACACACAAAAATACAATTGTATGTATACAATAATACAGATCCTATTTTATTAAAACAAAATTCTTATCAACAGCTTATTCTGAGTATACCTAAATGTGCCACATCAGCACATACAGTCAGAATTGCATGTATGTTTGAAATATGTTAAACACCACAAACTTCATGTGTTTATGCAAGCTTACTTTGTGTGTAATGCCTATATATAATTTCCACTTCTGTAAATATATGGTTTTACCACTGATTTCAATCCTATCCTATGATATGCAATATGGTGAAATAGTTATCACTAAACACGGTATGCAAGTTATGACAGATTCTTAATGCTTAGTTTGCAACAAGAATTATGATCTGTAAGACAAGTTACAGTGGAGTAACACCTACTCCATAGGTATTCCTGGAAATTTTTATATGGCATTTTTTTCTTCACCATGGCACTCAGAAGCACATTTCAGGTCTTTGTCCTAAAAATAATACAATTAAGAAAACTGTATTTCTACAAAGATACAAAATTATTTATTGCTGCACTCTGAGGTTCTTTGTGCTTCATAAAAATATGGTGTCCCCTGTTTTTCATAATGACATGTTGTTAGGCCCTCACTGTCTTTTGGCTTAGTCATTTCAATATTCTTTGTACAGCTCTTTTGCTCTGGTGCATTTAGGTTTCTCTCTTGAAAGGGCTGGAATAAATAGGTATCAAATACACACCAGAGTAGAGTTGCAACCTGAGCAGCTTTTCGGAATACCTTCCTTATTCAGAACAGTGGTATTAGAGGATTCATTAGCCTTTCTGGTGGTATCTATGAGGCCATTTTATAGCAGCTATCTGTTACATCGGATTTGTTATTTTAAAGCTTAACTCCATTCAAATATGAATGGCGTTCCACTTGTGGAAGGTTTTACTCAGCTTTTGGTTTAGGTCAAAGTAGAGCTCTTCTCTCTTCTGAAGAAGAGCACAACTTGACTTGTTCTTGGACTAGTTTCAACTTGCAGTGTTAAGCAATAGATGGCCAGTGAGGACTCTCATTTTTGTTACTATCTGGAAAATTCTATCTGAGCCTGAACACCAAAGAAAAGACAATCTTGATTTGAAATTCTTACTCTTTTCCTCAGTTGAACTTAATTCTGCCCCCTATTTCTGTCTTTGCTGCAGTCTCTTAACAGATATGTATGTGTGGTATTAAAATCCCCTTGTGTCAGATAAATTATTATCATCTTGATTGTCCCGAAAACTCCATATTTACCAGTACTCTGCTTGAAAAGCATACTACCAAATCCTGTTGAACATATCAAAAATAATTATGGATAAGTGCTCTGTCATGTCTGTTAATTGAATTACATATCCTTGACAAGAAAGTACATCTAAACTGGCCAAGACAGCAGAAGGTGGGGACTGGGGAATCTCTCTCTACTAACAACCTTTTTGAAATGCCAAACTTAATTAGCTGGCATTGGAATTATCCCTCAAGCATGTTCCTTGTGTTGATGGCACAGAGAAATGGGCTGACTTGCTTATAAATGAATTGTTGGACAACTTTATTTTGAATTACCACATTTAATTACACTGCTGATATAATTTGCTATGATCAAATTAGTACAGTGCTTGTTTAGTTTTCCCATTCCAATGAGCTGTACAATATAGCTGTCTGAAGTAGACATCCATTCTAGGAATACTGTTCTTTAAAAAAATCATTTTTCTACCTGCCAAGTGGAATTAGAGTCCACAGCATCAATCTGATCCCTCTATTAAAGAAATACAGTATCTGAAAATATTCAGTGTGCTAAATAACAATATAGCAATGGGATAACAATTATAGCAATCAGATCTGTGTGTTTGAGACTGTTTCCAACATCTGCTGTATATACAGTCCCATAAGAGCTGAACTGATATGATATGAGCGGAATATATTCAAATGAGCATGTTTTGGTTTGTCAGATATGCCACTAAAAGGATATCAGTGTTTTGTTGCTAAAACTACCAGTAAAGGTGACTGAAAATAAAAGAAAAGCTTATATTATGAGCAGGGATGGTGGACTTGTTCAGCACTGTGTTTTGTGGCAAGACAGTACTGCAGAGACTCCAAGGGAGCACCATGAGATGAATGTGGAACTTGTGCAGGGCAGCGCTCGCTTGGGTTCATCAGCTGCTCTGCTGCTCAGAGGAAGCAAAAAGCTGTACTGATGCAAGTATGTCCCCTTTAGGATCTAACCTGGAACTTCCATATGGCTGTATGCTGTGCTCTGTAAATAGACCAACTGACAATGCTACTTTAGATATCTTCACTGTGAGGCTAGACTTAAGAGAATATATATATATATTTTAAAGCAAGAGCTTCGGATCTATAGCTTGTAGAGGAGATGGCTAAGAGGGAATATTACCCAAAGAAATGAGGTAAGCCCAGAGGCAGCGTTGGCAGCAGAGAGCACATGCAGTTTATACTGTCAGAACGTGGGTAGGGTGAAAAAGCAAAGGGGTCTGGAATAGGCTTCCAGCTGAGGTGGAATTTACAAGTTTTTAAAAACAGCTTGAGTAGCTGTGGATGGTTATATTCATATGATGTGGTAGCAGGGACAGACCTGACATTAACAGGTCCTTCCACTCCTGTTTAATTTACAGAGATAAGACTGGAAATATTTACAAAATGAGGCCCTCCAGTACCTGTGAGGTCCATAAGCAAGTATCAGGTAATGAATATCAGAAGCATTGGCTTGGTTTTAGGAATCACTCCATCAGTTAATTTTACCATTAAAAACTATTTTAAAGTAGATGAAAATCAAAGTTTGCATTTAAAAGTCGTAGAAACCTACTGAATGAAACTTGCTCACAGATAATCCGAATTATCTTGTGTGTATCTTGGCGTGTTGGTCTTTTCTTGCTTTTTTTTTTTTTGAAGAATTATTTGGTATATACACTTTTTGCCTGTCCAGATGTCAGGTTTGCTCCAACAGAGATTAGACAAACAAGCAAAAAGTGTTCATTTTTTAAAAAACATTTGATGTAAATCATTTTAGAAGGAAATAAAGCTTCCTCTGCATTATGTGCAACATAACATCATTATGGCAATGCAGGGGAACTAGAAAGTAAATTTGACTGAGCAGGGCTGAAATAGTCCAGACCTCTTAATAGCTGCGAGTGAAATGTAAGATTTAAGCAACCAAACTGGTAATGTAATTTTTATCTTAAAATAATTGGATTTCCATCTGTCTCCAGTCCCAAATAATAAGTGTAAAAGCTTTTCAAGGAATTTGTTTGAATTTTTGGCTTGATTCCAGCCCTCTTAAGAAATGTCTAGCTGACTTCCTGCTTTAATAGTTGCTGAAAGTTTCTTGAATTTGTGCAGACCTACTGTACCATTACTGGGCCAGCTTAGCCATTCTCTTTATCCCTTCAAAGGGTAATGCTTGTGGCAAGGTGATACAAATCCTGCATTTAAGGCATGAGGATGACCTGACCACTGCTTGAGGTCAAGCCGAACCCTTTTAATACAGAGATCCCGAAAGAAGCAATAGTAACAGTCCTGCTGCTGTGAGGGGAAAAAAGAAATGGGAGCTGGTCACAGGGTGATGGGAGCTAAGGATCAATTCAGAAGTCCACACTCGACTCCAGGGCTGGATTTCTTCAGCAATTCCTTTGCCTGGAGTTTTTCAGCAGCGTGTACCCTACTAGCATGGCTCTGGTGCTGAAATCTACATCTGTCTTCATTAAGTAGCTTAAGGTATGCCTAACCACTTAAAACCAATCACAGAGGCTGAGGTGCAAAAAATTGTATACCAAACCACACCTATACCATCTGTTTCTAATGTGTATGTAAAAACAATTCATATTCCTTCACAGTATGTGTAATTGAAATGTTCCTTTTGTAGAAAAAGAGATATGAAATCAAAAAATTTCTCCCATGGATACTTCTCCTTTCTTCCAGTTTTAGACTGTAGACATTCTAATGTTTCTCCTCTGCCTGGTGGTACCATGCATGGAAAAAAACATATGAACATAAGGATTGTGCCCAAATGCATTATCAACTTAATTTCTTATGTTGGCTTAGTTCTCATACCTCTGAGTTTCATTTTTGGAAACTAGTAGTAAAGAATTAGTGATGTTTTTTGTGTTGTGATATTAACACATCAAGAGGTAAAAAAGATTACTTGCATTCCAAAAGCTAGAAGATTATTTTTATGCAAAAGCATCATTCTTAAGTCTCAACTGGTATCATCTTAAAAGCAAAAATGCACATAGTGGTGACTGATATTTCCAATAGATCTATGGATGGAATATAATGGGTATTTAGAACCTTGGATCAAAGTGATGTGTCAGCAGCTACTTGCTATAGTTATTTATTTTTGCTTGTACTATTAATTTTCAAACTGACACCACAAAAATGTCGGTGAAACGTGAGCTAGAAATAATTTTAATTATGAACTCTATGTGTGACTGAATTTGATTTGCTAGTACAAAAGGTTGGGATGACAGCCTTTACATCTTTGTATTATTTGTACTCTTGCTTAATAATCATTCTTCCCCTGCAGCTGGTGCATGATCTTGTGGAACTCCTAGGCATATAGTATTTGTCTCCATTTGGTAGTGGTGCTCACACTGGGATAGAGTTACTTACTGAAAGCTGATGCCCTTATCAGCTAAAGGAAGGTCATAGCATTAAGAATGATTTATATTGAACCCTCTCCCCACAATACTGTACCTCATGAGAGATCCTGAAGAATCATAAAGCCTTGGATTTAAATTTGGGTTCTGTACAGCTATGCTGCCAGTGAGGCACACTGAAATGGTTTGCTGTTAACACCATCAAAATATGTTTTCAGTGGAAGTATTGAGCAACTGCGCCTGCAATTTGCAGCAACAACCTTATGAGTAAAATGTCACATACTAAATGTGTTTTATATCTCTCCTGCTGTTTGAGAATGTGATCAGCAATTGTAGAGATGCAGCCTGTACTTTGGCCTTCTCAGGCTCATCAGTTTAACGTATTTGAGCTCTTCTAGAAGATATGATTGCCTTGAAAACCTTTTAAAACATACTTTAATTTTCTCGCTGTTCCCTCAGTCCACTCAACATAGGTTAGCTTTGTGCGCTTCATCACTCAGCATAATGTAAATGCACTTCACTCCATTTTGAAAGGAATCATCATGGTTGTTTGATTGCATGAAATAAAAACACCGTTTCTCATCAGACATTTAAAGTAGATCAAAACCAAAATGAAAATTCAAATGTTGAAAGCTGCTTCCTCAAACAGTGACAAAAAGTAGTTGTGAGCAAATGAGAGCTGAAACATTTCAGTCATATTTAGTTCCACAAATAGGTTTTGCTTTTGGTCAGGCTTCCTGTATTTTGTGAGCTTGCATGTGTTCAGCAGTGCGCTATGAACAGCAGCAGCAGTTACTTTAATTTTGTAATCATGTGGCAAAGCAGTAAAATATCTGCAATGTATTTCATAGACAAAGATTCCAAATTATCTAACTTTTTTCAACAGGCAAGCAGTCCTACAACAGGAACAGCTCCCAGGAGTCAGTCACGGTTGTCTGTCTGCCCTTCCACTCAGGACATTTGTAGGTATGTGCTGAGAAAAATATGTTCTAATCTGGTTGATACTTGTTAGTTCTTGTCTTTATTAAATAATAGGTAGCTATTGCTTCTGCTTAACACTATTCATAATTTATATGGACTTTAGTTTTCATCTCTCTTTTTCATTCTGTTTTTTGCTTTTCAGTCTCATATTTTTCTATTCATGTTCTCATTTTCATCATTTTTTTGTGATTTCTCTCTTTCCACCCACCCTTACCATGTCCATCCCTTTCCTTTGCTTACTGCCTTGACCAGATCTACTACTTTGCATGATTTGTCAGAAGATGAGCTTGAACATGCAACCCCTGTCATGGTGCTGACCCCTTCTAATAGGGAGTCTGGTAAGAAACAAGTAAAACGAAGGTTTAGGCGGAAAAGAGAGACTGGAGACAATGGTGAGCATACACAAAAGCAAGGAATGGGGAGAGACTGTAAATTGCATCCTGAGCCTGCCAGATCCAGCTGGAATGCATCTGATTCATCATCATCTTCAGATGAGAGTCAGTGGGCTCAGGCTAGGAGGAGAGCGAGAGAAAAGGCCAGAATGCCCAGGGGGGGAAAAAGGAGCAATAAATCATGCGGTAACCAGGATGGGCCCTCAAACAATCATGCTGTTGAACTTGTCACTTTGGGGACAATGGGGAAAAAGAAGGAAGAGGTATCTGATCCTGAGAATCCTACTTTAAATCGCCACCGAAGAAGGGTTCCAAGGCTTAAGGAATCGCAGTCTTCAGCATCGTCTCAGGAAGCACGGATTTCCTCAAGAAAATGTGGGAAAAGCAAAGGGAAAAGCTACTACAGAGATCGACAGCCTGCATCTTTCCTTAGACACAATAAAGATACAAAGGACTGCTTTGCAGAGGCAGGCTCCGGCAGCAATGCTCTGGCAGCCCCAGATAATGGAGCACCTGCTGGGGCAGGGCCCAGTGTGACTGATGCTGTTCAGAAGCCTCCAGTGTTGTATGATGACTGGTCTGATGATTTAGAAGTATGCAGGTTAGTCCCTAAAAAGAAAGATTTAGCATTCTTAATAGGAATTTCTCACTGCCATGCGCTGAGTGCCCTTCTCCTGTCTGCTTCTGTCACTGTTTCTCAGTAATAAACTGCTAGGCAGGCCATAAGAAATAGCGTGAAAACCTTTGCTACAGAGAAGTTAGCATATCTCAATCTGCAGATATGCTTCTCTGATTTAAAAACAGTAATCCTACAAGGCATCTAAATGCTTTTATTTTCTTAATTTTTCTTCATGAAGACAGACACACTGTGTCCTCTGGCAGAGTATTACTGTGTTTTAAATCTCCGGCCAAGGGCACAGAATGAGGCAGAGTGCCAGATAGCTCAATGCAATGGGATATGGAGTTTTTCATTCCTAGGTGATCAGTTCAAATCCAGCTATGGTCCCTCTTTGTCATTTTTCATTGACTTACATGAAATCAGTCTATGGTCTTGATTCAACGTGCTCTAGAGGTACTATTACCACAGCAATCTGAGGGATGGTGCCTGCAAAACACCCTTTCCTGCTGGGCATAAGTTGTACAGGACTGTGAACTGCTGAACACCTCTACACCGTGAAAGTGTAGGGGCTGTTAGTTTGGTACCCATCACAAGGATTGGAATGATACAAAGTGTGATTGGACAGAATAAGCATTAAAATAAGCTTTGGGAAAGAAAATTCAACACCAACAGTTCTCTCTAGTTCAGAAGTTCAGGCTTCCGACAGTCTGGTACCTTTGGTCTAAATCACACAATCAGAATGTGACTGTTTTCCCTGGAAATGAGAGCAAGCCGGCCACTTCTGAGCTACTGTCTGAATTTGGAGTAGACAGCTGGGTGGACTTGAGTTACTTAATTTAGTGGTAAATGAAAATGCACCATCCCTTAAGTTTAACAGAACTGAAACAAGTTGGGTTTTTTAATTTTTTTATTTATTTTTTGTTCTCCCCAAACTTGTGAGGCAGCATTGACTCTCATCTACAAACTGTAAATGAGGATCAGGCTTAGTTTCTTTATTTGGTAACCCAAAACTTCTCACTTTTCTTTGCTCGGAAGAAATTTGCATGGAAATGTAAACAGTCAAAATGAGGAAGTTCACGATGCCACATTATGCAGTTTCACAGTATACTTCAGCCTAGTAACACATTACAAAGATCCTAGTTTTAAAAGAAAAAAGATAATATGCAGGCATTATGCTTTTTTCATAGCAGGAGATATAAGCCAATACTAATACATCTAGTGCTATCCACTACTTATTACACTTACCAAGTAAGAATGGACATTTGAGTTGTCTGTTATGATAGTTCAGAGTAAAGTCCACCTGTGTTTGTACATCAGTTTGTACATCAGGTCCCTGGCTTGGAACCTCTTCCCCTTACAGAAAGACAAAGAAACAGCCGCAGTGGTAAATATGTTATATATTTTTGAAGCACTTGAAGTATGTCTACATGGTATGATGCAGAGATGTGCACAGACAACTACCTTAACTAATCTTCAGAGTTGTCTTAAATTTCTGAACCACCAAGCCTGCTTGTATTGAAGATTCAGTGTAGTAGGCACAGTACATATATAATAGGACCATTTAATCATTATTAACTGAATATCAGCTACACAAAAACTGAAATAAATTATTTCAGTATGGATCTTTATAAAGGCTTAACTATACCTTGTTAAACAAACCAGAGAAATTAAAGTCAAAGATTTGTAATTATCTCATGTAGATTAATCCTTACTGTTACCTAAGTCCCCAAACTTAAACTTTGCTTTCATATGGAAAGCGGACTGCAGTTTATTATCTGTCTTTTCAGTCCATTCATTTTTATTATAATTACTTGAGCACTTTTTGCAAGACTTGGAGCTTGCTTTGAGGATGGACTTTTGGGATGTGCATAAAACTTTTCAGCTAGGCTCTTGTTTAGTAGAGAAAGGTTGAAAATTTTTGATACGTGTGTATTCCTGGGCTCACTGTCAGCAGAAATGATCTTTGAACAACCAGAGTTAAACTCAATGCAGTAGATAACTTGGCCTGTTGTGAAAATTTGTCAAGACAGTCATAATTGCATTTATCTTTGTCAGGTGTAATGATGTATTTTTTATTGGCATTAGGTGTGTCGTACTGATGATAATACATCATCATGGCAAAATTAAAGCATGTTAAATTATCTTAATCAATTTGTAGACAGCTGAAAAAAACAGAAGACATGTTTATACTACAGATGCAGTATAGACTGTAGTTTCTGTTTTTTTAGGTAGATCCAAGCACTTGATTGACCCATGAACCGTGGCATGGTTTTCTTCAGACTCACAGTCTTGTTTCTGGTACAAAAAAAAAGAATGATATTTCAGTGCAGATGGACATATATATAGTAAACATTTTTCTGCAGCAGAAATGGAAAAAGGGATTTTTGTGTTGTTTATTCTAAAGCTGGAATTAACATAGCTGCTTGTGATGTGGAAAATTTGTTTTCTTGAGAAGTTTTTTCAAGCTTTTAATCCTAGGCGTTCATGTCTTCTAGTTGGTGTGACAAAACTTGCTGAGAGGAATGACTCTCACCTAGATGGGATTGTGTGGAAATCACAGAGGAACAGAGACCTCGAAGACCTCCTGGTGCCAGTTATTTTGTCTTTAAGTGTTTGGGTAGTCTTTTGTTTCCGTTACTTCCTCATGAATTACTGGCAGTGAAACACATTTGTACACTCATGTAAGGCTATGAACAGTTTCCTCAATATGCATTTCCTGCATGAGCAGGAATGTGACAGGACACACCCTGTTCTCGCAGAAGCATGATAGTCATGCGGGTAAAGGATAGTGCCATGGCACAATAGGTACTGCCACTAGTCTGACACAGGCCTCTTGGTCACTTAAAGTGGGACATTTCCCCTTCTAGTGTCACTGTTTATCTATTTCCAAAATGAAACAATGACATGACACCATTGATCTTTACAATCTCTTCCTTGAACCTATTCCTTTCTGCTAGAGTCCATTAGAAGGCAAAGTTTCTGTTTGGTTGTTTTGGGTTTTTTTGAGATTCACAGAGTTGGCTTTCTAAATCACACAGTTAAATAAGGTGGAGTTTCTCACTATGAAGAAAAGGCATATCAGAAGTAGAATTTTGAATTTGTTGAACTCCATGAATGACTCTATGTGCAGACAGGTAAAGGAAGGCCCTCATTTGAGGAGTAAATAGAAAAGTAAAGCACACCAGAAGGCTGGTAAGAATGGAGAGAAGTAGTAAGAGGAATCATGAAGTTGATTCATGAAATCTGCAGAATCTACTTCAAGTATAATTCTCTAAATTCAGCTTTAAAAAGCGAGTGTATTAATTAAAAAACCATTATAAACTTAGGGAAAGACTAGGATGGGTATTTCTATGTGTTAAGTCAATCATAGGTTGGAAGAAATAGTGTACATTGCACTTGACATGAGGCAATATGATTACATGGTTTCTCTCTGTGGAATCAAGTTTTGAAAAATGGTTGGGTTTTTTTTTCGTAATATTATTAGTGGGACCTGCAAAAGTAGTATTTTTGCATGAAAATACTCACATCCTGAAATATTCATGTAGTAGAGTGCTCACAAAATCAGCAGACAGAAAACATCTTAGGAGGAAACAAGTCCTCATGGACTGGATGAAAAAAGAGAAAGGTGAACAGAAGATACATATATAGACTCAAATACTACCACTGAAATTTAACACTCATTTGAAATATTTATACTGTAACTATGAAGTTGGATGCAGTAAATAATTTAAACAGTAGTGCAAAATATATGGACTTGAAATACTATCCAGAGCTCTCAGAAATCACCAAAAACCGGAGGACGCTGAACTGCCAGACTGTAGTGTTCAGCTGAAGAAGGGTTTTAATCTGTTTCTTCCTGGAATGTTAGGGCCTTCCTTGGGGTCTCAGGATGATATAGTCCTTAATTAGGAGCCAGATCTCTGAATCTTGTCCTGCATATTGGCTCCTCACCCCTTCTTTTTAAAGAGTTGTGACTGCTGCTTTCTACAAGGTGACTTTCTGATAGGAATCTCCAGCTTTGTGAGGAATCTCCTCCTCTGTTTGATGGTCTAGTGGTTCATCAGTCTTTGAAGCAGTATGAATCCAGGTTAATTCTATTCTTCGCCTGATGGTTCAATGCCCCATCTGTCACCTCTTTAGCCATCTGGTTATACAGTCTCTTTTGGAAGCTCTCCATGATTCAGAAAGATGCAAGGAGACCTGAAACAAGGCAAGCAAGTCTTTGTTGTGGTTAGGGTCACTTAACTGGGGGAGAACCGAGTCCTGGTTTCTGCTTCTTTTTCTTAAAACCTATTTGTATTTTTAATACAAATACGTGAAATAGTACCACTTGCCGCTATAAAGTTTGGGTGAGAGGAGACCCTTGGTTTTAAGGGTCCTGTTATTAAATGTTTAGACCTTGAACATGATATGTAGGGAGCTTAATTACTTAAATCTTTGAGTGTCACTAGGCAGGTGGGAGGAAATCTAAATCTTTTTTTAAGATGCGGTCCTTAGTTCTTTGAACTTTGTTCAGTGCAGTAAATCTTCTCTGACATCTGCCTTGAGTTGCATTGACAGTGCATCTGAGGCAGGAATTATTTGTAACTCTTTGGATAGTTAGATATCCTGTTTATCACCTATAATGGAAGATTAATAGAAGGACAAGAAATGTTGACAAAGTTAAAGATTTAGTCTATTTTTTGCTAATGTTTTTTGCTCTTGGGTCTCTTATAAATTCTGATCACGTTCACAGAAATCAAGAGAAAGCTTTAACAAGGCCATTATGAAATTCCACTGGTGTGGTGAAACATTTTCGGAATGTTTTTTCCTCTAGTCAGATAAAGGCAGCTGACTGTATAACGTAATGGAAGGGCAGGAGTGACAGGGAAGAGGTATACAAATTGATTACATTCAATATGGAGAATTAATGTGCTTCATTCACACTGTGTTTAAATGGAGAGGTAGACCAATTTGTCATTTAGATTACTTTATGATTTAACAGTGGAAAGAATGGAAATGAGATTAACAAATAAGCCTCCAAAGTGAAAGCAAGGGAAATATGGCATACAGTAGCCTATTGCAAGGTGAACATATTTAGTTCATTTAACTTTTTTTTTTCCGCAAGTGATAAATTATGCAGGAGCAGAATTTGGTTAGTTTTTTTGTTTGTTTGTTTCTGTTTATGAATGAGTTAATTATTTGCCGTGAGATGTTCATAAAGTTGTTTGGTTTAATTTTAATTTCTAACTATCCAAAAGCACTGTAAACACTTTATAAATTGGTAAAAAAAAAAAAAAAAAAAAAAGAAAATGACCTTGTTTGGACAGGAGAATAGTTTTCTTAAGATTATCAGACAGTAATGACAGAAATTTTGTGCATCCTTTTGCAAATGTGGCATTGATTCCTTTTGGTCCAATTAAGATAACCTTGGAGCTCATGGTATTTCATACTGTCAGCTAATAATCCTCTGTTGAAAATCAAAGCCAGGGATTCAGTTGGTCCAACATCTTCCAACTATACTGTTTCTCGCTGACTAAGCTCCCTTTAATAACAGTGAGATATAGCAATGAGATGTACCTGCTGAATAGGATAAGAATTTATCTTTTCATAATCATTATGAGTCTAGGTATGTTTTCCAGGGAAGGTCAAGACTTCAACTCCTTTTCAGTCGTTTCTGACCAGAAATAATATTTTTGGACTAGGCATTATCTTCCTTGGGAATATTTATATGGAGAAGATATTTCCCCCTTTTACTAGGGGAATTTGTTAAAGGTTCAAAAAGCATTTCTAGTCTGTTGGTATACTTCCATCCCCAGGAAGATGACAGTATGGGGACTGGGCATCTGCATTACTTTATTATCATGCTGTAGTTCACAGTGCATAGAAATAGCATCACAGGGGCAGCAAACATGTCACAGTCACAAGGCAGTAGCTCCTCTTAATTTTTTCAGTGAAGGGGTCTCCATTAGTGCTTTAGTTCAGAGACGGAGCCTGCTTTTCATGGAATCATGGAATCATGGAATTGTCAGAGTTGGAAGAGACCTCTAGAGATCATCTAGTCCAACCCCCTTGCTAAAGCAGGAACGCCTAGAGCACGTCACTCAGGACTGCATCCAGGCAGGTCTTGAAGATCTCCAGAGAAGGGGACTCCACGACCTCCCTGGGCAGCCTCTTCCAGGGCTCTGTCATCCTCACTGTAAAGAAGTTTTTCCGCATGTTTGAATGGAATTTCCTATGTTCCAGCTTGAGCTTGTTGCCCCTTGTCCTATCACTGGAAACCACTGAAAAGAGTCTGTCTCCATCATCCTCCAACCCACCCTTTAGATACTTACAAACATAAATAAGGTCTCCCCTCAGCCTTCGCTTGTCCAGGCTAAAGAGTCCCTCATTTTTGCCATGATCTAGACCAAACTGAGGCTTGATCTCAGGGTTCTCTGACTGTATTCCTTTTGAGTGAAAGTTAACTGAAAAGTGTATTCCTGGTCCAGCCTCAAATCGGTATGAAATCCAAGTAACTCCCACCAAGATGACCCTGATGTAGATACCAGGTTTTTAGCACCAGCTGTGTTTTTAAAGAGAATTGCTACACTTCCACCACAGTGCTTGTTAGCATAGACATAGCTGTAGAGCACCCAGGAATATTAGAGAACAATAAAATTTTTACATAATTATGCCATTTATAGGCCTTAAACGTACATCATTATCAGTATGCTCATGCCCCCGTATACACTTCTAGTTTTGAAAGCCTCAGAGGCATTCTCCTATGTTGTACATTTGTTAATGAAAGTAAAATTTGACCTGATATATATTTAAGGAAGCCTATAAAAGTTATCTGCAATATGTTACTGTAGGTATACCCTTTGTCTATATGTAATGGCCAAGAGTCCTTGAAAATGTTATTAAGTACTGAGATGCAGCATCAATCTCAAATACAGGATCCACTGAAAGGGTTCTGGTGGTGCAGAATTATTGCAAACTCTTTTCCACCAGTGCTGCTTATAATGACAAGGCTCTTACATAGCTCAAAGCACAAACAGGGACTTGCTAATTCATTCTTAGCCTTAATCACCTTCCTTTGATAATAAGCAGTTCAAGTGGTGATTAACCATCTAGATTGTAATTTTGGTTGCTATGATTTTGCCAAACTAAACCATTGTCAGAAAAACCTGAAAAATTTCCATGTGAACTCTTACTTAATATTGATTGTAGCTGATCTTTTAAACTGAGATTATGTTAGAAATGCTTGTCTATATGGAAAAAAAATCTTAATTTGTTGAGAAGTGAAGAACAATCATCCAGGATAGCTCCTGCTGTTTTTCTGAAAATCAGCCTAAATACAATTAGCACATGAGTGTCTACAAGTTGTAGCCATTTTGTTTCATCCTTCCCTTCCTGCCTTCTAACTTTTGGAATGAACAAGACCAGGGGAAAAACAAGGGAAACTAGTTCATAGTCATGAAATTATAGACAGCACAACAATACCACTTTCTGAAGATGCCTCACTACTGGGTGTTTAGTTTAGTAGCATCTCCTTATTTTAATCCAATAAGATATTTCTCTAATTTATATATGTATAGTGTCAATATGGCCTTCAGTGAAGGAGGTGGTATACTCTACTGGCAACTTTATTTACTCATTTTGCATAGTCGTTGTGGTACAAAGTTTAGTATGTCACATAAAATTTCTCAGTCAAGCATTGCATTATCAGTGAGTTTTTCAGCATCATTTCAATATGCCTTAAATTTAATTAATATTTGGAACAAAAAAAATACTGAAAAATAATTTAAAATGTTGTCAGTAATCTTCTTTAACTTTTCATTTTTACATACATCGTTCTCTACAAATTTTCTAAATTAAACTATTCTGTTTCTATTTGAGAATTTTTTTGTGTGTAGGGAACATACGAGAAATCTACAACAATTTTATAAGAATTATGCAAAATCTTTCACAAATACTAATTTTGTTTTCAGTTTAGCATTTTTTCCTTCAAAGTATTTTTTCTTTTTGATAATTTTGTGCATTATGAGTTAACCTGATATTTAAGAATATCCTTTAAAGATTTTTTTTTTTTGGTCTAATATATGCACATTTGGCATAAATTTCTCTGTTTGGCACATCTATGTGCTGAAGGCTGTAGAAATAATTCTGTGCTAAAGAAGCATGTTCTGGATAATTAAAACGCTGGCATATAAAGAAAAAACTTAAGCATAATAATGACTGCACTGTTAGAGAATTGTTCCATAAAGTTTCACAGTGAGCTTACTTTAAAAGAAAGTAAATATTCTGTGATCTCAATATGTAGGGATATGTCTGTAGACGTATATCATACACACACACAAATAATTTGTATATCTGAATCAGAAGTTCATCGAATAGCTTGTATATGCTGTGTTGTGTGGTGTAGAGATGACTTATAGAGCAAAAGCTCCTTTGAAGCCTTGTACATATCTCTTCCCCTAGACAAGAAAGGTCCTGTTCCCAGGCAGGAATCTTTAAAGAACTAAGCTCTCAAACCTACAAAAAAAAAAAAAAGAAAGAAAAAAAAAAAAAAGCGTGCTCAATTTGTGACTATAAAGGGATTCTAACTAAAAGGATTTGGTCTAATAGCTGACTTCCCTCCCGTCCACTTCCAGATAGTCAAAAGTATTGCTCTATAATGAACACCATTTATCTACTAAAGGACTAGAAAGTTGAGAAAAGCTGAGTGTGTAAATACCGTAGGTGTCTGAGCATCTGAAACTGCAGCTATTAACCATGACCAGTGCTGTACTACATCTTGGAAATAAATCAGTATGGATTTAGCAATTTTTTTTTTCTTTATAGTGTGGTGGGGGGGTTCATTCAACCCAGTTCTAAAGTATGTAAGCAAATTTTACTCTCGGGATAAGTTCAACTCTATAAATAGTTGTTCTGATGGGTCAAAATTTTGAACATCAGTGATCATGGGAAAATAAGAAACTAGAATGGAAGTTCTCTGCCTATGACTTGTTTTAGATAAGGTAAGTTCAGCAAAGTAATTTAGATAAAGTAAGTTCAGTTCAGGTAAGTCTGTGCTTTGTATCCTTACCTCACTTCTGTTTGCACAACATATTTTTCAAAGCCATTATTTACAATTTATTGTCTATAATTTGTGATAATGATGATGTACTTGATAGAGAAACACAGCAAAGGGCAAAGAGGAACAAAATTCTGATTCACTACTTGTGGCTGAACATTATAAGTTACCTGGCCCAAGTATTTAAAAGACATTTAAGCACTTAGCCAACAGTCTGTTTCAGTAGCTGTCAGGCACCCATGAATCTTTAAAGGCTGTGATTGTGAGTTTAGGTACCACAAATTCCTTTTAAACTAACTTCTTCTGGCTAAAAAAATAATGAAGAGCTAAATAGCACCAAAGAGCATTCAAGCTAATGGAAACCGTAGCTTTGATTATTTGCTTTGGACTTTAATTCCATTTCAAGTTTGTTTCTATACTCATTATATATTTCATGGTTATAAAGCTAGAAGAGGCCATTACATTATTTAGTTCGAGGTTCTGTGTAATATAAGTTCTTAATGTCACCTTGTTATTTATATGTTTAGCTTGTAACTTCTGTACAACGAAATCACAAATAGAACACATAATTCATATAGCATTTTTCTGTAAAAGTGTTTCTACTAAAGAGTACTTCCATTCATTTCAAATTTGCAGTGTCACTTTATTTGAAGCTCCCAGTGGAGTTTTAGGCTTGTATTTTAGCTGTTAAAATAATTTTAAACTATTCTGGCAGTAGTGGAAAAAAGGCTCTTGGGTGCATAGCTTAGTTGTCTAATTTCTAAATAGTTTAAATTCTAAGCCTGTAAAATAAATTATGTATAGCTTGAATTTAAATGAACAAAGAATAGTAGTTTTCCGTTGGGAAATAGCTTTAATTTAAAAAGAAAATGATGGTTTTTTACGTACCTTTCATCTGGGAATGCATTTGTTAGCAAAATAGCTATTTGGTGTTTTGAAAATTTAGTTTTGCTTAAGCTACAGGCTCAATAAGAAGTCAGCACACAGACAATTTCCATATAAGAATTAAGCTGCTGATGCACCTAGCTTGGCTGGCTGAGTAAAGAAAAGACTGTAAATTGAGTGCTTGTAAAATGTATCTCACAAAAAATGAATGTGTGCAAGATAGAAGTTGTGGGTATTTTCTCCTGCCTCCTACTCCCAATGAGGTATAAGGTGCTGATTAGTGTGCAGGAACCACTGTAGACTCTGAAAACCTGGCTTTTGTGTACCACATTCCCAGAGCTTCATTTTTTTGGCTGGGCTTCAGGGTTTTTCTGTTTGGTTGGTTTTTTTGGCTTTTTGCTCATGCTATATTTCTAGCAAAGTGGCTTTGTTCTGCTTTCCCATTGTTGTATAGTCATTTTCTCATAGCTCTAGGCTACATCATGGAAGAACAGTGAAGCTGCTGGTTTTGATCCATAGATCTTTCTTTCATTTAGACATTGATATCTCCTCCTCCCCTTGCTTGTAGACTTGGCAGCCCCAGTGCTGTGCTGTAGCCAGTCTTCCACCAGGTGTCTTTGCCAGGCTGCCTCCTGATGTGTGACTGGTGCTCTTGTGCTAGGAAGAAGGTCAACCTTCTTCCCTAAACTGGTTGGCAGGAAGAGAACCTCACCACAGGGTCCTCCCCAGCCTTTTTCCTACTCCAGGAACAGTGTGGCCACAGTTTTCTGCAGAAAGGGTGAGTTATTCCTCAGATGTGTTCAGTCTTCTCTGCACGCACATATCTGTGGGTGCCTTTCCAAAGTACCGAGTTTCTAAGCAATAAGTTTTGTTTGCGTGACTCCAGGATCTGAGCTGTTGTTGCTACTTCTCTATTTTGAAATAACATTTCTCAGGCTTCAGCTTTTGTTTTGTTTTGTTTTTTGTTTTGTTTTGTTTTTTGTTTTGTTTTGTTTTTTGTTTTTTTCCCCCTTTCATGCCAATTTGACGTTCATTAGAGTTTGAGTGCTTTGCTGTGTGATTCTGCTGTGGGGATGGGAGCAAGTTACTCTTCATTGAGGTGAACCTGCTTCACTTCAGGTGTTTGGCTAAGCCTTCTGCTCACCATAGAGATTTCTCTGCCCTCACAGCGACACTTGCCAATAAAGCTGGTGTTCGTTTCGATGGATGGATATTTTCTTGATATGATCAGGAGTCTGGAAGTGGGAAAAATCACCAAGATATTTGGACTTGTGTCACAGAGGAAAACCATTAGCTTGTGATGTTAGGACACCACAACTGAAAAGCTCTGTATCCCATTGCGAGGTAACAAGGGTTCTGGGACCAACCCCTACCATGGGGTCTGCTTACAGCTGTAGTTTTTGTTTTCCCAAATAACGCAGCTATCTGCTTCAAAGGGACAGCGAAGAATGAAAAGGAGGAAGGATTATGACTTTTTAACACCTGCCTCCTAAAAAGTGTGTGCACTTGTGTTACTCTGTGCGTTACTCCAAAGGACTTAAAACTGTTCTCTTATCCTTTTAATTGTGTAACTCCAAAGAGGTATCCTAGGAACTTTTTGTACTTTTCATATTGGATATTTCCAGTTTTGGATTAGATTCTGCTAACTTTGTGAATTTAATTGGCATTACTTACAGGCCAAGGACTATTCAGCTTTAAAAGCAAGCACTAGTATTTTTCTTAAAGGTTGTGCTGTGCGTAAAAGGGAGAATCAGTATTATTTCTATTGATTCATCTTCAGACCACGTAGCAAATTCAAAGAGAAATAGCTAAGTGAAGAGAAATTACTAAGTGGCAGAAGGGAACAAGGCATACGTTCCCAGGCCTCAATCTGAAAGGTCGTACAACTTGCGTATTGTGACTATCAAGTCTGAAAATTAAAAAGTAGTGTAGATATACCAGTGCCTTTGCCTTGCTGCTTGGCAAGTTCCCTCACTAGCTCTTGCTCTCCTTCCTGTCAGGATCTGTCACTGTGAGGGCGATGATGAAAGTCCCCTCATCACACCATGTCGCTGCACCGGGACCCTGCGCTTTGTTCACCAGGCCTGCCTGCACCAGTGGATTAAAAGCTCAGACACACGCTGTTGTGAACTCTGCAAGTACGACTTCATAATGGAGACCAAGCTCAAGCCTCTTCGGAAGGTAAGGTGCTTTTGAATTTAATTACCCTCAAGTGTCAAATGGCCAGAACAGCCGTGCAAAGTACTGGCACAATTAAAGAAACCTCTGCCTGTCCAAAATGGCTTTGTATTTGCTGTTGTCCCAGTGATTTTATTTCTACACTGAAGTTAGTTGATTTACAGCAGCAGAGGATTTTGACTAAAGACTTCATTTCAGCACACATACAATATAAATGCACAAGTAATAGTTTTTTGTATTTACAATTTTTATCTTAAACTTTTTGTTATTGGCTGATCTGCTTTTTCTTAAGCCAAGAAAAAATCTTACTCATCATGTGTTGCTCCTGGGTGAACACACGCCAGTTCACCCAGTGATTTTTACACTGAGACTATAACCACTGGTAAAGAATGATGCTTAGACCAACGTGGAGACAGAAAATATGAAATAACACATTCAATCAATTTAGCTGCATCTGTTCTGTTACACTTGTGTGCAAATTAATCACTTGTACATTAAGATTAGTTAATGGAATCTAAACTACAGGGTGAACTTTCATCCTCAAATTCAAATGTATATTATTTGTGTTCGTTTGTGTTCCAGGATAAATCAATTTAATGGCACACAGGTTGTCAGTGAAAGAAGTTGAAGAGTTTATTAAACATATCTGGGTTTGGATTTCTTTGGAGTGAATAATTTATCCTCTAATTTTACACTAAAAATGCTCTCATCCTTTTGGGGTTTTGTTGAACCTTTGAACTTTAAGTCAATCTAGAAGAGGGCAAGTTTTGATTTAAAATAAATTTCAGTGTGAGAGCCCTTGAAAAACATGTAGAAACTATCAGCTTACAACTAGTGTATGCATATATAGTAATGTTTTGATGGCAAAAGACATTTTAGTTTTGTTAGCTTTGCACAGGTAGCAGTTCAGAGAAAGGAAAGCAAATGAAATTCCTTCTCATTGCCCATCCAGAGAAATTATCTAGTAAGTCCCTGATGATAAACCACTTTTGAGGAGAGAATTAGGATTGATTTGACAAGCAAAGCTGGTGATAGAAAAGGACACAGTTCTCGAGTGCCAGGTAGATCTTGCCAGGTAGACAGGAAATTAAAACAGATGTAAATAAAAAACTGATAGCTAAAAACTTAATTATATTGACTTAGTTTTTTAGTAATTGCAGATAAATTTTAGCTAATGTGACAGGAAAGAGATAATTGTATAAAGTTCCCTGCCTGTAGCATATCTTTTGGGTTTTTTTTCTGTATATGTGTTTCTATTTTGAACACAAATTGCTTTAACCTTCCATCTAATAAATACTCACAACAGCCATATTCCCCCTAGAGAATATACAGATATCAGTATTTTTAACAGAAGTCTTTTCCTGTTTGTCTTAGATAATAAGGTGCCTTTAAAAACCTTCAAATAAAATATATAGGATCCCAGCTGAAAAGGAGTGAAATATGTGAATAATGGTTGATATTAGAATTAGGCAATTCTCACTGTGTGTGTCTCATCATTGCCATCCCCCCTCCCGTTTTTCCTTGTAATTGAAAGAAATTAACGGAATACTGGCAGTATACTGGTAATGTAATTCCTGTAAGTCTACTTTTTCTTAATTGAATGATTACCACCTTATTTATCTTGTCATTGGTTCTCAGGTAAACTTTTTATTTCCGACATATCAAAAATGAGCCTCTTCTTTCAGACGGAGTATTTTTGTTTCTGCTTGAAGCAGGAGCTTTGTTTCTGCTTGAACCACTCAAATGTGGTTTGTCTGCTTGATAGTAAATGCTGGCAACATTTCTCCCTTCAAATGCAGTGCAACAAATATTTGCCTCTGTAGTACAGACCCAGCATCTAATTACAGATCCATTTTTATAATTTACACCCATTTCAGAAGCCAAAACCAAAGTTTTCAAAGTTAAAATTAGTTATCTTTTTTCCAATTATAGCATACAACTGTGACACCCTTCATTTGTTACATTAAACTAAGCATCCTGTCCCTGATAAGTGTATGCATTGACATCGCCATCATTCGCAAATTTATGAAACACTAAAGGGTTTATGAGAAGCTGTTTTGTAAACCAAGCATTTTGGCAGCTGTAGCAGAGACAAGGTAAGGAAGGAAGAGTGATCACAGAGACACCTGATGGGTGAGTACAACTCATTGGTAACTTTCCACTCAAACAATCTTTAATAAAAAAATCACTGAAAATGCTATTTTATTAAAAACTATGTATTTTGCAATAGTGGAAAGTTCCAATGAAATACTATCAAATTTCTTGCAAGCTTTTATGGAGCCCAGGACCTCAGCTGTGGGGCATTCCCTAGGAGTCTAGGTTTTCAGAAGACAGCAGGAAGACTGATTACTGGGGACCAAAATGCTGTGGCACAGGCAGCTCCTAAACCCAAAGCTCTCCACAATCCTGTCTCTTTGTTGCAGGATCTGAAAGTCACTACAAAGGCTGTAGTACTTCCAGACCCTCTTGAGAGCTTTAGGTTTTGCTGAGGCTTGGCTTTGTACTAGACCCTGAGAGTTTTCAGTCTCCAGCATTAAGTCCAGCCTGGGAGTGAACTAAAATTTCCCAGATCTCCAAAGGATGGAAAATGAGGAATTCTCTGGTAATAATGGCAGGGACACTATGAGCAGTGGCAGTTATACCTGAAAGGGATGCAATTCTTTTCAGCTTTGCTGTATGCCGAGTGGAAACAGCAAAATTGACCAAAATATTATTTATTTGCTAAAAAACTTTGAGGAATTTTGAAGACAGGTTTCATTTCAGTGTTTCCTAAAGGCCACAAATTTAATTCCAACAGAAGAGTGCCTATTCATTTCCATAAGAAACTCATTTTATGAAAAAAATTCCCACATTTCCCCTAAAGTGAAAGTTTCTGGCCAGCTCCAGAAGATGCCATTTCCATGGCCATTAGACCTGGATTTGAAGTGTCATTCTACAAGTGAAAGGGTCACACCTCTCAATCAGTTTTGATTTTCAATGTCTATTAAAATAGTGCTTAGAGATATGGTTTAGTAATGGGGGGGTGGAGGGGTGGTGGTGGTGGTGGTGTATGGTTTTCTTCTGTTTTTTTATCAGAGTTAGGTTAATGGTTGGACTAGATGATCTTAAAAGACCCTTCCAACCTAGACAATTCTCTGATTTTACCTGTGATGTGATATTCTGCATCTTGGTTCTTAACTGTGCATTGCTTTGTTATGATGAATTTTATCATAATGTTATTGTAACATTCCTACTGCTGGTCTCCTGAAGGGAAAAATTACAGACCACAGAACTTAATTACAGGTATCTGTAATACTTTTGTTTTTGCAGTATCACAAAAGCAGAATTTAAATATAAAGCAAATTATTTGATTCAACTGGTTAATTAGCAATTTTATTCATGCCTCAGCCTTTTGTGCACCCTTAATGTGTCCTAACAATTTTTTTACCAAAATCTAGGGGTTAATAGCAAAATCATGTTTTAATACCACGTCATACAGCTGTTAGCACCCATAAGTGACAATGTGCAGCATATTAAGTTAACATCAATCAAGATACCTCTATTAAATCAATAGGCTTGTGCCAATGTGCAAGAGTTATTTAATTACAGAATCCCTGAAAACACCTAACATCAAGTAAAACTTAACTTAATCATGTCTTGCATTGAAGTAATCCTTTTAAGCATTGGTCAACAGGCATTGCAAGTGTTTCATATATTTGAGCAGGTCTAATTACTTGGCTGAATATAAATTTAGAGATTAAATATTAAGCATTGCTTGGTGTGTCTGTTTATCTCTTGGTCTCTGTTATGTCTCTCTATGGTAATAAATAATACAGTTGCATTTGTAGCTTTACCTTTCAACATTTGCAATCCATAACACAGAATTCATTTATAAAGTGACTTTAAGATGGAAAGAATTAGAAAGTGACAAGAAGGCCATGTGAGTTCCTTATTGAGCTCCCAGGTAGTAGCTTCATCCTGAGAACATCACTGCTTCTTTAAAACGGATGTAATCCTGGTAAAGTAGCACCTGCATTTCATATCTCTTGAATTTGGTGTTTGAAGCGTAGTAGAAACAGGAATTGAATAAAAATACCAAGTATGAAATGGATTAAAGTGTCAAATTAAAAGGTGTTTAAAATGCAGAAGTGTTTTCAAATGGAGATTTCTCCACAGTATCTCTCTATACTTCAAAATACTTTTCATATTTAAATTTTGCTACTTATTTAAGATGTGTGGTATCTGATGAGAAGTTTTACTTTGAGGCATTATCCCAACAGTTAATTGGGGCAGTTATGGGACCAACAATTTATTGTGGTTTGGATATGTCCATTTTCTTCCCTGATTTTATGTTTGAAATTATTTACAAACAATGTCTTATTTATGTGAGGCATAAGCAATATTGCACATTGTTACCATGTAGTTACTCTTGGTCATTAAGGAACAGCAAGTCAATTTTTTGTTTAGGGAAGCGTTATGTACTAGTTGAGATTGATTTTTATTTTTTTTTTTTTTTCTGATAGAAAGGGTATCTGAATTCATGCCTTTTATAAATAGACGATTGGGAGTGTTCTTTAGAACAGAATGATATGATAAGTTTCTGTTAAATTAAACAGAAGCAAAGCCAGTCTTAAAATACTGATAATAAAAGAAACTTGTTTATTTTGAATGTGTATATATGTCTTCTAAGTGCTTAATCCTATTGTATTTTGTATTTGTTTATATACTGACAAAAGCACTTCTAAATGTGATAAAAGGTGCCTCTCGTGGGTTTTACACCCTTGAACACTCTGGAACTTCTCATGTGCCCAGCTGCTGTCATTAGAAGAGAAGGAAGGAATACTCTCTCTTGGCTTGGTATCATTTATTTTCTAAATAACCAGATTATAATAAGAGTGATAAAATATCCATGCCAGCTTTAACTCCTGTACGGGATTCAAAGGTTTAAGTCCCAGTTGGAGATACGTGGTTCATGACTGCCCAGAGCGGGGTATTTAGGTCCTGGAGAAAAGTTATGGAACGGAAAATTTTTACACTGAAATGGTTATTAAACATTGGAACAGGCTGCTCAGGGAAGTGGTTGAGTCATCATTCCTGGAGGTATTTAAAAGACAGGTAGATGTAGTACTTAGTGATATGGACAGTTTTTGTCAGTGTTAGGTGGATGGTTGGACTCAATGATCTGAAAGATCCCTTCCAACTGTGACAATTCCATGATTCTATGAAATTGCTGTACAAAGCAAAATGGAGTTCAAGTGTATCAGTGCCCCTTTGTGGTCAGATTAGTGATTAACTGGTTTGGGGAAGATTTCAGCAGTTTGTTGTGATGCCTATTTAACAATTGGATCAAAAGAAAATATTTCGTTATACTATACTAGGTTAAAGATACTCTGTTTGCCACAAGACCATCGGATCAGTAAGAGCAGTGTAGCCAATTAAGATGTAGGGTTGAAGCCAACAGACAGCTTGTGGGTAATGCCCAGCTGTAAGACAGAGAAATCCGAAATTCCACAGGCCCCTTAAAAATAAAAAGCGAATCACCTATGGAAGCAAAAGAAGAAATTCAGAATGCTGCTTTGAGAGCTATGATAGATAAAAGGAAAGTCTGAAGTGAATCTTTAAGACCCATTTCTCTCCCAGACCTAATGCTTCACTCTGGAGTAGGGACACATCTGCTTCTGCTCCCCCTGTTGGAGTTCAAACTGCATAGGGTGCCTTTTTTAACAGAACAGCCATCACCTGCATGACTCTAAATCCAGCTGTTAGATCTCTTAGCTAATGTGTGAGAGAGCCAGACTCAGCTCCCTTCTCTGTGCTCAATCTAGTCCTATAGAAAGAGTAAATATTTAAAAATATGACTGCCTGGAAGAATTAATTCATAACTGGGTGCTTTGTGGATAAATATTTTTTTTATAAAATCTGGTAGCATGCACGATAAATTAAGTGACAGCAAAATATCATTGTGTTTATTTTTATTTATTTTTATTTTTGGTTCAATGCTAGCTGATTAATTTGTATTTACATTCTTTATTTAAGAATATGGTGATCACTGCCAAAAGTGATATAGCCTGCAGAGACATCTTTGTGAAATCCTGCTATGAAATCAAAAGTGGTCGCCATTAGAAACCACTTCTCCCGCCAAGTAAACTCTCATAACCAGAAGTGACCTGCACAGTCTCCCAGGAATAAAAAAAGAAATTTTGAGCACTCATTACTGTGTCACTTGCTGTTTACTTCTTATTGCCCTGTGCTAAGAAGTATGAACCATCTGGCTTTTTTGTCAGTTTTCTAATAAGGCTCATGATAAGAAGTGATAGCTAATATTGCGTAGGTCAGGTAACACTCACTTGCTGTGGGATTAGTTCTCTTTTAACTCAGTTTGGTGAATACTTTGCAATCCTTAACATAGCAGTAGATCCGACATTTCCTTTTGATTTCTGGTGCAGCGGCACAGCGTTGTCAAGGCAACCTGCTCCCGTGTTTTCTTTCTTCCAGTAAACTGTTTCAAAACATCACTAGCCTCAAATCATTTCTTGTAACATGTGGGGTCAGACACTTCACAAGTATGCACAAAGGCACAAAGCTATTACTTTCTTATTGGCTATCATGTCATTATAGAGAATAACTTTGTGCTCAAGGGAGAATGTGTATATTACAGCTTTTAAAATAAAAATAATTCTATAGGTTTTGTATCCTATCATGATGCCTTGAGGATCCTTTCTCATAGTGTTAGAATTTGGGTTAGCTTTCCATCTCCATTTCTCTTTCTCTTCCATTCAACACAGCTTTTATTCGTGCAGCGGTTCCGGTTCCATGGAGGACTGACCTCTCACACCTCATACCTCGAAACCATCATAAGACACCCTTAGGCTTGCAAAAAGCCACCTTACTGTAAGCCTTTGCTGGGACCAACCCCATGTGCAGCATCCTTCCTGGAGGGAGAACAAGATCTTTGTATTATCGTTGCTTTGAACTTATATTATATTAAGAAGCAAACAAAAAATCTTGTTCCAGAAAATGAAATGAAGACTGCTTCCTCTTTTAATCAGCTGTTAGTAACCAAATTTGCTACCTCTGCTGCTGTGTAATGTTTACAAAAGCAAAGGGAATTCAGGAGATTGTCCAGCTCTGTGTATTAGGGGTGTTATCCACTGTTACACAGAACCACCAACATGAGATCTGGGAGGTACAAATCCTTCTGTGCTTTTTGAGCCTGAAATAAACAGCTGGTCTGAGCTGTTTTACAGAGCTCATCAAAAGGTTTCATGTTCATTTTACTTAAAGAGTCCTACCTTATCCTGCAGTTCATCAGCCTCTCAGTTATTTTTTATGTATTTAGGGTCTCTTTTTCATTTTTTTAATTTCAGCTCTTTCAGTGTTCTATTTTTACAGCTTGGCCTCATCAATAGTTGGAGGGCCAACAGAGGAGGGCCTGGGTAGTTGAAGCACTGAAAATAATTATGAAAATCTCTTGACACTGGCATTCTGTCTAAAGAAAATGTAAGTGAAATGGTGCCCTGACAAAAAATGTAGAGGTAGTAATATAAAATATAAGGAGCATAATCAACCTAGGCAGTGACCTAAACCAGTCATTTTTATTCATGGACTTTTGTAAAATTTTTCCTGTTTAATTTTGAAGCTAGGGATTTTACCAGCTGTAATGGGAGTGGGCTTCTATTCATGATTGGAGTAATGTATGTATTAATCTCTCACAGAACTAACACATAGAATTTTAAAGTGTTTATTTACCTCAAATTTATTTTGCCTGGGACCTATTGGTACGAGAATGATCTGAAATGAGTTTTACATCACAGGCTGATGCTTGCTTGTTGGTGCAACACATACAAAAAATGGTTTGTCTTGAACATAGGAATACAGTACTTGATGTAAATTATGATCAAATAATCATAAACTGATAATGATCAATTTTTTCAGTTTATTTTATAATTTTGAGTCTTAATTGAATTTTATTCCTATTGCATTTTATTTAGATTATTTGAAGAAAAAAAAAAAGAGACACTTTTTCTCCAGGAATTATTCAGAACTTTATTCATCTACTCCAACTTTTATGTGGCAAAATTGGAATGTAAGGCATTTGCTGGAGGTCTTTCAGAATGAATAGCTTCCCTCAGCTCTCTGCCAGAACACTGGGCTGTAGTTTTGTGCTAATTACTGCAGCCTTTCCTCAGCACAAATTTCCTCTATTTTGTTTTTATTTAATTGGATCAAAAGAGTCTCTTGTGTGCGAAAATTAAAAGACAGAGAAGGTAACTGTAGCTATTCATTGGTAAATCAAGTATTCTTGCTAAAGTCATATTTATAGATAATGAAGCACATCAGCTCCTTTTTAATCTTGATTATGTGGCAATTCAGACATATGTGTATATACTGTATATATAGTTGCAAAAATAAGATACATCTAGATACATGTAAACAACAATGTATTTAAAAATACCAGGGTTTTGGTATACAAGGACATTTAAACCAAGCCACATCTTTGTAGTGATTCAGACTGATTTGTTTAAGGGAAGTTTGGAAGTTGTGTTACATTTTCTGCATGTAGGTCAGTTGTTCTTACAAATTCAGGAAGAAAATAACAACCATATAAAAAGAATTAGTGTTCAGGTTCACTTGTACTATTAATTTAATGGGTGATGGGGGGTCGGGAGGGGAAAGAATCAGTAAGAGCATTTCTAATCTATGAAAGTGAAGGACAGAAAATGAGGTAAAAAGACATGCAAGATGTTATTGAGATTCATCCAACAGTACCAAATGGCTACTCTTCTTTCAGTGACTTTAAGATATATCTGCTTTCCATTTCCAGTCGACTGTACTCCTCTTCTTGTAAGACTCCTTAGAATGCCAAGGTACCTTTGTACCCTTCCTGCGCTTGCTGATGTACTTGTCTCCATGCCTGTTTTGACACATGATGCTGGAGGGCCTTGGGCTGTAGCAACGTAAGACACACTTCTGTAGGCCAGGTTACACAGCAAGTTCTCCAGGCAATGGCTTTAGCTTTTTATTCTGTAAGATAGAAATTACAACTCTAAGGAATTTTAGATATGGGAAAGAGTGTTTAAATTGCTAATAGATCAAATGGGAGAATCAAGGACATGATCGGCAAACAAAAAAGACCAAGGGCACTTAGTTCAAGGCAGTAATGCGAATTTTCATGCTTGCAGTGGTCTAAGAGAAGGCAAGCTTAAGTGGAAAATACCTTCTAGGTGGAAGGTGTAATAACCTATATTCTGTTGTAACTCCTGGAGAACATCATTTATAACTACATAAACATCATTTATAACTACAGCTACGTAAACAGAAAGTATATTTGTTGATTTAGCTTTTCAGGTGTCACCAGTTTTATTTCATCAGCTCTAATTTCAAAATGCATGCTTCAAGACACTTCTCAGCAGGCTAGACAATTTCATATCAAGGAAATTAAGCAGTGGGATGAATACTGAAGAGAAGGTGATTCGAGTAAAGACTCTTATAAAACTGTGATCATATATTATAACTATGTCTTAGGTGCCTAAGGGAACAGTTCTTCAGAGAAATTTCTCTTTAATTGGACAGGACTAAAGAAAGTGGAGAGGCATACAAGACTATGTAATGGGATGGTGATCTCCAGCATGTTGCTATATCTACCTTTCTGTCTAATTTCTCTCCTTTTCCTATTTATACCATACTATGCCAGCCTTTTGTCCACTTCCATCCTGCTATTTAAGACCAAAACACACTCAGATGTGCAAAGGCAGCCCATGCTAGTTGGTGTTTGAGACTCTGGTACAGCCTGTTGGGAAATGATTTGATAGGGCTGCTGTAGTGGAGCAATTTGGAGCAAAATGGAACTCATGGATAGCTCAATCCATCTCAAATCCAGCACTGAGCATGTGTCATGGCTGCTCTTGTATTGCCCACAGAGTGCATATTGCAAAATGCAGCACCCCCACCTGCTTTGATTGGAAAATGAAATTTCAGCTTAAGTGACCCTGCAGGAAAATTATGATTTGCGTTTTGTGGTATGGTAGTCAGATTGATTGATTTTTTAGGGTTTGGTTTGTTGGGGTTTTTTGGTGTTTTGTTTTTTGGGTTTTGTCTTGTTGGTTGGGTTGGGTTTGGGTTTTTTTGTGTCTAATTTAATGTTGTTTGAGAGCTGGACTGTGATTTAAAGGCATTTGCTATTTAGTGACTGGAGGAAAATGTCATGCCTTCAATTAGATGTGCTGCTCTTTTGGAAAGAGAGGAGACAGAGGCGGGAGATAACTAGCTGCAAAGAGAATAAAAAAGACATGCAAACTAGATCCATTTGATAGAATGAATGTAGAAATACTGTAGGGAGAACAAGTAACAGTAGCATTTGCATCTGGTTTTGTTTTTTCTTTTAACTGTGATAAAACTTAGTGGAAACACAGATGAGACATAGATTCTACCCTTTTTCCTTGCTTCTTTGGGGGTTGCCCGCATGTAGCTTGTGTTTTTATTTTTATTTTTGAGCAATAAAATGATATGCTCAGGCACCTAAAGTAAACTTTTCTGGAGTTAAAGATGTGTACCAGACATTCCCCATAGTTTTTATAAGCTTTGCGTTATGGTGATAGTTCACTTCCTGATGGGTGGTGTAACATTTCACCTGCAGTTTATCCATCAGGGTTATTTTATCTATAAGGTAGCTGAAGGCTACTATGCTCAGACATGATCCTTTTCTTAAGTAGCCTGTACACACAGCAAGAGAAGCAATTGTGAAAGAGAAGCTTTTCATAGTACAAAAGGCTGTTCATGTTGAACAAAACCCCTGTTGAACAAAGAATTGGTTAATGCAGTGTTTCAACATTTAAAGAGGATGCTTGAAATTAAACACTTTGTAGAGCACTTTTACATTCTATATGTTGATGGAAAATAATTTCTAGCAGATGGAAGCTAGGAAGAAGCTCCTGATATGGAGAGATTATATTCTAATTATGTGCCATGGGGTTTCTTGCATGTATCTCTGAAACATCTGGTGTTGGCCTCTGTCCGAGCATTGGATGAGAGGGACATGAGGTCTGGCAATGCCCGCATTTCCAAAGTGTAGTGGTTTTTTGGTTAGTTTGTATTGGGATGATTAGGATGCAGATACTGAAGTTCTTCTAGTTGGTAAATGACAAGTATTCTCAATAGTACTTCCAGATTGCAAAAACAGCTACTTCATTTTAGAAATTATCTTCTCAAATTACTTAATACCTATTTTTTACACTCTTTAAGGGTCTGCTAATTGATGACACACACAGCAAAAAATTGCATAAGTTTGTGAAGAGTGCATACTGATTATATCTCCAGTCCAGCTCTTTTGATTGTCACTTAAAAAAAAAAGAAATATAACGCTGTCTTGATTTTGATAGAACTTAATTATTAGTTCTTTGCAGATTATAATCTTAGGGTGTTTATCAAAGTGATATTTTTCATTATGTAGTTCTTTTATTACTCTAGGCATGCATATAACACATAAAAGTAAATCAAAGTGTGTTTATCATTAGAAATGCACCCATTTCTGGTTCAGTTTTAAACTTCTATTAAATGTTTTAAATACACCACTGGCATTAATTTAAATTCCAGCCAGGTTTGTTTTGTGTCACCTAGGGACAGAAACAGATTTTATGAAAACTTCGGAAAGGTTTGCCAGAGAAGGATTTGTACCAGCTCATCTAATAAGCTAACTAGATTGAGGTAAGGTTGTGCATAGACACAGCCATATGATGCATTTAAGACATGGGATTTTTAAAATTTATTTTATTTTTGTGTTCAGTGAATAATTTAGCAGGAGCCTAACTCCAGCCTTCTATTCTTGATCCTTATGAGAGTTTCTTCACTGGGAGTGTCTTTTGACAAAAGGCAATGACAAATATGTTTTCTGGGTTTTCTCTGAACCTGCTCAATTCTTCCTCTCAGGATGTGTTTGGGGAACAGAACATGGAGGAGGTGTTTTTATGGCCCCAAACCTTCTCTTTTCAGCCATCAGACCTGGCACATTCCTTTTTTGACCATATGAAGGACACTTCTCATCTTGGTGCAGGGTGCAGTGAGGCATGCCTTGTCCTTCTCTAAGATGCAGTCCCTTGGGCACCGGCTGTAACCACCTGTCATTTAGATGGTGCAGAGGGACCCAAAATGCTTTTATTCAAATTACAAGGTTTGAAGTCTCATCTCTGATCAACGCTTCAAATCTGCACAAGGCTATTTTGTTCTCCCAACATGTGCGGAGTCCTGTTGTCCTTTATTACTATCATTTCTTCCTCCTCCACCCACTGCACAAATTCCATTCCTGCAAACTACCCTTGCAGCTGCTTTCCTCCAGCTGGTAGGTTGATAGCAATGAAAAGTTCTCTCTGGAGCCTGGGCCAATTAGTACTGCAAGTGACCAAAAAACCCTCCCTAAACCACAGAAAATAAATAACTCTGAGCTACATGTTCAGACTTCTGACATATTTTCCCTGCTTGGCTCACTTCATCATACACTGCTCCAGTTCTTAAGAGCTTTTTTCAAAAGTGCTGGCTAGGTCCTTCAGGCCTGGTTTGAGATAAGAAAGATGTTTTTCTGTCTATTCCTGTACTGTGTGCAAAGTGCATTTCCTATAACAGCTCCTAGTAAATAACTTCAGCCTTCATTTTGCAGGCATTATTTCAAGATACAGGTTGCCTCAAAATCTTTCTTTAGACTGTAAAAAGAGTTCAGAAAATGTTGCATGATGACTTTAAGTCTAGGTGAAATCCCTCCAGCTATGGGTGCAGCTTCCATTACATGTGTTTTCATTTCTTTACTAAACGTCAGAACAGGAAAAACATTTAATATTGGCAATGCCATGCCCATACCAGCTTGCCCTGTCAGGCCTCTTTATGTGCAGTTTTTAAAAACAGGGTCCCTGAAAACCCAGGAGTTAAAAGTCCAAGCATTCATTGCAAGCAGCTTGTTAACTTCAATTTGGCACCTTCAGTGATGCAGGAAAGAGACCTTCGATTGTAAAGGTGTGAATCTGCAAACCGGCAGTAGGTATGGAGTTGGTTCAGAAAATGTATGTAGACAAACATTTGTGTCCTAAGTGACAGAAAATTACCGTGAATGGGAGGCAACATGCGGACACAAAATGGGGATGGGGCAAGCAGACAGTAAATCTGCAATCTGAAGATGTGGAAAAGGAACACAAGCAGCAAAGTTTGCAGTTCTCAAATTTGTGGTGTTATAACAGCTTTTGTGTGAGCAATGTGAAGCTCACAGGTTCTGCATTTGGCCGTCATGAAACCACTTTGCAGAAAGCTTAATGCATGGGAGGGAATTAACATTGCAGATTTACTTCTCTCTATGAGAAGAGAAGCTGAATTGGGATCTCTAGGATATGAAGCAGCATCTCCAGATCCACTAACAATTCATTTTCAGGGGATATTAACAAATATCCATATTTATTTGTTGCATATTGACTAAACAAGCTTTTATTAGAAGGGATATGCAGAAAGACAACTTTGGACCTTTAAAATAAATATCAGGGATTTTTCTCACAGGAAAGGGAAGTGGTTGGATACATATAATTTAGATGTTCCCTATGAACAGGCTATTAATTTATTTCTTCTTTCCCCAGAAGACTCATGACTACGTTTTGTAATTGCAAGAGTGCGTTATGAAATCAATAACCATCCCCTTTAAGTTTCAGAGCGAGATTGTCTGAGAAACAAAACCAAAACCTAGAGCAGGGTACAGTTTTACAGTTGCAACTTTCAAGATTATTAGACACTTCTCTGGCAGTAAAGTGCAGGGATTCAGGCTGAGGTGCACCTCGTGTTTTAGAAGTAGGTGGAAGTAGTAGTTGGGGTGGGAGGAGTGTTTGATCACATTTACAATCTGGCTTCTTTGACAGTTCATTCTGGCTTCTTGGTAGGAATCTCCGAAGCAGGTAGACGGGCTCCTACCACCCTCCAGTGGTTAGCAGAGCACACTACAAATGTAATGTTCAAAAAGCTTATTCAGAAAATAAAAAGGGGACTGGGGATATTTCAGGCTTTCTTCTCAGGATAGACGCTGTTGCACTGTGGATTTATTTGGTGACTTGTGTAAAAGGTCCTGTAGTTGTTAGATGTTATGAAGTGTTTTAGCATACCTGTTCTGTGGAGCATAATGATATTCATGCGGTTGCTTGCATTTGCAGGACATTAAACCATCGGTTTCTGTGATGATTTCCAGTCTGTGTTTGTATAACTGCCAGGATTAAGGAATCTGTGGGTGGTGACAAACAAACAGATGTACGAGAGTGAAGGGGTGCTTCAGAGGAGGCTGGGCAAAAACTACAGTGTTTGTCTATCAATTTTGTGACTCAATAATCTGCAAGTCATTATAAATGTCTCCTCTGGCTGTTACAGTCCTCCGTTTCTTTCTCTCCTCGCAGTGTTTAGAGCATCTTAAGGGTATTAATATATAAGTTTCTGAGGAAAATTGCATCTGGGCACTTACTTGTATGTTATTTTTCTGTTCTTGGTGGCATCTGGTATTCTATCCATGGCAAGTCACAGTGTTATCAGCATGATGGTTGTACATTTTTCCAGATCACTGGTAATAAAATGTGATGCAATTTATTTTTATCTTGACATCAGGTACTGAATGTAAACAGCCATGACAGCTTCAGAAGCTTCACGATACAGCAAGGGTGAATCTATCAGAGGTTAAGGAGGCATTAATGTACCGTGTGACATGGTAGTAGCTGCCAAACTTACCCACCCGACTTTAGGCTATAACAAGCCCTGGACTAAAAAGCACAAATAGAAGGGGCTGATGCTTTCACTGCTCAATATGTTGTTGTCTCATAACCTTTGCTATGGACACTCGAGCATTCTTTACTGCACAAAACTGTGCCTTTATCCAAGCAAGTACTAACATTAACAGTTAAATTTTAGATTTAAGCCTATTGCAAAAATCCTAAAATAGCAGATTGCACTTTTCTGTTCCAGGGCAACTGAAATTGCTGGTTTATCTACTAACATCACTCATCTAGTAGAGAGTGACAGTAGTCACATAGTACTCTTTGTTCAACCAAGCTAAAATACATGAGTAGGACAAGAAAATTAACTCAGCTACTACAAGGATCACCACGAGTAGAGCACAAAGTTTAGTTGAATTTCCCCTTCTGGGCTCAGCCCATCATGACTGGAGTAGAGGAGAACTGGGAGTGCAGTTAGGGCAGGGCAAAACAGAAGCGCAGCTTTGGGAGACATGAAAAGCTGTAAAATGTTCCCAAGGGCTCTCTGATCCCACTGCATCTACCCATGTGAGCAGGAGAGGAAGGAGAGGGTTTGGCTTCTTTCTGGCTGGATTTGATCACAAGATGTTAGCAAAAAAGGCCTGCTTTAGCCCATTTTCACTAGCTCCCTCGCATGATATACCTTCTTTGTAAATCTCAGCAAAAGTTTGTGAGCTTGTTCCTTTATTTACCTATCCTGCCTGTTGCTTGTTTTGTCTTTTGTTTTCCACCTACAAAATGCTTGCACTTGGAGTAATGGGACCAGCATTATTCTTGACTTTAAAATTCCATATGAAAAAAAGCTTTATTTGACTAGGCATTCAGATCAACATTGGCTTTTGTTACAGAGAGTAAAATGGCTACAATGAGACTACAGGTAAGCACAACAATGAAAATTTAGCATGGAATTTTTGCTCTGGTAGACTCTGCTCAGTGTAGCATCTGCGTTGACAAAAAAAAATCTGTTTGAGAACACAATTCATTCTTCTTTATGTCCAGCATTGATCTCTCACAAAGTATCCAAAGCTAAGTGAAGGGTTATGGTAAAATCTGTTCTTGCATCTGGACGAAGAAAACTTTTTTCTTTGGAAAGAAAGCCCGTTGCAAGGATTGAATTGAAATTTCACTGATGATGTCTCCAGGTTAAATGCTGTGTATCCTGGTGTAATGAAATTATGAGACTGTGATGATATTGCCACACTCTGGTCTGACCACTGAATACTACCTACATGAACTACAATGAACATAAGATTCTGGTTTTTTGTTCTATTACTTTTTTTAAATGCCTCCAATTTCTTGGGCTGTTATACAAAATCCTGCAAGTTTACTTTTCACTCCTAAGTCTCAGAAACTGAAATTGTGTGTCAGCTGGTAAATAAACTGCTAGCTCTGCCTCTTTTCATATTACTCAGGAAATGTTTCAGTACTTCTAAACAGTTATTTAAGCCTTGTGTTTGTAAAATTCCAGCGAGGGCTAGAAAATGCTCCAGAGATTGTGTTTTGAGGCAACAGCTCTGAAGCCTGTGAGCTTTAACTGCCATAAAAGAACGAAGCTAGTTTGGCCCAGTATGTACTGCTCTAAAAGTAACAGCTGGAAGAAGCATTTCAGAGAGTCAGCCCTCTTGCTGACATTGCACTGATATTCCTCAGCTGTTACTGCAGTCGTGCTCTGTGGAAATGTGACCGGACGGCAAAGAGTGTTCAGACTAGAAGAATGGCCGTCTTGGTTGAGGCCAAAGCCTAAGCATCTACCTTAGATGCCGTCTCCAACACTAGCCGTAAGCAATTTAGGGAAATCTGTTATTTCCCAAAACCAAACCAAACTAAAATTTAAAAAAAAACAACGGTGACCAAACCCCAGGTGTTCCACAGGTCTGTGTAGCACAACCAGCCAGCGCTGCAGCTCGGGTGCTTCAGTCTTCTTCCATCAGCGCGGCGGCAGAGAGGTGGCACTCTTGTATTGCGGTTTGTGCTTGTTTCATTCATCACAAACTGGCGACCGACTGAGATTATTCATCAGAATTGAGGCATTTTGCTTTTAAATGCCGTATTCTTTCATCTGTTTTCAAAGGCAAGCATTTTAATAGAGAAGGGTTTTATTTTAAAGAAGCACTGAAAAAAATATCTTCACAAGCGAGATTAAAAAAATCGCCTCAAGAGTTGCATTGTTCAAATGCAGAGAATAGCCTATTTCATCTTAAAATAGCCTTAATTTAAGCTAGGATTTAATGCCATAATTCACAAACAGATGATGGATTTAGTCCTATAATTCAAAAACGTGCCTCAAAGATCCTTCTTGCATTACTGAGGCTGTTTGACTGCTATCGTGTACTATCATTTCCACATAATCGTCTTTTCAAGTTTATTTAATTTAATCCTCAACGCAGTTGCATTTCTTATGCTTCTATTCTATGGGAAGGCTGTTCCACAACTGCATTCCTCTAATTTTAAGCAACTGAAAATAGCTGAGAATAGTTTTACAAGCTAATGTTTGTTTTTTATCGTCTCTCATCATCAGAAGAGTGCACCAGGTAAAGTTAAAATAAATATTCAGGTTTTTACCTGTCTATTAACATATTAGGGCTGTACTGCAATGAAATGACTTTAGATGTCATTTGCAAGCAGACAGAAACAGAACAGCATTCTTTGTGTACACATACTTCTGTAATGTGTATTATCAAAATAAAAGGATTTGTTCATTTTATTACTGTTTGCTTGTTTGGTAGAAAGAGACAGAATGGCGTAATAAGTTTATTGTAAAATTTTACAAATCTGATTTTTTTTTTAATTACTTTTTCTCTTTAAATTACAGTGGGAGAAATTACAGATGACAACAAGTGAGAGGAGGAAAATAGTTTGTTCGGTCACATTCCACGTAATCGCAATTACCTGTGTGGTTTGGTCATTGTATGTTTTAATTGACAGAACTGCTGAGGAAATTAAACAAGGCAATGACAATGGTAAGTACCTTTTACCTTCTTCAATCTTGTTGCTAATGCAATGGATGGATGTGAGATACAGCTGTGTAACCAGTCACATTCTGTTCTTAAGTAGCATGTCACTGATACAGGGCTACATCAAATGCTTTAATGCAGGAGTAATGAAAGCATCAGTGTTAAAAGCTTATGCTATGCCCCCGCAGAGAGACCTCTACTTAGTGTAATCATTACAACAGCTTAACTAGCCTGCTGGTTCTTCTTAGGTTAATCTGCCATTATCTAGATATTTCTAAAGCTCAGACAAAAAGATGAGTCAAATTCCAACATCTCAGTGCAAGTTCAGGTCATAAAATAGCAATTCATTTATATTACCCACTTGAACCTCGATAGCCTGTAAAACACGATAGAGCCCTTTCATCAACAAGCTTCCTAATACTAACTTCCAAAAGACCATGTTCCAGTTGCATTAGTCCTTCACGTGGGACTTAAGTAGCAGAGAAAGCCATTCCTGCATCCTTTTAAATAGAATTCTACTGTCAGTGTCCTTATTCCAGTTGTGTTTATTGTGAAGGTGGTCAAACACTGGGACAGAGAGGTTATGGAGTCTCCATCTGTGGCGATACTGAAAACCCAACAGGACATTTGTAACAAAATGCACTTTTAACCTAAGTAGGTTTCTTTTTGGACTATATTTTCCATATGTGGAAACAATATTCCAAACTGAACTACTGTTTTACATTTCAAATCTAAGTCCATTCGGTCTTAAATTCTTAAATTTAGTCTTAGATATTATCATTATGATGATAAAGTGGATAAAAAAAGCTTTTGAGTTTTGATCTGAATTGACTGTAAACACAAGAGAGGGGAAAAGGTCTAGCTTTGTGCTATATTCTGAAGTTAACATGGAAAACAAACCAGGCGGAGCTTTGTGCCTTGTCAGTTAGACAAATATTTGATGATATCCTTGATGCTTGCCTTTCTTGCCTATGAGAGGAAAATACGTAACAAGCCTTAGTAAGTCAGACGAATGTATACTACAAAGTCTTGTTCTGCTTGCTTTCTAAATGGGTAACCCTCTTTTTCACCTCAAAAAGCTGGCCCTGAGGATAGGACTAGGAATGGCTTTGAAATTCTGAGTACAACAACTACATCACCCTACTCGTTAAAAAGGGGAAAGGTATTTCTGTGGATTAGCTGATTTTATACAACAAAACAGCTAACGTGAATTTTTGTCGTTATATAGATGCATAAGAATCACATAAATTAATCACGGTGGGCTCAAAGAGTGTTTATGATTTGTATAGAATTGTGTTTGCCAAATGTAATGGGTGATTCTCCACACTAAGAAAAGGACAGAGGTGCCTTGGAGATATTTACAGCATGCAAGTATTTGTGAAGAGAACTATTTTGCCCCAAAATTTGCTTGTTGGGGCTGTGTGTGTACTTTTACAAAATCAAAGGTTAATTTGTGGGGTGTGTGGAAGGAGACGTATATATCGTTTGCTTGTCTCTCCATTATCTCTGTTTAAATGGGAAATACTGGGAAAAAGACAGTAAACACCAGAGGAAAAACACCTTATAAATGTATTTTGAGAAGGAGAAAAACTGATAGCCCTGAATAATACTAGAACTGTTTGTTAATATTGTGCAAGTTTAAAAATCCCTTTTTAAAAAGTATCTCTCAAAATATTTAAAGGCCATTTTTTTAATCCTTACAAAGGCATATAATGCAAATAAATAATCAAATCTGAATCAATAAACCTGTCACTAGCTATAGAAATGAAAATTTAAAATAAATTTAAAATATTCTAGAATTTATATGGCACTAGTGGTAGGAAATCAAGCTTCACATAAATTTGTTCTGCTTGAGGAAACAGGTCTAGGCTTAGCTGAGCTTTGTCTCTCCCAATAAAGCTTGAATCTGTGAAAATGTGGCAATCCTGGAATATACTGAAAGGTACAAAATTCAGTGTGCCATACCAGTTAAGCAAAACATGATGCTTCCTGTATTACCATGGAAGAAGCATCAGCACATCTTAACTGCTCAGAGGTGGAAGAAACTCTGAAGGAAAGCTGAGCCATTTATTCTGCCTCTTTCTTCTGAGCTCAGGGCCCCAGCTGTGACTTGCTGGCTCTAAGTGTCATTACCCACTGATGGGGCTTAGTCAGATGCAAGCCATACTGTTTTCATAATTAACATCAAGAAAGAGACAGTGATTTTTAAAAACAGTTATTAAAGGGGAAAAAAAGAAAAAAAAACCCAACCACTGCCTATACCACCTTAGCAAAGTATTCTTTGTTTTACTTCCTTTTGTCCCAGGCACAGGGGATTGAAGAAAGGGGTGTCAAACATTTTGTGAACAAATTTAGCAGTCAAAAGGATTTGTGCCTGGCAAGTCCAACTAACCAGAGTAAGAGCAGTTAGGGAGAAACATGATTTACCAGGCCTTTGTAAGCTTTCATTTTGCTGCACATGAAAAAACAACCGAACTGGCTCGTACCTTTACTTAATACATTGTTACCATGGCAAGGAAAACTACAGCTACTTCCAACATTTTGTGTGCTTTTGCAGTAATTAATATTCTTTTGGTTTCTTTTTGTTTATTTACTTTAAAGCCCAGTTCCTGTGTGTTTAACCGTAAAGGGGATACTTAGATTCATGAGACTCACACAGATGGCTAAAAGAAGTAAAGTCTTGCTTTTGAGGGGTCCAGGTTACCAGGTCTAGGAGTGGAGCCTGGCTCCTCACTGAAGCTCTCCCGACGAGTCCCAAAGGAACGCAGATTGCTTTCCTGCCTATGGCAAAAATTTCTTCCCAGTGTAAAACAACTCACACACATCACCAGTGGGTGAACAGAGCATCTGCAAGGCACTTTGAATACTACACTAGGTGAGCAAAACATTATTCTAAGACCTTCCATATAGGACCAACCAAACTGCTCAGATTCTTTGGCTGACAGGTTAAGCACTGATACAGGTTAACACTGATAACCCTTCTGTACAGTGTTTAACCTTTAAATGTGATGAGACTGTGTAATGGGAAGGCTGGTAGCTGTTTTTTTTATATTAGGCTACTGCATGGTTGAAAAAAGCAGGTGCAATGGAATGAATTAATTAGGAGAAGGCTGTTCTTAGTACAACATTGATTTATTCTTTTAAAATCTTAAAACCACATTTAGGCCAAAGCAAATCATTTAACCATTATTCATATCATAATCCAGTTCAAGTGCTCTCATCTCTAGCTTTTTTGATAGCAGCCATATATTTTTCTGTAAGTATCAATGTGATTGAGCAATGCAGTGAGAAAAGTAAGAACAGATACACCAAAACCTGTAAAGTTACTTTTTTAGTCCACAGAAATAAAAGTTCTGCTTTTTTTATATAGATGTGATCACAGGGGTTGCACAGACAGCAGGAAAAAGAGGTGAAAGGCAGCAGGTGATGTGGGAGATAACAGCTCTTTCCACTAATTTTTTTTTTACTATACCCTGAGTTCAAAATGAAGCTAGGACCAGGTAATAATATTGTAAATGTTGTAAATGTGTTCCAGGTACCCTAAACAGTGTCATGCTTCTAACACAATTTCAAAAAAGCAGTTGTTGAAGATGAGCATAATACTTCAAGGTATCCATTTATCTCAGCTATTGCCTCTGGGGATATTATTGAAGAACAGTACAATGTTTTGGTTTTGACTACATCAAGCATTATGCTTCCTTTGTGGGAGTGGCCTTGCATTTCTTATTTGACCAAATTGTGGTAAAAGTCAGTTAACAGTGGGGCAGGTACAGTTTCTTGGCTGGCCTATGGGATAGGAAACTGCTGCTGGTTTCTACTCGAGCCCCAACTGCCCCAATAGCAGGTACATTCCTGGGAATTCTTAGCAATCGGCTTCTTTTCAAAACATTTTACTTAAACTCAATGCTTAATATTCAGCGTATAACAATGGCAATAAATATAAATGTTTTGTTTCACAGGTGTCCTTGAATGGCCATTTTGGACAAAACTCGTGGTGGTGGCCATTGGATTCACGGGGGGCCTGGTCTTCATGTACGTGCAGTGTAAGGTTTATGTCCAGCTGTGGCGCAGGTTGAAAGCCTACAACAGAGTGATCTTTGTTCAGAACTGCCCAGACACTGCCAAAAAACTGGAGGAGAAGAACTCTTCGTGCACTCAGACCTCGGAGGCCAAGGACGCAGTGGTGGTGCCAGTAGCACAGGCAGGTACAAACTCTCCACCAGCAGCTGAAGAAACGACATCTGAGGTCATGCCAGTTTGACAGAGACAGCATTGTTTCTTCTTTGCAGAATAAGGCATAGTGTTTTCTACACTATAAACGCTAAAAGAGAGTAGAAATGACTGCATTTTTTTTTCAGTTAAAACAAACAAAACACAAGAAAAAAACACACAAAAAACAATACCCTACAAGGAAAATGGATCCGTCAAACCAACTTGTTACTGTATGGACTGTGACCGTTTGTGAAGTAGTTTCTCAACTAGTCAGCAAGTGTAGTGAAAGTGGAAGTGTAGAAAGTGCAATAGAGAACAGGTTTAACAGACAATGCCAAACCAGTGTGACAAGAGTACTTTTTTTTCTTCCTTTTTTTTTTTTTTTTTAATTGGATGGCTGGGAAAGTACAAACAGACCTGATACAATCCTTTTGTTTACAGAAAACAAAAACCTTTCAGCTGTTTACTACTAAAAGTTGTATTTGCTATTTATCTTCTAAAATATAGTTCAAAAGGGTGCCAGTCCAGTTAGGGGCATTAACGGAATGGACGCATTAAGGGCTCCATGGCAGCACTCACTCTCTAAGCCTCGTACGGCACCGCACGTTCATGTGTGACTGCAGTTTGGGCAGCCCTGTCAACTAAGGACATTTGAAACATTTAAAGGGTAGCATTGTCTTAAAATAGGCCTGGATTTTTGAAAAGTAAGCAATTCCAACAAGTATAAACTCATGTCTCCATAAGCTACAGATATTTTTTAAGTATAGCTGTCAGCAAAATAAGTACAGGAAGGAGAGAATGTGTCAGTAGGTATTTAGAAGAGCAGCTCAGCTGTCTGTTTTACGTTGTAGAAGCTAATTAGTTATAAATTGGATACAGAAAGTTTTGAGACAGAACTATAAATGAACAACTGCAGTTTACTGCAGAATCACATGAAAATAAATTGCATATTATCAAAGGTCTGAAATGCCACATAGGGAAGATAGAAGCCGTTTTTGGTTTATTTTTTAAGATTCATGATACAGAAAGGCAGACATAAGAGAAAATACCTACATATCTTGAGAGGACATTAGTTTTTATCTCCTTGTTCTGAAAAGTTAGTTTTTATCTTCCTGATTGGAAAAATGAATCAATGGTTTCCCTCTGTACAGGTAAACTTGAAGTGTTAGAGATTCAACAGTTCAGTTGTGAATTTCGTGTTTTGAGCATTCTCATATAAAAATGAAGTGTGAATAGCATTAAAGGGTGCAATAGATAAATGAATGTCGCTATAATACTGTGTCCAACAGGGTGAATTATATATAAAGAACCAATGTTGTGATTCACTTCTCATCCATGTGATGTTTAGCATCAGGACACGACAGCAATATTGACTGGGAGTAGTTATGTACTGGCCAAGTCTGGAGACTGAATGTAATGTATATTTAAAAAAAAAAAGCTAAAAGTTCTTTTTTGATCTTGTATTTAGGTAAAGGAGGAAAAGCAAACAAGCAAAGAAAGAACCAAAGTAATGAGGATAGGAGAGCTATTCAAAGGATAGGAGTTCATTCAAAGGGGGAAATCTGCCACAATTACAAATGAACTAGACTTCTACAGAAGCCTTGCAGTTTCTAATGGTAAATTTCCTCTTTACACATTCAAGTATCTACAAGTAAATAACAGAATCATTCCATTCTTGCAAATATTCAGGGTTCTGGGCCTAAGATGCATTGCTGTTTATGTATCACGCATTCCTTTGTGAATGTGTCTACTGGCTTAAGGCTCAGGGAATACTGGAAGTAGCAGTATTAGCAAGAAGTGTGTCTTATCAGACCATTGTGTTCTTTTGTATTGGAATTGCTCATGTAATTTGGCTGTGACTAAGTGACTGTCATCTGATTAGACAGGACACAATCTTGGTGCTTGAACAAGCCCTAAATACATAACAATATTTGCTCTCAGTTACTCCAGTGAGTTGGATTAATGTTTTCATATAATGACACATGCTTTTCATATAAAATATTTCCAATTATACAATTGTGCACTGGAATTGTAGCACCTTCTTATTTGAAATGACATACAAGAGTAATCAAATCATACCTCTCTTTATAGTTGTAGAAAAGACTTCAGAAGGTCCTCAGAAAATGATGACAGTACTAAGGAATGCCTCATAACTGCGCTTCTTTAAGATAGTCCTCAAAGGCATGATTTTCAAAAAGTTTAAATCTATGTGATAAAAAATAAATCTCATGAAATCTGAAGTTAGACAGTTACAATTACTAGCTGCATCTGTTTGGAATGATGTTTACAATAAAACCTGATGAATCATAGCAAAATTGACTGACAAGGATCATTATCATGGAAGATAATTAAGAGCTTTCTGAAATAATCACAGAGTTTCTTAATAAGTGACAGTAACCCTGCTTCTTTAGCCAGCTTGTTCTTTGACCTGCTGTAGCATCATGACTCTACTGAAAGTACTTTATCCCCTATTTTGACAGTTTACTGGAGACTAATTCACATTTTCTTCAAAAGAAAAGAAAAGTCAGCAACAGAACAGACAACTTGCCAAATTTTATACTAACAACTTCAACTTCAAAACACTATTTTGTCACTCAACTACATGTGCAATTGAGTTTACAATTAGTTAAATACAGGAATGGAGAAAGACTTCAGTTGACATTCCTCCTCTCCCTTTGAAATATAAATTTGGACAGCAGGAAAAGGAGTAAAATGGGACATTGTCTGCTGAGACAGACAATGAGACAAGTCAGCAGCAAGCAACATTACAGCAGGCTTCAAACAGTCTTTAACCTTTAACAGTATTAGTCTGTGCATCCCCTTCTCTTCTTAGGGGCACTGGATATTCTAGAGCTTTCAGGGATTTCATGCAAGATTGGAATTTGTTTCTGACACAGGGCGCTAACCTGCTTCAGAAGAGCAAGAGGGGAAGGAGCTATTCACACCAACATGCCTTGGGTACAGGTCCTCATGAATAAGGAAGGTGTGTGAATACAGACAGTAGACAGCTGCTTATCAAGCAATGTTTTTTCATTCCCACACAAAGCACAATTTTCTGCATCAGTTTAGTAACTGCAGGACTCTATCCTGCAAAAACAGTATACTGAAAGTTTGAAGAGACATTTTAAGACTTTATAACGAAAATGATATATCAAATAAAGATCAGTATCAAACTGCCTGTGAAGCCACAGTGCACCCCAGGCAAATATTAGGCATTGGAATCCAGCCTGGCTAAAACCACAAGGGCAGAACCTTGCTCTGAGCTGCCATTACCAAGAAAATCTTAACCTGCATTCTTGTTTAAGCAAAGTTTTAATTAAGGTAGATAGAAGTAATCTGATGTCAGATCAGATCTGGAATTTTAAACAAGATACCACTAACCTATGAACATGCACATTTCTTTTTCTAATTTACAAGCATTATGAAGTTTATTTCAAACTGGCATAAACATACCACTTTTGACTATCATTAGCATTAAGAAGATTCTCAACTAGTCCAGTTGTGCCATTCACAAACTGCTCTATCTGAAGGCAGTGTTTATTTTTGTTGTGTAGAAAAAAAACAGTAATTCCCCATCACCAGAATAAACAGTTTATAATTTCTAATAATGCAATGAAACTTACTCTATGATGAAAATATTTGACTGTGTATAATATTTGGAACTACAAGTTTGTGTTACTTGTTTAACTCCCTCTCTTTTGCAAAAGAAAAACTGTATGTTTTTGTGGGTGAATGTGTACTGAAAGACAGAAGGTAAGGGAAACAAAAATAATATATCTGCTTATTGTTGTGAAAAAAAATGTATTTGTATTAAACAAATGACCCAAATTACTGTGGTGTTCTACACTTGTCGTTTTTTTATATAGAGTATCACGTGCTGAACATGAATTGGCAAGACCGCAAGAACAATGAAAAATATAGTCAGCAGTATACTTAATACTGATAAACCTGCTAGCACAGAGTGGCTAGTTTTGGGCACTACAGCTAGGCAGAATGCTCAGGAAAATAGCTGACAGTACAAAAACACTTGAAAAGAACTATGGTTGGTTAACTTGCAGAAAGGAAGACTCGGAACAGGCTTCTGCTCCATAAAGAATTCCCAGAAAGCAACTGGTTTTACATCCATAGCAAAATGGACAAGGAGTACTGGGTTTCAACTGCAGGAGGAGAAGAGGAAAGTTTCCTAAAGAGAGGAGTGCTTTGGGATGAACTCCTTGTTGTATGTGAATGTGGAATGTCCAACACTAGAAAGTTTTAAAGATGGGTTGGACAAACAGTTAAATGGTTTAAAGCTACTCCCACCGTAGACTGTCAGAAGGGATCATGTTCCCTTTTTTTTATTATTTTAGACTTCTACTTGATGAGATTTTCTCCTTTTCCAAAAACCCTAAAGACAAATGCTTTTTTTAAAAGAAAAGAAGTACTACATGTTTGCATTATAAAAGAATCTGTGTACTTTAAGACAGGTGTAAAACAAAAGAAAGTATCCTATCTTGATAAATACGCAGCGTTCAAACCAAACTACAAATTTAGTTTTCTAAAGAAGGTTGCAACCACTTACCCTGCATCTTTCTCCTAGATTGTCCGCTGGGAAGAGAGCGGGCTAAGTTTCGAATCCTCACAGTTCTAGCTGGAGTACGTCATCATATAGCTGGTAACTGCTAAGAATATACATTCAAAACACAGGAAAAATGTTTTAACAAATTACATTCCCTACATCCAAGGTCAACAGATTGTTCATTTTGTTAAAGCTGCCTTTACTAGCTTACCATGTAAAGCAAAGATGGATTCACAAATCCCTACAAGATATAATACAGAAGAAACATCATAACCAAAGAAATTCTCATAATAAAGATATATTCATTTCCACTTACTAGCATATGAAAAAATAGAGCCAAATTTGGGTTTACAGTTACGAGGATAGAGGTATAGGCCGCTATGCCTTTTTGCTTTGCTCACAAGAGTTTGAATCTCTTGGTGAAGGGTACCATTAGAACACAAAACACATTTCTGTTCCGCTTGATGTCTGTACACACATAAAAATGGAAACATGCTATATGGTATTTAATCACACCTCCCTCCCTAAAGTATTAAGGATGTTTTGCATGAGCTTGATTTAAAAGTAAAAAAAAAATTATCAGTTAACATAGAACTCACCAAAAGTACTTTGAATGGTGCACCACTGCCTATGACATGGAGTTTATCACTATGGTTGAGAACAGAACGATTCTTGTCTGCTGGAGAGTGCAGGCCCCAAGACAAACTTGTCCTTCTATTACTTGCAAAAACTTATGACTGATATTAAATGAACCACAGAACTTCCCTTTATTTTTTTTTTAAACAGCTCAAAGGCAATATATACGAAAACACAATAATCGGCACAATTCCAAATAAAATCCAAAGACAGGTCACAGTAATTTTGAAGTGTGTTAACTAAATTAGGTCATACTTTAGCAATGGATAACTTCTTTTGAAAGCCATAAGGGAAACTGTCTAGCTTGTAGATAACTTTTTCATACTTCTTTAGCATCATTTAGCTGAATAAATGGCATGTTTGGTGCTTTTTTTTTTTTTTCTCTTTAGAACTACCATACAGTTTACAAGGCCTTTAGACCTTGTGCAATTTATAATTTGAAGAAATATGGCTATAATGAAGCATTTAGCATTACATCTGTGTATGGATATCTCTGAGAACATGGTAAACAGCGTTTTCTACAAAATTTAATAATGATTCATAAACAGCATAGAAGTAAAAATTAGAGTAGCATGATTTAGATGGGTTATGTTAAAATAAACTCAGAAAAGAGCAACAAACCAACCAACAAAATCTTAATAGTTCTCAGAAGTAAGACTGCTACTTACAGGAGCCTTCAAGAATGCAGTCAAAAGAAAGCTCAGGCAAAGGTTTTAGTACAGAATCTTTTTTCAAGTGCCGCTTTGCCTCTGGGTTTGCTAGTACCTCTTGAGAGCTGAGGAAAAAGAAGAGTGTTTCATTATAAACGTATGGGCAAGAATTTCTGGGCAGTTCACGTCCTAGAAACAGACATTTTATGAACAGAAATAGGCAGTTTATAAATTTTCAAATCAGCATGTCAGTGTCTTGGTTGACTGTGTATGAACTTGCATATGGGCTGACATCAGTAGAATGCTGCCACCCTCCTATAGTTCTTTGGAAAAAAACCTGGTTTTAGAGTAATGCTGTTTTTTCAGCCCAATAACTTAAATAGTTTTATTTTGCATTTGTAACAGGTAACTAGTTACATATTAAACTCTTCCTTTTAAGAAAATTGGGCAGTATTTGCAATAAAACCATTTAAGGTTTAGTGAACTTGATTACAGAACCACTAGAATAAGTCTCCTACCATCAGCTTATTTTTAGACTTTCATTACAGGAACTCCACACAGGATCTTGCTCACTGCAGTTTAAATTGCAGTGCATAGATCACACCACCTCATTTCTAACCTTTGTAAAACTTACCTTTTTAGGACAAAGAAAGTCTGAAAATCAATTATAATGAATTCTTACTCTTAAAAGAGCTAGAAGACAGAAAGATGATACATGCACTGTATCATGCTGAGACTCAAGAAACAAGCCAATTTGACATACTTCTGTAGGACAGGTGTTTCTTTGCCCTTTACTAGAAAACTAAGCCTGGAGGATTCCTTAAGCAGAGAACTTTTTCTGCTGAGAAAAAACAATAATATCCTTTTTCACTACTCTTTCCTATCTGCCAGGTGTCTAGCAAAAAATTTTTTTAAAAGTTGAACTCCATCATATACATTTTTGGATCCCAGACTCTGTCCTCACACATGGCAGTGTCACTACAGAGACGAGTAAATATGCTATTGCAATTGAAGACAAAAAAAGAAATTAAAAATTCACATATAAGATACTCTGAAAGCATATTCCTTGAGCTGCTTAGGAATGCCTCAGAAAATGGCTCATATATGTTGCTTTTTTGACTTTTTGCATCCCATTGCACATACTGGAGTTCCATAAAGATCAACAAATACTTGGTGGAGGAAACAAGGAAAAGCACAATACTGAGGCTACGTGCTTCACTATATGCTTGTTTCTCCACATCACAGATCTTGGAATTCTCACCCCTTTAGAACCAACTTTGTAGAGCAGATTGGAAAGCCATGGTGAACAATTTTATTAATTCAGTCACATTCATTTCCAATGCTAAAGAGCTATAAATTGGTTAAGCCATTGCACACAACCAGCCTTGAGAAGGATAGTGTTTTCTGGGGATCTTTTTGTGTTTTGTTTTTTTAAAATCAACATTTGCTTTGTTTACATGAAAAAAATCATACTGCTTGAAGTCAGCTGGTTCTTTTCAGCTGAAACCATCAATACAGTAAGTTCCAGAATCAGAGCACAAGTAACAGCTCAGCTGCTACTGACAGTTGGAATGTAATTCAGCCAGTTCCTTAGAGGAATCTTACCTCTCCAAGGCTGACTGGTGTAAAAGTATACCTTAGTAAGTACATGCAAAGCACTGTATAACAGACTAGAAGGTACATTAACCCCCCCAAAGTTTTTATATAAAAGTAGCTTTCCGTGTGCAAATGTTACTTTTCTGTTTGAAATTTTGTATGTTTAAGATAAAGCCCTGATAATTAAAGAAATTTGAGTTTTAACTATTATAACTTTGCAGTTAAAAACTAAAAAAAACCACAGGCACATTGTGAAAAAATATCTGACAAATTAAGCATGAAATAAATCTTCCATAACATTAACTTTTAACCAGAAAGAAAAAAAACACCCAACCCTGTCCATTCTAGAGAGTTATAATACAGGATTTAATATTGAAGTCTGTAAACCTTAATTACAAATGAACAGAATTTCATGGTATTCCCTACAGCGTTTGTAAGAACAGAGAACATCACGTAAGTATTTCCCATTCCCACTATTAACAGCAACTGCTTTGTAGATTTTAATTTTAAAGAAACAAAATAACAATTTGGAACTCCTAAGAGCATTCATCCTTTTTTTTCACCATAAGGAAGAAACTCATCAACATACAAAACACTAATAGCTGGCTTCAAAGCACAGGCATGCTTGGATTATGAAACTGATAGAAGAGATACCACTATTCTGACTCAGTAACATGTGAGGCAAAAGACCTCCTCTTCACACACACACACACCCAGAACAAAAATTCTGAGTACGGAAATTAAAAATAAATAGATACATACATAGCTTGCTTTGCCTTTTTTTTTTTTCTTTCCTGTTCTCTTGTCACATTAGTATTCTGCAACAAAACTCATCTGGTAAATTGGTCTTTCACATCACCATCTTAAGCTTAGATTCAATTCAAATATGAGTACTTGATAGTTACAGATGATTTTTTCTAATAATTCAATGTAAGAAGTTCACACAGAGAAACTGTTCCTTTTTCATTATGTACGCAGTAGGTTAACATCATGACATTTTAAAAGCAAGAACAAACACTGAATACACGGACTTCAAGGGAGAAAATCCACAAACTCAATAAAGTCCAAACTTTAAACGTGTTCTTGAAGTGTGAATAAGAAATGTTAAAAAATAAATCACTTCAAATATTTGATTATCACATCAACCACACAAGTAATAATTACTTTTTTATAATGTCTTACTGCTGAATTGTTTCAAGGAATACTGAATTCTTCATAACGTTGCACGACACTCTTTTTTAAACCATTCACCAGGATGTCAGCCTAACATACTGTCATTACCGTGACACCTTCTAGTTACCTTACTGCTCATTTTCATCTGTGTTTTACTGAATACGATGGGAAAGTGACTTCTTCTGCAATGTTTCTACTTATAATTTCAAAGCACATCAGACATTCTATACAAGCAAAAATTTAAGATTAATCTTTTGAAAAGCAAAATCTGTCAAAGCAGCGAACAAACACATGCACAGCTTTAGTTCAGACCAATTACTCCGGCTGAGCTTCCATCAGAGTTTAACACCTCAAGTTTTATAAATGAATACAAGCTGAATTCCACAACACGTTCTTTTAATATAACAAAAATACCAAAGGCCTGCCCTGAACTTCAGCACACTTATTTCTAAAACACAAAGCAGTGATTTGATGGCCTAGAGATATGGCTGGTGTCAGAGGATAACACTTCTAGCCAGGTTTAAGACTTGCAGTCCATCTGAAGATACATTAGATCACACACACATGCTTCAGGTCTGTTAAGTTTAATCAGGATTCTTCTTCAGATCAATTCAAGGAGGACAATGGTTAATTTTGTATTACTTAAATAGATTGGTTTCCTAAAACATGTTAAGATAGCACAAGGACATTCTGTAAAGAGGGAAAAACTCAATGTAGATGTTAACAGAATAACATTCATCAGAAACACATATAGCACAGCTAAGAAAACATACATCTAGATACCTGTAAGAGAACTCTGTGAAACCCACAGAACTACTTACCATGACAAAGACTAGTTCTTCTTGATGAACTGATGCTCCATGTATCTCATCTTCTGCATATACATGTCCACCAAATGGGAGAGCATTTCTTACACCCAAGGTGAGTGTTCTGTACCGTGCAGCAGAGAATTTTGTGAGATGGTCTATCAGTGCTCTCCACAGAGCTGTGCACACCTAGAGACATCTCAGCCACCACCACCAAGAGAAGGATAAAAATTGCCACTAGTCACCCCCACCATTTACCAGGGTACCTGCTATTTATATAGTAAATTATATACAGTCTTGCCATTACCAGGAAAAGCTATCAATTTCCCACCACAAGGTATTTCTAACAGGTGTCTGAATCCTAACTTCTCTATGACCAGAGAAGAGGTCAACTAGTCAAGATTTCAAGATACAAACTAGAATTGTTTTCTCAACTCAGGAACCTGCATCCTAAATAAAGGTAAGAGTATGAAAAGGACACAATTAAGGTTTTAAGTATTTATTTATATTCATTTTTTTAATCCAATAATATACAGATTTACCCAGTAATATACTGTTTACTCTTTACCATAGGTACACAGTGAGCTCATAAAAATGCAACTATCAAAGCCTTTGCAAAGATAGTTAGTATTTATACTTCTTTCCATGATAATTAAAATAGGTTTCCTACAATTTCATTCAGCTGTTTCAGCTACTGAATTAGCTGATGCTCATTAGGCCACCTCTTCTTCTTTATTCAATTCTTCTTTAGCTTCTACATCTGCCACTTCAGGATTACTAGAAGCAGCATCCTTTGCTGAGAGCTTTTTCATTTTGATGTTTGGCAGTTTCCTCAGATCACCATCCCATTCTCTTAAAGGAAAAAAAACAGAAGAATTGAAACACAATTACGAAGAGAAATAGCAAGAAGGAATGGAGGAATGGCAGAGTTAATTCACCTTTCCTCAGAAGATGCTCACTCAAGTGAGGCCATTTTTCTCAATTACAGTATCAAGTCCCACTGCAGGACGAATAAGCACCAACATTTTCACCTAATCTTCTACACGACGGCAGCTATAATTTCTCTGTGAAGAATTAAGTATTTTCACATTTGACATTCTGAACAAAAAAATGTGATTCACCTTATTCCCGCAGATTATTTGTATCCTCAGTTACTTTAGGCCACCTGCTTTTAGGTTTGACACACTAAACTCCCAGTCTTGTAAGCAACCGAAAAGCAGTTTGGAAGAGCTTCTTCATCTGGATGCTCCATTTGCAGAGCTAATATTACACATACATTATGATTTATGGTAATTGTTAACATCTTCTATGACTGACTTCAAGGGGACACAAAATGTTACAAAACATTCATTCACATAATAAATATATTATTTCAAAAGGCTGCATGAAGGAGGGAGTTTCATTTACATATCACAAGTAAAATCCAGTACTCAATTAATAGAATACTTTCTTGATTATAGTAAATGGACCTATAACTATGATTTCTGGCTACATATCACCCCTGGAGTTAGTGGTATATCATTCCTTGCAACATAAGCATTTTTGTCTTTTTTTTTTTTTCCCTCCTTGAAAGTATCTCATTTCATAGAGCTGTCAGCAAGAACGTTCATTCAGTCCTTTACCCGGGCATACTGGCTTGTGGCCCAGATGAACCAGCTGTAAAACCAAGTTCTTTTAACTAGATGCAAGTTGTCAATTCGCTTCAGATTTTCAGTTAGTATACACACACAAACACTACTGTACTACACCCACACTTGGATCTTAGAAAACATGACTAAGAACTTAGTGCTGCTTTAGTTACTTAACGGTAAATTCTGACTATAAATAACTTAGGTCACTATGTTATGTGACTACAATTACCATCTGAAATCTCATTTCAGGTAAGAAAATGGTGTAATTCCATTTAACAGTAAGTCTATGTCTTGATCCTTAAACACTAATAGTAAATCATAGAATCGTTTGAGTTGGAAGGGACCTTAAAGATCATCAAGTTCCAACCCCTCTGCCATGGGCAGGGACACCTCCCACTAGACCAGGTTGCTCAAAGCCCCATCCAGCCTGGCCCTGAACACTTCCAGGGATGGGGCATCCACGACCTCCCTGGGCAACCTGTTCCAGTGCCTCACCACCCTCACTGTAAAG
>JAOTQQ010000032.1:36998684-37008772 GCA_026546715.1 Gallinago undulata | reverse complement strand
TCCTTCTCCTCAGGGCTGCTTTCCAGCCATTCTCCACCCAACCTGTATTTGTGCCTGGAATTGCCACGTCCCAGGTGTAGGACCCTGCACTTGGCCTGGCTGAACTTCATGCAATTTGCATGAGCCCACCTCTCCAGCCTGTTCAGGTCCCTCTGGATGGCATCCCTTCCCTCCAGCATGTCAACTGCACCACCGAGCTCTATCCCACTGTCCATGTCACCGACAAAGATGTTAAATAGTTAAATACTAATCCTTTTTGTGTAAATCAGTGAATAGGTGAGATGAGGATGTTAGTTAAAGAGAAAATATTCTCTAAGAATATTGAGAGAAAGATATTTAAGTTACAGAAATGGAATCTAACAACTGAAGCTTTCTAACCTTTTAATGATCAACTGTCACCAGTGTTTAGCTTCTAAGAGCTAAGAAATGCCAAAGCAGGAACACCATACCTAGCCTGCTTTTTCAAATGAGAAATTCTTTGACAGTTTTACATAAATTTAAAAAAAAAAGACATACATCGTGTCAAATTCAGAAACGCTGCTTTGCATAAACAGATTAGCAGTAATAATAAAAAGAACTTACCTGAAAAATTTAAGATGCTTTCTGTTCATAATGTCTGGGATCTCTAATGGGAATGAAATAAATTAAATTATAGTAGATGTGTTACATGATTCAAGTGAGTCTCGTTTCAAAGAAATGTGAGCTGCAGAGATGAACATACTATTTCACAGATTAAAAAGCAAAAAAATGAGAATGAGGATTCATATTAGAACGTTCATAGAGAAATGTATAAACAGGAAGACCTCTCACTGCTAAATAGAACAAAGTGAACTTATACCCATGAACTGTTCCAGCACTCAAATGTACCAGCTACTGAAAAGCCAATCCTGACAAATAATAAAAAGAGGGTGTTTCATTTTATCTTATCTGAAATATCTGAGAAATAGCAAAATTTTAAGCACTTAAAGTTTCCCTTTAAATAAAGTCCAGTGAAGAAACTAGGAAAATAATTAATTTATTATTTGTTTCAAAAGTGTAACTGAGATCCTCAACCACAATCAAGGTCTGGTTATACTAGTTTTTAAACAGACATTCACTCACCCATGTAATAAATAGACAATTCTGCTCTGCAGAATTTATTATAAATATGCACAACAGATAAAAGGTAAAATAAGAAAGCTTACTTTCAAAGCTGACCTAAATATACAAGCCTTACTCTAAATGAATGAGTACTGAGTGGTCCATAAGTATTTTGAAATGGTTTTGGAAAAAAATTTCAAAGCACTTAAGTCACCACTGCAGGCAAGGCAGATCAATAGTACAGTCAGGAAAGTAACTCTGACAATTCAAGTAAGAAAGTGTAACAAACAGTTAAATACACTTTGTAAAACTTACCACACAGTACAAGAATATGTATCTGTTTGTTTTTAAAATATAAACACTGGGAAGAGTACAGTAAGATGTCAGGTGTTTAAACAGAACACATTCTTGGATTTTAGAATACAATACTACTGCCTTCAACCCGCAGTGTGACAGTCAGAGCAAAGAATGGCTATTTGATAACAGTTGGTCTCACTCTAACGCAATTACTGTTTCCATTGTTAAATACCTCTTCTATAAACCACTCAGTACAGGGAAATTAGAATTCTGTGGTTGCTGAATGCCTGTTAAATACTGCAGTACATGCAACATAATATATACATGGATTGTTGGCACATGTCTCCTCTCATGAGATGATGTTCCTCTGGGTTGAGCAGAAACAAACATCAATAGTTTTGATGACTGAAAGTTTTCAGTCTTCCACACTAACAGAAATAAGTGACACATACTCATCACAATCTTTCACTACCAAAGTTAGTAAAAAGAAGGCAAACATCTTGTGCAGGGACCTATGGGACAGATCTTTTCAACACCATCTCTCCCTCTGTCCCCTTCCTGGAATAGCCAAAATGTTACTATTAGATGTGTAGTTTATAAACTCATGCAGAATTTTACCTAGGATGCCTAAGTTTCTTTGCCTTGATGCAGTGTCATTCTTTTCTTGGTCAGTCCGAAAGTACTGCAAGTGACCTGCATTTAACATCTTCATTAGTTTATTGAGACTTATGCCTTAGGAGCCTTGAAATTTTTGCACAGTGTAAGTTACCTCATTACTGTCTATGAACTGAACAGATTTCACAGCCAGCAGATTTCTCAGGGAAGACGCTTGCTACCTCTGTAACATTAAATCCACTTCTTTATTTCAGCTCTTTAAAATGTGACACATCAGCAACTTCATAGATTGTCCTTGATTGAACCCTGAATATACAGTACTGCCTTTGTTCATCTATCAATTTTCAAGTCTTATAGTAATAAATCAGATCATGCTATCAATGCAGCATTATAGATGATTTTGCTACAACAGAATGTAGGGTGATGATACCCGTAACTTATCTTTGTGGCCAGATAGTCTTTACTATTCAGAAAAATGTTCCTTCCTTTTACACTGGGTTATAAAGTTATCAAGCGAAGAATTATAATATATGCAAAATGTTTTGATAACAATTACACTGATTTCTGCAGCCTGCTTTTTGGTATACAGATACTGCTCATCACTGAGCAAGGCAAGGCAAAGAAACATATACCTAATCCTTTTCTTGTCTGCCTATTCCTTGTTTCTGGGTAGACATCAATGCCACATTAGTTCCATCTTTCCCAACTAAGCACTGAAACAAAGCCATGGTCTTCTTGCTTGCTTTGCAGTCCTTTGATCTGCACTCTTGGCCAAATGCTGAAAAATCCTAGCCCCCGCAAGAGCGAGTTCCTCCCTCTCTCAGGTATTTTACAAGGAGCAATGCCTACTCAGTTTGCTTCTAGCACCAAGCTTAGTGATGTGTATTCAGTGAGTTTGGCAGAAGTGTCACCATGCTAATTTGGGCCAACTGCCCAAGAAATACGCTCAGATTTGCAGTTGTGCCTTCTGTCAAAGCACTGATACAACATGCAGTTCAGTCTTATGCCCAGACAAACCAGGACATATAAACAACACTTTCAAATGAAGCCCTTCCAATTGCTTTTTTGTGATGAAAAAATACCCTGGAAAGCATTTAATGACTTTATTAACTTACACAAAATATTCTCTTTGGAAAAAGTCCTATCAGTTTTATCTAGCCTGTCATCCAGGGCTCACCAATGCTACAAGAAAGCAGGCACTCTGAAGGGGGGAGATTCCACGACAAACCAAGATTTGGCACTGAATAAGTCTTTACTGGTTTGGCAGTGCCAAAATTCTTAAGTTATGCTTACATGTGTGTTTGCAATGTGTTACATAGTACAAACAGCAGAGTTGTCAGATTAGGAACAGAACTAGAAACTCTAGTCCCATATGTGTAGAAATAAAATAACCACATACTGCACAGTAACTTATTTTTTAAATTATGGTGGAAAGCTGAAGTAGCACTGTATTTTCAGATTAATAACACTTATCTTAGAAGTATCTCCTTTGCATGCACCAGTGTCATGGTTTTTGCTGCTACTAGTGAACTTCTTAGTGTGCTTTAAAAATGTTAAGTCACAGGACCATGTTTTTCTGAACTGAAGATGGAAAAAATGGAAGACGGAGGAATATGACACAGTAGTTAGTGGAAAAGAAATGAAGATAGTATTTTGGAGAACAGATACTGTCTGGCATTTCTAAGATGAAGTATTCAGCAACCTATGTGTTATAAGGAAGCAGTGAAAATTTAAGTAAGCATTTTTTTCATGTTTCTGATCCTTTCAGATAGTTATATTTTTCTCTCTCTCTTCTGAGGAAGAACAAACAGCACACTAGCTCTCAAACTTTGTCACGAAGATGTTAGTGCTTAACACCATTTCCTAGCAAGGAAAAAGCAAAGGAACTAATCTTAATTTATAATACAGTATTCTACACAAGTTCTGTGAAGTCAGCAACTTTACAACTGTTCAGATGGAGAAGCACTGGACCAGATTACTTCAAAGTTCTAATGTAAGTAGAAGTAAAAAGCTTCTGTCAGCTGTAGCTCTAACCCATCCTGCCCGTGTGCACAGGCTTGAACTGATGGGCTTCCACAGTGTAACTACAGAAAAAGGGGACAGGGGAGCCAACCCTGGTGTCAGAGTGTCAGTTGTATCCCACAGCATTACTGTTTAACCAATTGCTCTGTGGCAGTTTGCTGAGATGTTGCATTTCCTTCCAGAATTATGCTGTTAATAAAAATATTATTGTTCTTCAGAGCAGTAACCACTTCTCTGACCCAAAGCAAAGATTTGCACAAGAGATTTACCTAAATCTCACAAGACTTGAAATGTCAGTGGTCTGCACAGAATATAGCCTTCATATATACCACATCCTGTCATAAAGAGAAACACCTGACAGAGAACTGTCATACAGAGAAACACCCAAGTCGGGTCAAAGGACGATATTGCAGCCTGAAGTTAAAAAAGGAAGGGTGTTAGAAACTATAGATGTTCTTTAGACAAAGAACCATTCAGTTACATGGCTACAGTTACAGAACCATTCTGTGATGATCATTAAAGAAAAAAGCAACTAACAAACAGTACAGTAGTTAAGCTACCAGGTACATGTAAACCATACAATTTTAATCTGAATTAAATCCATTTACTTATAACCTGAAGTTTCGAGAATTAACTGATGCATTTAGCTTTAAAAGCTGTTTTTCCTCAAGATTAACATTATGCTTCTGAGATAACATGCAAGGTAATGAAACAAATTATCAAAAATGTATGATGTTCAGATGAAATAATTATGCCGCATTTCAACCGAGAACATGCTAACTCTGAGGTCCAAGGGCATATCCTGTAAACGTCTAGATCTAGGTTTTCCTTTCAATAGCTTTGCTATAAACGTGTAAAATCAGATTAAAAAAAACAAACACACAAATGAAAACATCAGGAAGAAGAACTGCAGTAAAACTAATGTAGATATATTGAGGGAGTAAGGAAGTGACAAGCTGCTGCAACAAAACTCAACAACCTCACACATAGACAGAATTTTCTCTGTATAGTTACTGTTTTTTTTTAAGAAAAAAAGAATAAAATTTATTATGCTTTTGTATATCTACTGCTTTTTTAAACAGCCAGTAAAGAATAATTTTTCACTTACATATATCTGATAACATATACACACACACATACAGCAGGAAATTTTAGGAGACTTTCCTAAATGTGAACAGTTCTTATCATATAGTCTCTTCATAGGAAATGCACAGGCACACAAGAAATAACTGAGTTCAAGAATAGGGAGGAAAAAACCCAACAAATACTAAGTCAGTTATAAAAGCTCCACTCACTACAGCTTCCAGGGATAATAATGAGCTAGAGCATAAAAACACAGTTTCCAGCTGATTTCCATTTATCCCCAATCTCTAATTACAGTATTTAGTAGCAACTATTTTCTCTGAATGAATACTGTCCTAGACAGAGAGCAAAACCTGCAGCAGCTGTGATAACAAATAATGAATGATTTGAGAGTGTATTTAATATGTGAAGTTGCACCATGCTCTCTGAATGCTTTACTTACTAATACTATAATAATCTCAAATTTTGCTTACAATATTTCTGGATTCTTCTTTATTTTTATGTTTGCTTGTGCATTTGACATCTTTCTATCTAGTCCTATTGCTTTTTTTTCTGACAGCTTTCCACAAAGCAGTAAGGAAAAAAAGAAAAACTTAAATTTAAAAACAAAACCAAAAAAGACATTTTATACAACTGAGCTATTTAATGACATTCATAGTATCTATTCTATCTATGACTTTTTTTTCCTCCCCTTCTAAGAAACCAAAGATTATGCACAAAGTCATACAGATGAACTCCTCTGCCACTGCAGGTTGTGAAAGTACTAGCACTGGCAAAATTTTAAAGCCATTCACGTTCCTTATTGGGACAATATAAATTGGGAGAAAGGGGAATATGGTACACAACCAGATTACTGCTGCTTCTCTTCAGCCTAGTTCCAGCTATCAAACTTTCAGTCTTTCATTTCTCTCTCTCGCATGTAGCTTAAAACTGTGTACTACCTCCAGAAAATACTTTCAAAAAGAGTTTTTCTTCTTAAAGAATACTATGCATCTTAAGAAGAAATTTTCAGCTTAAGAGCTTATGTTGTGGTTTTCACACAAGTGCACCTCAGAGGATTTATTATCTAATTTGCTGGCACAGATGGCTACCACAAAGGGAGATGAATGGTAATAAAAAACCCAACAAGAATAGCTGGGATTATGATTTTACACAAACTTGTGATAATGGCCAAGGCAAATGTTTAAAAACTCACAAGTATTTTCAACTAGGCTCTTATCTACAAGATTTTAAATTTTAAATCTTAGAGTTTTTGTGATTTTTTTATTATTAAGAGTTTAAGTGTTAGGGTCTTCACACACAGACACCATTTACACTCCTTCCACCACCATTCTCCAGTAAGTCAAAGAAAGAAGTGCAACTCCTCTGTCCCAGAAGAACAAGGGGAAAAACGTGTTTTTCTACTTGTGGGTTAGCATTTATGTGTGTAGAATAGAGTCTGTAGAGTAGATGTGTCACAATAGCCCACAATTTCTTCTTGGAATACCTAAATTTTAATACTAATATTTTAAGACTCCAGAAATATTCAAATTTTGGAAATACATCAGTACTACAATTTCTGCTGCAATTATTCTCCCGCATGAAATACATCTCAACCTTTGTGGAATGAAAGGTCTCTTTCTGAAGATGTTTTAGCCCCACAAGTTCAGAAACTTTGGTTCTCTTCAAGTTCACAAACCCTAAAGCCCACTCTCACATGATATAAAACTTGCTGAAGTTCCTCATGCCATTGATCCACCTTGGCGGAAAGGGGCAAGTCGGGCCGTGGGTTTATTCCTAACAGGAAGTTTGTACATTAACAAGAGATTATTAGAGAAAGCTGTGTATAAAGACTTCATTAGCACAAGTCCAGATAACAAAGCCCACTTAAAAAAAGCAATTAATTTGTAGAGAAAGCAATGCTGGTTATTCCCCCCAGGACCAAATAATGTCTTCATTCTAATGCATGTTAAAACACGCACACTTGCTGAAATGCCCTTTTTAAGGTAAAAAATACTTTGTATATAATGAAGGTTCTGTTTAACAGAACTTGTATCTGAGACAGATGCATTAAATCTCACTTTAGTTTCAAAAAAGTTACATACGCCTGCACTAAAGAGACAGTAATAGCAAAGATGCACAAATGCAAAGTAATAAATTAGAAATAGGATTCAGATCTCCATCTTTTTTCTCCTTTTCTTCACCCTGCCCCTCCTCCCAAACTCCTCTGCAAGTTATGAATACCCAGCACTTAGTTAAATCCTTTAAAGAGAAAAATTAAAATAATGCCTAGAAATCTCATTTAGATTCTAGCATTGTGAGCAGGAGGTGGTGTGACCACAGGATTGTTCCTAATGCTTTTACATACCTATTCCATAGCCTTCATAGAGTTGTCTTTCACGTTCTATGGTCTGCTTGATGACAGTTTCCCGTGAACCGTGCTGTCTTCCTTGTCTACCTTTAATACTGTTCTGTAATTCAATCTGCTCCAATTCAGCATTGAATCGACACATATAACTGAAAGAAAGAAAATGCATTTATGCTAGATGCAGTCAAGCAAAACTTCTGCAAAACAGAATTACTTTGATAATCTAAGAAGCTATTTTACTAATTGCATTTATTTTCTAAATTATTCAGAGATATTTCTTAGATTTGAGCTATTACTTTAATCTTCAAAGTAGAAGCTCCATTTAGAACTTCATTTGAATTATCTGAGGCTTCCAGAAGGATTAGGGTTTTTATTTGCTTTTAAACTATGTTTTTAAAACATTATGCTTTAAACATAAACTCTGCATTTTAAACATATACATAAAACAAAACACCCACGTTATTACAATTTACCTGCTCTGAAAGACCTGTGTTAAATCTGAATATTCTTAACTTCGAATCGCTGAATTGCACCACCTCAATAATAATTTAATAAATAAATAACATTAAGTTGTTCTTTGGCATATATTCTATACCATCTCACAAACATCCAACCCAAGTCCAAAAAGTAAGCTTTTATTCCCTTTGCAGTGTTGATTAGCAGCTTACAGGTTTCATGAACAGCCTGAGAAGTATGTCAGAGTTTCTGACATGAAACTGATATATTGTTTTGTAGCTAGCTGGTGAAAAATGATAACAAGCCATTGGTGAACAATGGTAATACATCCAGCAGCACAGAAACAACTGAGTTTCTTCTTATCAGATCCAATTTTGGCGTTTTCTGTCCTAAAAACTGATGCACCCGAGTACTGTTTAATCTTAGCAAAAAAAATTAAAGGAGTAAGTAGATGAAATCTGTGCATTTAAGTGCCGCTGAATAACCCAACTAGCAAATTCATGCAATTACTACTATCCAAATCATTTAGAGTCCTCCACACAATATGAAAGCAGAATATACTTACATAATAACAAACCAAACCACACCACGACTTCCTGCAGTTATTCTAGTGTGAATATATATATCTTTCAATATATAATTAACCTCAGTTGCAACAAAATCAACTACTTGATATTATTAATAGTAATGCATAAAACATCCTCCTCTGAGTCATCATCACTTTACAGATCTTATTTAAGAACATTATTTTAAAAGACAAAGCAAGCTTTTTTTTTAACACCACTCTTACTTTTCAATTAGTTCACCAGCTTCCTTCTTTGTGTACTCAATTTTATTGGGGTCAAGGTGACTTTGAAACCATTGCAATTTTTCTCCTACAAGAATAAACTTAACATTAATGATTACATCATTACTGTAGCACAAACACAGATTAAAGTTTTTCAGAGTTTTTGAAATACCCCCCCCCCCATTTTTAAAGATTTTGAATGGCACCACAGACTTATTGATATTGCATGTAGCAGGTATGAAAGTAGCTGGAATAGAAACATCGTTTCAGGTGTATTTTATAGCTTCCTTATGCAAAAAGGAAATTACACTTTGCTTTACTAGAAATTAGTGTTTAAAATGAAAATTTAGGAAGACTCCAAGGGGAAAAAACCAACACAATGACTGAGCAAGAGTTCTGATCATCACAATTTTAAAACAGATTAAATTGAAAAGGTGCACTGTCAATCATATGAAAGAGAAAAATATTCCAGGTTGTGTCTCAAAGTTTTGAATTGACTTGCTAGCAGAACGTGTCTGTTAACCCACATATATCATCCTTTTCCACAAGCAATTAAAGAAAGCATGGAGACAAGTACAATAAATACATATACAGATGTAGAAAACAGATGTTTGGTCTCTATTCCCCTGTTGTCATATATGTACTGACTAAAGATTAGGCTATACTCAGCCCCAACTTCAATCTGGTATATATTACTTAAAGTGAACATGCCAGGTATTTTGGCATTTCAAAATCTATTTTAAGATCACAGAGTCAGATTATAGACAAAGAAACTCTAATTGGAGTATCTATAAAGTTGGTAAAATTTAAAATCTATACAAAAAGTTGAATACTGTATTCAGTAACAGAAGTTTCTGCTCACCAATGATACTCAAACGCAAAGCTTTGTCAGTCTTCAACCTAGCAGAGAAAAAACAGATACGTTAGCCAAGATATATGTATGAGTACCATACAAATAATTAAGTCACGGTTTCTCCAAAAACAATTTTTTTTGAGTCACAACGCAAGTCAAGGTAAAATTTCAAATAGAAATACTGGCCAAATTCAGAATAACATAAAACTTACTCTGCTTCACTAAAAATTCTACTTTTTGGTAATAGGTAAACTGGACAAATGTAGTTTTAAGTCAAACAGTTTCTTGGGAGAAATTAGTTCACAGCACTTTTCTTAGAGCACAGCAAAAGGAATTTCACAGAAGACCTGCACTGTAATAATTTCATTAAGTATTTCTAATATTCTGCTGGTATGTCTAATGAGTTTGGAGATCAAGAACAAAATGTTTTCAATGCACTGCAGCCTTGCAAACCAAGCACACAACGTGAAAAGTACCATTCTGGTATCTAATAAACCTGTAATAATAAAAGTTTGTGTTTAGCGACCAGTAAAAGTTAATGTGCTAAG
>JAOTQQ010000032.1:36987789-36998584 GCA_026546715.1 Gallinago undulata | reverse complement strand
AGTACCATTCTGGTATCTAATAAACCTGTAATAATAAAAGTTTGTGTTTAGCGACCAGTAAAAGTTAATGTGCTAAGAAACCAAAATTGACCACGTCATAAAAAAAGATGAAAAAAATCCACCTCAAAGTATTTTTAAAACCACCTCAATCTCTGGTGGAATACTTGAAGTCTCCTGTAGTCTATGGGACATGTGTACACAATTCAGTTTAGGATTAAATCCCATCTTATTGAGCAGTTGTCAGAGAACATGATTTTTCTAACAGGTGATACAGTGCCTTGTGCGGTTTTGTCCTCAGATACAGTCTGCATCAATGAATCTTACTGAATGTCACTTTATTTCCAGAAAGGAAAATAACACATTGTTGGGATAAGTATGAAATTTGTCATTGGAAAAAGTACCTTAGCTATGCATGTTCAGTGTATGTACACAGGGATCCCTAAAAAACTGTTGGCTTTTTATTATTATTTAATAAGAAAATTGATAAAGGATAAAGAAAATCATAAAGGACATAACTGACAAAGAGCAAATAAAGTCAAAATTCAATACAGTTCAAAGCTAATGTGTCCTTCATTAAATTCATTATACTCTACAGAATTTAATTTTAGAGTTAACTGAGGTAACTCAGATCACAAAAGTCTGTCACCTGTCACAAAAACTCGGATCAAAAAAGAAAGCTCTACTTTTCAGAGACAAATACATTTGTGCCACTTGGCGACAAACCTACATTATTAAAATAAAGATAAGCGTTTTCCAGAAGTATTTCATCCTCTGCAAACCATCTAAAAGACACGTAAGAATAAATGCACAGCATGTGTGAGCTGCTAAGAATTCCACTAATGCATTCAAAAAGCTTTTTTACTCCTACAGATATCCCAGCATGCGGGATAAGCATTTTTCATACAATAGTCTACAGAGGTCAGGCACGGGGTTAGAGTTCTGAAGAAAAAATTATGGTAGGTAGCCTACAGAGGGCTTCCATCAGGGAGTTCTGAATAGCGGCCAAGACAAGGACACACTCCACACTCTGGAACTCCATAACAGCAGCAGTCCCTGCTGTAAACCCTGCACAGCAACACAGCCAGCCCAGCAAAACTGCAAAGCGTTGCCATGGAGAAAACTACGATGCCACCTAGAAATGCTGCCTGATTAGAATCATAAATTATGTCCTCTATATATGCTTTAAAACACTACAAATTACTATTTGCCCCTGCAAGGGTCACAAGACTGTTTATTTAGCAAGGCAATTAAGTATATAACCAGGATGTTTTCTTCTGGAAAAAGAACCTTCAGTCTCTAGGTGTACACAGCTTCTTTCAGTATGAGAAATACTGAATGATAGGATCAGATGTTGCCTTACTGTACTTTTCATAAACGCCTCACCTCAGTGACTGCTAGAAGAGAATACTATTAGCAGAAAGAATAATGAAATAAGGTAAGTCAAAGAAAGTTCCTCTTATCTCCTTCCATACAATAACATCTTTTGCTCCAGGGAAAGAGAGGGTGAGGACAGGGATACAATCTCCTGGCAGTCTGTTGCTTCTTAATGATTTTCTCCTCTACCTGCCTTCCAAAAATCATCTGACACAGTGATTATTGATACAGATGAACAGTAGTTTTCCTGATGTTTACTAGGTACTTAAAAGGTTAAAATGCTCCATCAGTGCCTTTTTATCTCAGATACTGTATTTGACTGTTCTACTCTAAATACTAACAATGAATAATTATTTACCAAGTCAGTTTACCAATTCAGTGTTTTCCCCCATAATATCCACATGTACAAATGCTATCTATGGCTCTGACAACTAAGATAGACTCTTACATTAAAAAAAAATAATTCATGGTTGACAGGACATATTTCCTTGTTTCTTGTCTCAGGTTGCTAAATACTTTCCATATTTCTCCCTACATATTTCTGGTTTTGTTAGCTTGTGCAACAATCAATGGTTTGGTTAAGCATTTTAGGATATGCCCATATGAAAACCCCTCTACAAGAATTAAAAATTCTGATTTTTTTGCAGTTCAAATAATTTTAAGAGCTAACATTTTTTCAGTTCCACATAAAGAAGCTGCAACAGTACATCTCAAAGCAATACTGCTGCAAACAGTGCAAGAAGCAGCATGGTGGCTCAAGGGAAATTAAGAGGTTAGATAACAGAAAAGCTAAGGAAAAACAAAGAAAGAGCTCCATGAGGAGATATTTTAAACCTACTGCTTACTCCTAAAGGGTCACTTCATGCCAGATCAAGAAATACTGTTAAAACGCAGCTCTCCTATCTCAGACCGTGACAGCACTAGACTAGTATAGTTGTAATGAAAAAGCATAGACTCCTAAAAAATTTACAGTATATGCACAATAGAAAGGCTATATTAATAATCATAGAAGGGTAATAATAATGGAAAGGTATACTCGGGGGGTAAAGACAGTGATACATCATCTTTAGCTAACAAAACCAGAGAAAGATTTCAGCACTTGCAAACAAGACATGATTGTTGTTGATAGACCACTACTAGGAGAAGTTCCAGAAATATCCCATTATGGTCTGGTTTCCTTAAGTATAGAAAAAGCAGTGTTCTACTGGCGCCAGTGAACCAGCTATTGCTGTAGCATAAAAACATCTTTGTAATTATTCAACAGAGCAAACAAGGTGCCTACAGGAATAAGAATTCACATGTAGATTAAAAGAGAATAAACTGGTAGTAATATACTAGAATTTGTTGCTGCTCAGTAGACCTTGAGGAGAACTGAGAAAAGAGATGCAGGCAAGAAAAAGGTGCAATTCAAGTGAACAAGACAAGTTACGATTGTAGACAATTTTCTAAAACTAACTGGTCTGTCTCCTCTTATTATGGTCAAGATTGGTCTTTTCTAGTGCAGGCAGTATCTGGGCTGTAAGCTTATTATTACTGTCATATCACATTGAGAATGTTCGCATTGAATAGTATCTGGACAATGGAGCCTGTAAAACAGTTCTGCAACTTACAGTAGAATTTCTCCTTCCTTCTTCCCAGTGCTGCATTACATATTAAAATTCCTTGTGGGTAATGTCTTCCCTTTTTTATCTATCTTGTTTGGACAAAAGATACTGAAATATGCATTTCATAGATGAATGCAATTTCTTTTCCTTTTTAACATAAACAGGAATGGTCACAGCAGATATTTCTCTTCCTCCGTCATATAGAAAAGTTAAAAAGTCAATAGAAGCCTAAACTGTCTTTAGTCCTGAATCATTTCCAGCCAAGTATCAACGGGAAAAAACAAACCAAAACAAAACAAACCCACACCCAAACCAAAGGCAAACATTTAGTTACTTCTACAAAAGACATTCTCACCTTTCAGTATGTTCTGGTCTGAGGTAAAACATGCCACTCAAGAGCTTTCTACACCCAAAGTAATACCTTCTTTATTGAATAATAATCAACAGATAGAACGTACACCTGTTCAAAAAGTATCACTGCACAAATTTAGCCAACCACAATTAAAGCACCATCCAGCAAGTAAATACAGTTAAATTAAAATAACACAGATAACACAGAGGGGCTCCAACCCCCTAAGCATTCTTATGGCCCTCCTCTGGACCCACTCCATCAGGTCGTTCTTATATTGAGGGCTCCAGACCTGCACACAGTACTCCAGGTGAGGTCTCAACAGAGCAGAGTAAAGTGGCAGAATCACTTCTCTGGACCTGCTGGCAACACTTCTTTTGATGCAGCCCAGGATGCGACTGGCCTTCTGGGCTGCAAGTGCCCACTGCCTGCTCATGTCCAGCTTCTCGTCCATCAGCAACCCTAAGTCCCTTTCCTCAGGGCTGCTTTCTAATACCTCATCCCCTACTCTGTATTGATACCGAGGATTGTTCCGGCCCAGGTGCATAATCTTGCACTTGCTCCTGCTGAATTTCATGAGGTTTACTTGAGCCCACCTCTCCAGCCTGTCCAGGTCCCTCTGGATGACATCCTGTCCCTCAGATGTAACAACAACACCACACAGCTTGGTGTCATCTGCAAACTTGCTGATGTTGCTCTTAATCCCTCTGTCTGTCATTGATAAAAACATTAAACAGTACTGGTCCCAGCATGGACCCTTGAAGGACACCACTTGTCACTGCTCTCCATCTGGACTTCAAGCCATTGAGTACAACCCTCTGGATGCAACCATCCAGCCAATTCCTTATCCACTGAACAGTCCACCCATCAAATCCATATCTCTCCAATTTGGCAAGCAGGATGTCACCTTGTTTCACATGGAAGGATTCTGCTGCCATGCATAGCTCCTTTTGCTACATTTCAGAGGAAATGAACAGGGAGCCTAATTATACTGCTATAAAGACCACTGTCTCTTAAACAGGTAGAAAATTCATTTTTAAATAAGTTCCTTTTAAAAATTCCTTTAGGGGCTAATGTAGATAAAAGACTGGTATTATCATGTGTTGGACTATGAGTCATGATCTACTCTGGCAAGTACAGACATAAATCTTCATAGTAAAGACTCGGCAGTAGAACCAACTCTCAGACGAGCAAGCCTTGAAATTAATACATTTAGAATAGAGTATGTCAGTTGGAAGGGACCTACAATAATCATCTAATCCAACCGCCTGACCAATTCAAGGAAGGCCAAAAGCTAAAGCACATTGTTAAGGGCATTGTCCAAACACTTCTTAAATACCGACAGGCTTGAAAGATCAACCACTTCTCTAGGAAACCTCTTTCAGTGTCTGACCACACTCTCAGTAAAGAAATGCTTCCTAATGTCCAACCTAAACATGTGCATCCAGATTGTTGATAAATACATTGAACAGAACTGACCCTAGAATTTAATTTGGTGACAACTGCAGAAAGAAAAGAAACTTCCAAAAAATGAAAACATTTCATTTTTTGTCTGTCACAGGGGGACTTGGAACCTTTTTTTTTAAAAAAAACAAAACTAAACTAAAGGGTTAAGATCATCCTAGAAAGGATATGGTGTGATACAATTGTTTACTACGAGAAAGAAGCCTAGAAAATCATTTAGAATGTCAGACATATTTCCAGCTGAATCCTGGGTGCTCAAAACTAAGTGGCCTCTGCCTCCTAAAACAAATTCAATTCCGTATTCTGTCTTGCAGGCTTCACTTGGCAATGTTAGCAGCAGACAAAGAGCCTGTTGCTGCAAACGCAGTCTCAGTAGTCCAAGACACCCTAACACTGCTCTGAATACCCTTAGAGCGGTAAACCTTTCAGCGGTTCAGCACAAAAAAACACCTGCGTTAGAATTAGCAACAGAACTACTTGCATATTATGACTTGTCAAATCTAGTTGCCTCAGTAACGAGGCCTAGTCAGTAAAAAAACAGCACCTTTTCATCCCTTCTTGTGGAAAGGATGACCTAATTACTGCAATATCAATGCATTAAGCAGAGAAACAAGTGATGCATTTGGTACTCTCTTATCTGCAATGAAATATATTTCCTTGTGCAATATCTAACATATACCTTAAAACCTTCTCCATGAAAAAAGTAATCAAAGGGCAAGTCAAGCTGGAGAATACTATTCCAGTGGGAGTTCTTTGCTTTAACTTCTTGCTTTGCAAGAGGAATCAAAAATAGCACTCTAAGAAGAAATGTCAGCACAGGTGTCTGTTTCAGTATAATTCTACCCACAATCACTAAAAGACATGATTGAGTATGCCATGTTGTAATAAATAATCAGTACATTACTCCTTCACTCAGTAAGTTTCCTCGTGCATGCTTTTCTTTATGGCAGTCACAGATGCGAGTACTAAGAAACAAATATGATTCAGAGATCTTTTGTGATTAAGCTCTTTGAGTGACAAAGTAAGAAGAGAGAGTTAAGGGGCAAAGTAGTCTATTTAGCACTAGGAAAATAATGTACTATAAAAACTTACTTACAATCAGTAGTCAGAGAGCACAGACAAAACATGAAGTAGCAGAAAAAATTTCTTGCACATTAGGAAACTGCCCAATTCTCAAGACATGTGACTTCTAAACTCTTGCTGCAGCTCTGCTTGAGGCTACATGACACAGCTATGCTTGTAAAGGGCCCTTTTCTAGTTAGAGCAGTCTGACAAATTTCTTCTGGATAAGGTTGTACATCCATCCCTAACCATAACGTTGCACAGCCTCTGAGGAATATTTCAATGCATCAGGAGGTCCTAATTTAACACCTTTAGACATATGAATATTTGAGGTCAGCTCAAACGGCTCCTCCAACTACTAGCGTACCTTGACAGAAAATGTTTTAAGTTCTCTTTAATAATTTTCTAAACAAACAATCATAGCATGTCAATTTGCAAGTTAAGACAGAATTGAAACCAAAGGCCAGTCTTCTCCAGCTATCTTTTCCCACTGTAGAGGATGGAAAACCTAAAACCAGAAAAACAAACTTGCAGGGGAACAGTAAGAAATCACCAAAGAGGAGACAAATATTCAGTTTTACTCAGAAGTCCCTCTGGAGAGGTTTCTGGGTTTTCTTTTTTATGAACTCAGCCTTTCAACACAAAAAGCTAGACCCTAAGCAGAATTCTTATCAAATCTTGGAGTAAAGTCAAACTAGGCAACTAAGCTTCATGTGAAATCACCAGCATCATGCCTTTCAGATTCTAAAAGCAACATGCTGTGATGACAAGAAACCTCACCTGTAACGACAATACCAAGAATCGAGCAGCAGAACTATATACTTTGTATAAGCTGATTTCCTGAATGAAAACCTGACAGTTCACATGGCTCAGAAGTATTAAGTTATACAGGTTTTTCTTTTATCTTCCACCACCAGCCTTCTCCCCTCAACCAGAAAATATCTGCTGTGATATTATCCTTTGGTCTGTACACAGATTTTACATGGTCAACTTACTTTTCTTTCTTTTCCTGTTTGTGTGCTTCCCTTGCAAGCTGCGCAGCTTTTCTACTGTAGGGATGGATAACTTTTTTCTCTTGCTTCCCTCCTTGGGTTTTTCGTAGCTTTGGCTGAAAAGAAATACACTAATAGAGTTAAGCAAAACATTAAAGGGAAGACGGAAGCACACACCACAGTTAAAACTAAAAAGGTCATGCATTAACACCTCAAAAAGCCTTTAGCTTACTGTAGCAGCTTATTTACCAGTTCCACCAGCTAGATCTTACCCTCTTTATTAACAAATCAAGTTACTTGAAAATGCACATGCTGTAACAAAACTACTGGAACACAGAAAAGGCTGTAAGAAATCTTTACATAGAGACTACTTTCAAAATATCTATTTTGTAGAACCCTGCAGCTAGGAAACTAAAATTACCTCTCTGATCCTTTGCAGTTAATGTCCCCATTCAAGCTTCTACCCAATTGTTGCATCTGGGATTCTGATAAAGGCCGTACGCCTTTTGTACACCGCCACCAAAAAGGATGTTCTTGTCCCTCCCCGCAGCCCATGAGAGTGCCCCACACCAGGCTGCAGCCAGAGGTTTTCCTCCTCTGGCTGTTCCTGCAGAACTGAGGGGAAACACTACTTGCACGTTTAAAAACATTTAGGCTAAACGTGCAAATGCAACCAATAATCAGAGACTGAAGGACACTGCATTATCTGTGCCAGCATCACCGTTTAGGATTGAAAAAAAAAAAAAAAAAAGACAAGATAAACCCAAAGACAAATTATCCCGGCCACCTGAAGAAGCCCCGAGAGGCATCGGGCCTACTACTGTTCCACAGGCTGACCCCGTTCCTCCTTCCCCCTGCCGCCAGATCCAAGGCGCTCGATAGCGGCCACCGGCACGAAGCCAGCCCCTGCCGGCAAGGTCCAAACGCCACCAAAAGCCTCTCCGGGAGGACAGGCGACCACGCAGGGCCACTCGGGGCTCTCCCCTCCCCACGGGAGGGAGCTGCTCATCACCAAGGCCGCTTTAGCGCCGGTGACGGCCCACGCCGCCGCCTGCCGCGTTTCAGAGCAAGGGTCTCTTCAGGGACGCCGGCGGGGTCGGGTGAGGAGCCCCCGCCACCCCCTGAGGCGGAGGCGCCGGCAGCTACCCCCTTACCCATTCCCTCACCCCCCCAAGCCCTTCCCGCCACACGTACCATGGCGAGCCACCCTCCTTCCGCCACCAAGGTGCACCGGCCAAAGGGCTCCGGTCGGGCGCCGCGGGCGACGCGGCGGACGTTCCGCTGGGATGGCCGTGCGGTCGCCACCAGCTTCCCCGGCTGCAGCAGCTTCTCTCGGTAGGAGCGTGGTTGGGTGTTTTTGTTTTGTTTTCCCGAAAACAATCGGAGCAAGAGCACACCGGCGCGGGTCGGCTCGGGCCGCAGAGCTGCTGCGGGGCCGCCTCAAAGCAGGGTTGTGGTGGGAAGTCACCACCCGGACCCGGGTCCTGCGGACAGTCCTCTGTGACTGCTCGGCTCCGAGCATCGCAGGGAGGGGCCGTCTTTAGGCCTCGTTAGGTCTTGCTTTTCAGCCGATAACTCTCTTCTGCCAAGTTGTTTTAATTCGTTTCTATAATATCGAACGAGAAGCGCCTGGAGGTAATCCTGCTTTGGTTTGCCCTGTGTGACATCTCACCGGGCTTCAGAAAGGACATTGTCACCAAAAACTTCCCTGTTTGTGCCAACTTCATCACCCTGCCTGACTGACTTAATCTCTCCCCATAAACCTTAACTCTCTGGCGCTCTGTAGAAGTGCAAGATGAAGGTTTTATTGAAGGAAGGAACATGCAGCCAGGGGCAGGCATCCTCCCCTGCTGAGGAGGTCCTGACACCCACGAGCAGCTGCGTTTGTTCCAGCCCTGCCTCTGTAAAATCACAATAAACATTATGTTATGGTTTTAATTTATTTAATTTATTTATTTTGGATGATTTTATTGTTATAGTGTAAACCAAAGTTTTATATTAAGACAGGGCATTCTCTTCTCTTTCAGTATGGTGATCCACCGAACCTCTAACTACAGTACGAAAGATCTGCTTCTAAATGATAATTAAAAATTCACCAGCCCCTCCATGTGCTGTTATTTTCACTTAATACTTACGTATTAGGTAGTAATTTCATACTACGACAACTTTGTTTCACACTCCCTGAGAAGACTGGTGAATGCAGAAGTGTAGAATAAAAGTCCTTTTCACAATATAGTAGTGCCTCAATATTCTGATGTTTCTTACCAAGTACAACTTTCCACAGACATAATTCATAATTTTTCTAACATCTCAATGACACTCGTGAAAGAGTCTCAGCTAACGTCACCTCTATTATGTTAAAATATTTTCACTTTTTGAATTATCAGTAAATTTTTCAGATTAATGATTTACTTTGATGGTATGACAGGTCAGTGAATGTAGTTTACAGTTCTGAATATTGCCAGGTAACCATTGGAGACTGCTGTTCTTCAAGCTACCAGAAGCTTGTAATGTTTGTAATATGAAAATGTGTAAGACCTCCAATATTAGAAACCTAAAAAATCTAAATGTTGAAGTGCCAGGAAAAGCATTCTTATTACTTATTTTCTGCTCCTGTAGCAATTACTAAAATCTATGGTCTGGTCTCATAGTGTGCTATTAATATTGGACAGCCCATTCCTGTAGTAAAAGTGATTTTTTTGAATGTCCTTATCCATAGACCTTTTCCAGGATATCATTTCTCTCATGCTTAAACTCTTTCTAATGTTCATCACAAATGCCTCTGTCACCGATTTATGCCCACGAGCATTGTGCTTTCTTGTGCCAGTATCATCCTTTTAGCTTAAGCAGAGTTTCTTTCAGGGGCTGTGAAAGGAATTGCGAAGGACAGTCATTTTGTTTTAAAAACTAAGACTCCAAGTTCTTCCAACTTCTTAACTGTCTTGGCAGGAAAAATACTGGAATAGTAACTCACTGATGGAGAAGGTGTCTCACAGGAGCTGACGTGCTTTTTAGTGGAATATGCCTACTCTCAGGAGAAAGGGTCCCAAACAGATGTGGCTCCTACTAACATTGTTCTAGTAGTTCTTACTATGTATGATCAGTTCTGTTTCACTTGTCTAAAGGTACGTTGCTATCTTTTACTAATACTATATGAAAATTTCATTTTTTCAAGTTGGGGACCCAGTACTAAAAAGAAATATATTCATCGTACAGATTGCCCCTAAACAGTATTTCCCCAAGGTTTTTACTGAAAAAAAGAATAAGGAAAGTATGATTAGCTTAAGCAAAGTCTTTATTTAGCTCGTATTGGAACACTACCTGTTTGTGCACTTGCAGTTAAAATGTTTCATAGATTTACAGAGCTGCTACAGAAGACAATGACAATGACAAAGACAATGACAGTAGCAATTTTTTTTTAATCTAATAATTTAGAATGTAGCAGTCATACACAGGAAAGTGAGCACTGCATTTTGAAGTCCATCCAGGTCAATAGATTCAGAGTTATACTGTCAAACAGCACAGGAATCATAGTAGGAAACTAGGAAATAGCTCTGTTTTAATACTGTTCGAGTCTACATGGGAACAGCAACTTATGTTTAACTGAGGGATGCTGAAGGACGTCAGACAATATGGTAAAATGACAGTGAAAACATTTTGACCATGGAGTCCCACTCATGAATACAAACCAAAGATGAAAAAAGTAAATTTTAGATTTTTTTTCATTTAGATGAACAACAACAACAAAAAAAACGTGGCTGTGTTTTTGTCTGCTCAGAAATTAACTAAAAACTGTGATGAAGGAACAACATTAACTTAAGCCATTGCTTTTAGAAAAATATTATCCAAACTTGCACCGTGATCATGTTGTGCATGCAGTCCCTCCTTCCTTCCCTCCTTCCTTCCTTCCTTCCTTCCTTCCTTCCTTCCTTCCTTCCTTCCTTCCTTCC
>JAOTQQ010000032.1:36934011-36986805 GCA_026546715.1 Gallinago undulata | reverse complement strand
CCCCCCCCCCCCCCCCCCCCCCCCCCCCCCCCCCCCCCCCCCCCCCCCCCCCCCCCCCCCCCCCCCCCCCCCCAAAACACAAGAGTCTAAATTTGTCATGTTGATATCTGGATATTAATTTGCATTTTTTTGCATTGATTTTACCAATACTATTGCAAATGCATAAATTATAATAAAGGGATACCTGGCTGTGATAGTCTTTCCTACAGTGTCTTGTATCAATGAGGAGAAAAAAAAAGGTTTACTCAGTATACATTAAATATTCTTACATCCATGAACAGATTTGCTATTAAATTCTAGTTACTATAAAGTATCATTAAATATTATAAAGCAGTGACTACAGTACGGTACTTAGGTGACAGTAGCCATACAATTCTGCAAAGGACACCCCATTATAACGAAAATACCATGTATCAGAAATTCTGACATATATTAGACTAATTAATATGTAAGAGGTAGACCAATTTCTGAATATTCTTGAAAATCTAATTTACAGTGTTTTAACTGCATTAATTAGAATGGAGGTTTAAATTGTGGTTAGCTTAGTTTTAATAAAATGCAAATTTTATGAGTTCAAGGGAAACAAGTAAAGGTTAAAGCAATTAACAGCTGGGTTTAGAAGTGAGAAAAAAAGTAATGAGCAGGGGAAACTACATCAGTGAGGGAACAGTGAGCAGTCAGACACAGCTTTGGCAGGATGTGCCTTAGCCTGAAATGCATCTGTAGTAGAGCTTTAGTGGAAAGACACACGTAGAGTTTCTCAGCTAAATTCCATGTTTTCAATAAGACCAAGCAATACACTAGAAATAGAAAATCGCAGTTATGCGTGCAGTTGTTTTGTGGATATTTTTAAGCTAATCTGTTTTACATTTGTGATTTTTGTATGTGCTATTACTTTAATGGATGAAGGATATAGCCACATGATGGTAAACATAAGAAAAAATATACTACTGACTTTAAATCATGTTGGGTGTTTTTGGTGGTGGTGGTTTTTTCTGTTTCACTTAATGCAAAATTCCTGATTATTTATATGCTCTTAGGAATGCTGATTTCTTTCTACCTGTGCAGAGTTCAGATCTACTCACAGCAGTGAGAGTATGAATGAAACCAGTATGTTATTGTTTCAGAGACTGTTTAAATATAAATAAATTGGGTAAGAATGACAAATCACTGAAACTGATACATAATCTGGGTTGTTTTTAAAACAACACTTAGGAGAATAAATCAGCTAACAATGAGCCCCAGGTTTGTCAGTTAGGTCACTCACTGAGCTTCAGAAAATCTGAGGATGCATTCACTGGTTTGAAGACATACCTTAATATTTGTTGTATCCTGATTTCATAAATGCAGTGCCATTTGCTTTTAATTTAACCAGCTTTATGTTTTGAAACTATATTCCTATCAATACAGTGCCATTATTTAAGTCTACAGTTCACAGAATGTGAACACACGTATCTGCGTAGCTGAGGCAGTATTTCTGCAAATTTGACTTTAATAACTCAACAGAGATAGCTCTCAAGGACCATGTTTCCAAATCTGTGTGTTTCATGTGGGTAATAGCAGATTTTCCAGTATTTGTCTGAAATTGTCTTTAACTTACTTCTATTTGGCAATATTTTTTTACTTTTGTCACTGGTATTTTGTATTAAGATATTTGTATATCTTAATTTCTCTCCTGATAGAAAAGGTATGAGAGAAGTACCTACTTATATAATTTACTAATTCCATCTTGGTTTACAACTATTTCTAAACAATACTGCACAGGAAACTACTAATAGTATCTACTCTTTTTTGATTACATTTCATACTACCTATTTCTGCGTTTCCTGATTTCTCTAAATGCTGCTACTTTTTTTTTAATCTCATCTTTCTATTTATACTCAAGCTCTTCCTAATGGATTCCTGTCACTAATCAGAGAAGTAGAAGACCACTTATTCCTTTTGACAGAGCCTCCTAGGCTAATGCAATTACCTAGCATAGACAACCATTTTATCATTCCCTTTAGCCTTTTAAAATTAGTGCTCTTGCCACTTTATTTATTTAGATTTTTAAGAGGCTCTCTGGTGCACTGTATGCTTACAGATACCTTATAATTCTAAATAGGATTTAGCATATTAGAAATACTAAAAACTATGCAGCAAAAGTTATTATCTGCACAAATAACCTATAGTGTCTTGTAAAATCACTCTCTTCTATCCCACCTGTTTCTTCTTTTCCTTTCCCACACCCGTACTTCTACCATAGTCCATAAAAATTCCATAAAAAATGGTAAAATAGAAATGTTTCAAATAAACCAATTCTTCTACGTATTTTGAAAGTTCCTGGTAACACAGCAGCATGTAGCATATGCTGAAAGTTCCCAGTTGGGAACATAGGATTAAAAGTTTATACCCCCCATTGGACATAGAATTTAAAGTTTTAAACCTTCCTAGAAGAAAGAACCTGAAATGAGACTACAGAGTAATAGTATAACATGCTGCCACAGTATAGCATAGCATCTTCAGCACAGAAAATCAAATCTCATATATTAAAACCTTTAGATACTCTGTTTCACAGGCTCCCTTCAGGACCAAACTCCAGTCAGGGTGCAAGTGAGTGTGTAAATATGCAGAGGTTCAACTCCCTAGAACCCACAGTTTCCTTTGGGTCCTTGGTGTGCTCAGAGGCTTAAAGCTCAGCTAAGATGATTGACAGCTCAGGAAGTGGGCAGATATATCTGGGGAACATGTCTGCAGCTTAGGGAATGAACTGCTTCTGCCTCCACTTAACTTCTGTTCAGCCTGCTTGGGCACCCATCTGAATAATTCCTCCTTATAACCATTTAAATGTACCTATTTCTGAGGTTGCAACCAAAATTCACAATAGAATGACTTAATTTTATACTTGTGAGACTTAAGCTATCGTAACTTTTTTCTTTGATAGTGAATTGAATCTAATGCCCAATAAATTCATCAGACCTGTCCTAGATACATTAGGATATTTTCACTGTACTGACAATAGGAATGGAAACGTAAGAAAAAAATCTTTGACAATATAGAAGATAGTTTTCTGTATGACAGAAAAATGTGAAAGGATTGAAATCTCGATGATGTGTGCCATTAAAGTTAGAGTGATAGTAGATAATTTCTTAATCCTACCTGTTGTCTGGTTTGAGTGGTCTCTTTCTTTCTTGTCCTTTTCAATCTCCTTTACTTCAGGCCTTGTAGCTGCAGCAGTTGAGGCTTTTATATGAATCTAATCTAAATATATAATATTTTAGATGAGGCGACTCTTGAAATTCAATTTTGTCTGAGATTCACGGAAACAAGTGTCATCCATTAGGTCTCAGGTTTCACCAGCTCCTCTAGCACACGTATTGGGGTGTCAGGTGACTGTGAGGCTACAAATCATTTCTGAATTTGTTGTTCCTACTGATTTTTTTCCTTTTTTATAAACTTGGAATAGACTTCCTCATTACTGCAGTCAAAGGGCGTTACAGTATTATGCACAGCTGAAATATACATACCTCTGATATTTTCAGTTTAAAATCACGTAATGCCCATAACTGCTGTAGAATTGCACCACGTTACAGTAAGTGAGCACCTCTGCTGAAGTGTTTATTTTTCATTTGATAATCCACATACTTTCGAGTTTCAAACTGGGTCTGTAAGAGTGATCTGGGGATAGTCTAGATAAACATGTTCAGGCTCATTGCTGTATACATATATCGCAAACTACATCCTTTTAAATTGCGTTTGACTGATTTAGCTGATTGCATGTCTTTCCTCATTAGACGTAACTTCTCCTTGTAAACCTTCCACTATCCTAACAATTCTTCTTGTTATCTCTATAGTCCCTTTAATGTTTTCTATTTTTTCAATGATTTCATTAGTGTCTGTTTAAAGGAATTAACCTTTTAGAAGAAGAAGAAGATAATTATGAGCTTGGATTGTTTTCAGTTTTTGGAGTGTATAATTTCTGGAGACTGGATCATTTCAGCCTCAGTGAAGTGTAAAAAAATAGTTTCTAAAATAACTTAGACTGAAAAGTACCATGATCCGTATCCAACAGTGTGTTTATTCTTTAAAAACAAATCTTACCCTACTTAATGGTAATACTTGTTTTGACAGAGGATCTTCAATCAAGAAAATGGGTGATTACTTTTATAGGTCCTTAATAATATAAATCTAGAAAAAGTAATTAAAATTTGACATGGGTCAACAAACAATTTTGTTGGACTCATTTTTCTGTATATGTTCAGCATCAGGAACATGCAGTGTGCATAACATGGTATAGGAGAAAAATAGATAGGGTTTCCAATGGCTAAAATGTAATTTGCTGAACTACACAAGATAAATTAAGAAACTGAGGTATTAGAGGAGGCAAGTTGTGTTTCATTAAAGATTATAGTAATTGGATTGGTCATCATGAAAAAATTGCTAATTTTACCCTGGATAAATAGATACATAGATATATCAGACTATGAATTAAATGTACTTCTCCACCTATTGCAAGAAACACCGGGAGCACAGACTTAACAATTACTGTGATCTAAATCATTACTGCATGCAATTAGTGTAAAAGCAATCATTGCGGAACATAGTGACTGCCATGTAATGCACTTCTATTGTATGAAACTAAAATTGCCTAAAGGCAAAGAACTTCAATGAGCTCTGTGTAGGCAATTGTCACTCAATGAAGGTAATGAAATCTCGGGAAAACTCTGCCTCCTTATTCAGAGCTGTTCCAATGTAGCTCTGCAGTGGTGTAACTGCACCCATCAGCAAAAGGCAATTTTCCTGCTAGCTATGACCTTACACTTAGAGCAGATTTGGTGGCATTCTCTGTGCTGTGGCTGCTGTACTCTTTGTATGTGTCATGGTTTAGGCCAAATTGGCCAATTACGGGTGACAGATGCTCTCCCCGCACCTCTCACTCCATGGAGAAGAGGAGACATAAAGAGATTTACAAGTTTAGAAGAAACTAAACTACTTTAATTAAATATTAATAATAAAATAAAAAGGAAATAATGAAAATAGATACTATATATATATATATACACACAAAACCATATCAAGCTCCCAGGATAATGTCACCAGCTGGCACTGGGGAAGTCCCAGTGGACTCAGCGATGGATGGGAACTGGATTCCAGCTCTGGTGTCAGGAACGCACAGATCAGGACCAAACGCAGATGAACAGACAGGGTCCTCTTCAGACATTGGCCATTAAAGAAAACGAGCTGACTCAGCTTTACACTGAGCATGAGGCAGATGGAACAGAATACCCTGTTGATCAGTTTTGGGTTACCTGTCCTGTCCGCTTCTCCCTGCAGGTGGGACCCCTCTATGCTTTCCGTTTCCAACCCTCCAACTGGGCCCTTGGGTGTTATAGCAATAAGAAAGAACCTCTCTGCATACCATTCCTTGGCATGAACTATAAACATTGGTCTTACCACTCTGAGAATGAACAGGTTTCTGCACTATATGTGGTTAATTTCAGAGAGTTAGAAGAGGCCTAACTAAGAAGTAAAATCACTGAACAGAAGGTTGGTTCTATTTTACCTCAAATCATGACAGTATGTTAAAAATTACTCTGAAGAAAACTCCCTGCATTTAAACTTGTGTAGCTACTGGTATTTAAAACAAGATAAAAAGAAAATATATTTAGAATATAAACACTCTCACAGACTTACAAGACAGTTTTATTACCTGATATGCCTGATATGCTCTGGCTCCGTGGTGGTGTTATTTATCATTAGTTCACTTCCCTGCAAAATTTTGAATTTCAAACCAAACCAAAAACTTTGTGTAATAAGAAGTAGAAAAAATATTTCTTTCAAAAATAAAGAAAATTATTTGTAAAAATAATTTTAACTCCTTTCTGCAGCTAGTTTGGAGGGACTCTGGAAAAAACATGTCCCCTGCCCCAGGCTGTCTGTTACAGCATCCATGAGCAATCTTGCCTCCAGTGTTCATTTCCTGCCATGCCAAGGAATTGATTGCATAATGTATTTTTTTTTTCTGGCTAAATGGCCCTCATAGTTGTAAGCTCAGGCAAAAGCCTTCACATCACTATTGGTGTATTATACCGATTGTAACCTACATGACTAAGCCAGGAACTCAGATGTTCTTAGTTTGACATTGGTGAGAGAAACACTAAACATTGCAACAGAAAGTCTGGTCCTAAAAGCTCTCCAGCCAGACCCTCGGTTTTTATAACCTGGCACTGCTGTGAAACTGGAATATGATTTAACGTTACTTTTCTTTCTTTAGGTACTACAGTCACTGAAGCCAGTATTTCAAGTTACAGCTCCTGAGGATTCAAGTCTTTATTACTTGCCTCACAGTAGGGTGTGGATAGGAAACATAATTCTTTGCTCTGGCTAAAGCAAAGTGAAAAGCTCCATTATTTTTAAAATTAAGTGCTGCTACATAAAACTGTACAGAAATAACCAAATAGTGTCTTCTAGTAGTTCAAAATGGCTTGGAGTCTAAACAAGCTAAAAGATAGCTACTTGCAACAGTATTTCCTGAGGGAATATAATTACAGTTTCATGTTGCCAGTTCCGTTACCTTGTCTTTTGTTTTTGGATGGCAGGAGAGGGAAAGATAATTAAAACCAAGGAGAAGAAACAACTAAAACTGCAGTGACGTTAACTGAAATAGCATAATAGGCATTTACGCGTCTAGAAATGTAAATCCATTTTTGCACGCCATTGCTGTCAGCTGTAAACGTGAATTTGTAGAATTAAATGGTGCCTTTCGGAGCTATGTAAAGTGCTTCTAACAATTGCTGCATTGTGTGACACAACTGGAAGTTATAAGCCCTTGTATAGCACTGAATCTTGAGCCACCATTCAGCAAAAATCTGACACCTTCCCATACAGGCATCCTTATTTACCTCCTATCATTTAAGACCTGTTCATGCGTAGTAACTTCTCAGTGATTGGATCGCCGAGAGTTGTTCAGTTTGGCTAACAAAAGACTGCCTGGTAGCAACCTGTGTGGAAATAGAGGGTTGTGGAGAACTGAAAGGGTTAAGTTAATCCCATTAGGAAAACTTTACATTCCATAAAGTGATAACCTGTAATCTGTTTTAGATATGACCATCTGCCTTCATGAAGTTGAAATGTATTCTGCAAAATATGATCCGTAGGCACTATCCCTTATCTTCTGTAGGCCTCCTGGAAACTACAGGAGCTGTTAAGTCTGGAGGTTCCAGCATTTACCTGAGGTTTCAAGGGTCTGGTGGCAGCAGAGGCAAATAATCCACAGAAAAGCTCCATGATGTTTGCTGTGATATCTGCAAAGGCATGGGCTAGTACTTCCCTGCAAATAAGGTTTGAGCCTTGCAGATACATTCGTGCCTAGAAACCTCTAACTGGAATTTGCTATTTGTTTGAGGTAAACACTTACTTGAAACTTCATTGTCTGTATGGTTACTGATATGTCAAAAGCGCTGAAAACCACTACTTACTTTCATATCAGCTTTATTAAATAATAAACAAATGTGTAGCATATCTTTCCTGCATCGGGAAGAAATTTAACCCTGATTCCCATAAATCTAGCTGAACCGTTATGCATCAAAATTACCTAAGTTCAAGCCGTAGCATAAGTCTGGCTTGAAACTTTGTCAGCTTTAAAATTCAGTGCGATGTTGTGAACTCGGACTGATTTTGGAGTGTCCAACATTCAGTGGCTGGGTTGTACAGCCTCTTGGCTCTCCTGTTGTCCTCCAGAAATGCTGAGGTTCTTCATGATGTTGGGCATAATTTTCTTTGCTTTACTGAGAATGGAACTGACACAGAAGACTTTGATGAAATATTCACACAGTTAGTTTATACTCTATTCCAAATAAAATTCAGAGCTCCTGAGAAACAGAAGCATTTATTGTGAAATCTGCCTTGTGTGTCTGAATGTCTCCCAAACATGACATCCGTCTTGAAATATACTAATTGCACAACTCTTGGTAGTTTTTGATGAAAACAACCAGATATAGTAGTTGGGTGGGACAATCAGCATTCTGTGTCTATGTAGGTGCATGAAGTGTACAATCTACTCAATTCACACTAATCATTAAGTCGTCTTATTAAATAATGAATTGCGTGGACAAATATGAAACCACAATGATGAAACCGAACTTCACACTTCTTTTTTCCTCACAGGGAAGGCCGCTCACCTTGGCTGACGCTTCCCTCCTTTGGTTTACAGGCTTTACTCATCCTAACAAGCTTCTGGAAACAATTCCATTTGTATAAGCAGAGAAGCAAAACAGATAAATTAGTCAGGCTGTAAGTTTGGTACTGCAAAAATGGGAAGAAAAAGAAGTTCACCTCCTTCTGATTTTCCTTTAAATTTATTTTTCTTTAATTTCCCAGATGAAATTGGAAGGATTTCAGGATGACATGCGCCATACTGCAGTCTCAATTAGTTTATAGTGAAACAGTGCCAGAGCAGGGAGATTCAGCTTTACTGCACAGCATCCCATGGAATCTAGGAGTTAAATTAGCCTGCTATTCCTGTCTCTTATGATCTTTTAAAACAAAATTACAACACAATAGAATTTGAGTGTGTTCAAAAAGAATGTTCATTTGCCTACTTATGCTTCAGTGTTACGTCCTGCTGCATGCGTTCAGAATTTAATCTCCTTTCCTTTTCAGTTACCACAAATGGCTTAATAAGATAGCTGTCTTAATAAAACAAAATGAGAAGAAGAGTATAGCTAGTGAGTAAATCTTGTGTTCCTTCAGATGCTGGGCACCTTGCATTCCTGCAGAGCCCTGATGGATTTTCTCAGGGACAGAGCCCGGAGTCGGCCCTGCCTTGCAAGAAAGCAAATCTGTTCCTAAAGGGTGCTCATGTAAGAACTTTTTGCTGTAATTTTAGGTAAAGGCAAGGGCAAGGCCATTCAGGTAGCATAACCATCAGTACTGAGTAGGAGCTGCCTGTAGGCTTCTCTGTGGCAACCAGCTGGCTGGGTTTCTCCTGCGGCCAAGGGAGTTGTGCCTCAGCAGCCTGTGATGTTCACCACCTTGATGTTCAGTGGTCTCCCGGTCAGGATGTGTATTAACACAGAACCTTTTTTGGAACTTCAGTGTAGGTCCATTTATTATGTAGTCCATCAGCTGATGTGCAGATTTGCCATGGCTCGCTACTGGAAAGACCCAGATCAGTTGTTCATTGGCATTGGGTTGGAGATCATATAATCATAGAATGGTTTGGGTCGGAAGGGACCTTAAAGACCATCTATTTCCAACCCCCTTGCTGTGGTCATGGAAACCTTCCACTGGACAAGGTTACTCAAAGCCCCATACAACTTGGACTTAAGTGAAAAGAAAGTGCAGGCAGGAGGTGTCTGAATTTATTTCACTGCTACCAGGAAATTCTGGACAATATTGGAGAACAATTAATTAACTGCAGATTTTGTACAACTAGTTTTATTTGTCAGGCCTTCCACCCAATCTTACTTTCATCTTCAATCAGCTACTCCTAACTTAGCACTTACTAAAAGTAAATAATCATGGTCATTATGTTTATCCCATAATTAATCGATACAAGAGTGCACGGATTATTACTGTTGTACACATGTACACAGACTTGTGGACTTTGGGACTTTGCAGCAGCTCCTGGCTTTCGAAGAGCCACAACAGCACACAGAAAGGTGCAGAGAGGCCTTCCCTTTGCATTTTGCTCCCATGGCCGTAGTGATCATCAGATTTTGTATATATTACAAAGAGAAGTATGTATATCCTGAGGGGAATATCTTCTAGAGGATGGCTGTGAGGACTTTTTAGAAAACAGGGCGGTGACATGTCTCTCTGCAAACAGACTGTCAGGAGCAGACAGACACAGACAAGCTTTTTTTTTTCTTTTTATCATGGAGGAGTACTCTTTAAAAACCTCAGGCTGACTTGAAAGAGAAGAGCTTGCACTATTTTGAGGGGGATAGAGGGGGAAATTCATCAAATTTTATTTTGTCTGTTCAGTAAAATCCTGTTGAGGCAACTTAACAGCATGATTTCAGGAGTTCCTGCTGGTAGTAAAACAGCACAAAGGCAATGCAGGTGTTTTATTCCAAATAGACAGAAAACATAAAATTATCTTCTTAGAGAGTATTTTCCATAATGTTTCACACACTATCATGCAGGTTTTATAATTGCCTAGTAATTTATTAGTTTTGCATCTTTTGCCTTCTACTTAAATTTTATAGCGCAAAATTAGGGATATTTGGGAAGGCTTAGATTTTACCATCCTTGACAGATCACGATGTTTTCCTCTTCAGACTTTCCAGAGCAATCCTATTCCTAAATGTGACAATTTCTATCAAGAGGAATTGGTTTACTTTATAAAAGCCTAATGTCTTGAAAAGGAGTTTTATACTTGGTGGGCATATGCTGCTTTCACTAGAAAATTGTTCCTTTAGTTCATCTCACACTTCAAATAATAGCCCATTTATCAACAGTTAATGCCATCCACTGTTGCAACAGAAGAATTTGAGAAGTGCTACCTTAGAACATGGCAAGAGCAGGCACTTTAAAAGAGAAGCTTTAATGAATTCTATGAGCAGAATATTACCTTCAGGGTTGCAATTTTTATGAACTAATAGCTATCAGATTTTAAGCGACTTCAGAATTTGGAAAAAGTTCCTTTCAGAGTTGGCACAGAGAAAGTCAACAACTGCAAAAAAAAAAGAAAAACCAAACCAACTGGATTTTTAAAATGGATACTAATGGAACTAGAAACATGAGAGGGAGGAAGTATTGGCATATGCAACCTGGATGCTTGTGCAGGTAAAAGAATGTGAGGGCAGGCTGGCTAGCTGGGCCAAAATTAGTGTTGCAGCATGCTGATGAGTGCAAGGAGGCGGGAGAGCTTAACAGCTTCTTTGCATCACCAAGGAACAATGGTCACAATAACTTTTTGAAATGAAAGGCATTCCCGTGCCCACTATGACTTGCCTCAGCTTGGTCCTTGATGTACCCAGTGGATATATTTCAGTGAGGGGAATGGGAAGACAAGCTGAAGCGTGCTCCGAAATGACTTGATACTTCTCAGTGGGTTCCTATAATTGGAAGAAGCGGTCTGAAGCGTCTGTCAGCTAAGAAATTAAAGTCTTGATATGAAGAAAAATGTTATCTACTATGTGAGGCGCACTCTTTGGGAAACTGTTTTCTTTTTGTTTGTGCTGTTGTTCTTCTGTAACAAAACAATTTTTGTAGGAAAATTGGGTTGTATTTTCTCATGCACACTTGATTGCTGTTGTGTGAGGCTTCACAAATATGTTTTTAGCTGGATCTTTGATAAGGTTTCGGTTTTTTTCCTCTCCACTGTCATGTAACCTTGAGCTAATTAAGATTTTTACTGACAATGAGACATCTATAACTTCTTCAAAACTATATAGGTATCCGTATTTGAATGACTGGATTACAGTCCGTAACTGTTACTAGAATAGAATTACTGGACAATAAACTTCAAATTTTTTTTATTAGCAGGACATTACCTCAATCTATTTCAGAACTATCTTGACGGTAAATATGAGTATCTTATACTAAATTTCTTTTAGCCAGTTTTGTGCTGGCATCCAGTTATATTGGTTTCTACAAGACAAAGAAATTGTCATTGGTGTACCTTTTTGCCCTGTTTTACTTCAGAACTAGAATTATCTTTGTTCTAGTGTGTAAAATTTTGAATCTCTGAATAAACTAGCAAGTCTTCTTAAGCAGGTATCATGAGCAGCATAGTTGTTTGTTTATGGCATTATCTGCGTAATTGTTACCTTAGGTAAACTCCTTTACAGAAACTGAACTGGTAAACTCATGTGGAAATCATTCATTGTCATCATTACAGGTGTTTTTTGTTATCATTTGTTGTCAGCTTTCTGTAAGCATTATATCAGAAAGAATTAGAGATGGTGGGTTTGTTTTTTGTTTTTTGTTTTTTTTTTTAACATGCGTTGACTTAAAACTTAAACTTTTGGGATGGAATTCTGTAGGCTTTTCTAGATGGATCACACTAGGGACTGGTGTGGCTCAGAGCCTTGCAAGTGGCAGTCAGAATATTTTGTTCATATATCTGTTTTTTTAAAACTAGTTTACAGATGAGTCTGTGGCCTCATGATTAAGTTCTTTTATTACTTAGCAGGTGTAAAAAGGTGTTTCTGTAAAAGTGCTCATTATGATGTCATCAGTCAATACAGTTTGCCAAGACTTTGACTTTTGCAATACCTTTGATGACAAATTTACAGATTAATTATACATTGTGTTAATAATGTCCTTTTACAATCTGCAGTTTCAGTTCATCTGAAAGCCCTTTTCTGCAGGTATCATTTAGAAGGATTAATAGGGGTTTCTATTACCTTTTCATTAAAGCTGTCCTTTTATGAAGTTCACCAGCTTATCTTTTTGCTACGAATGTACGTATTAGATGGAGCTCGTCTGATTCTTTGGTCATGTTCCGCTCTGCTCTATCAGACGATCAGAATGATACGTGCAATGGAGATGAAAGCATACCATTCATTTAAAGGACTGTATGAGACTTACTTACACTATTTTATTTGCCACATCTTAACCAATTACAAATAATCGTCCTGCATAGTCCCTTCTAAAATGGCACACCTCAGCAGTCATTAGTTCACTGAATTAGAGGAAGTGAGCCAGATATTTTTTTTTTTAACCTGCTACCTAGGTAAACTGGTACTTCCATTAATTTACCCAAAAGAATAAGTTTTTTACTAGAGAAAATAAACTGGATTGGAACTAGTTTTCTTGGCTGTACTTAGAAATGGCACAGCAGGTATCTGAGGAATCATACCTTGTGTTTGTTTCTCCTGTTAATCATCTTGTGTGCCTGGGTCCTGCTCCAGTCTGGAATGGGGATGCGACAACAAGGTGTGCAGAGACCAGGGAAGGGCTCCCAGGTATTTCAGCTTAAATGTAGTACAGCAACATAGAGAATCAGGGAGAATATTTGTACAGCTATATTTCTTTTCTTCAGGTCCATAAGGTAAATTGTGGAAGCTAGGATGTGCACCCTGTGTTACCTGCCTCTGAAATGTATGAGCCGAAATTGGAAGCATAGCTCCAAAATGCAAGTGGCAGCCAGCAAAGCCCTCCTCAGGATGAGATCCAGCAGCTTTCTTCACAACTCCTGAATAGAGGTGAGCAAGATACACTTTCTGCTTTGGAGACTTTTCTGTGTTTTGCTTTGCCCCTGATTACACTGGTGTCTGAAGAGTATCTACCACTTCTGAAAACTTGCCCTAATTTAGGTGTGTTAATTTAGTATCTTTAGGGCTCCTGTGATAATTAATCAATTATTCTATATTGTCAGTGGTCTGTCTGTTACTTTTTTGATGCAGCAATGCTGGCCAATGGCTGCCAGCAAATCCTCCTTGAAGTCTCTCACCTAGTGATACAAGTCCTCAAACTAATCTTTTACCTTTTCAGGATATACATTCCAGTTTCCAAATTCATCTTTGAGTACAAATACTCTGACGTTGTTTGCTTTACATATCATTCCACTATAATTAGTCATTTCCAGACAAACAGTGAGACTCTGCTTGCTGTTATAATTCGAATTTAGTTTTAGTACTATCTGACTTCAATGACAAAAATATATTTGTTTACTTCTTTTAAGCAAATGACTAGACAGTGAGGAATGTAACAAAAAAATGCAGTCTTGTAGTCTGTTTCAAATATAAGTGTTTTCCTAGCAGTCATTTTGAATCTTTAAAGCACATTTCAGCCATAGCAGCCTAGGGAACAACTTTGCTAGCACTACTCTGCCTCCAAATATTACTTCTCCCAGTTGGCCCTCATGTCTCATTCGTATGCTGGATTCTAGCCAGCATAACTGAAACTAGAAATAGTGGTGTTGATGTGCTTTGCTGCTATAAAAGAAGCAGACAAGGTAAGATCTTGTATGAGGTCATCTGAGATGGAGTCTAAGCCACATATTTTTATAAAAGCATTTTCTTTATAACAAGAAGGTCTTATTGTATTTCAGCTTTTTTGAGCTCTTTAAGAGATAGCAGGTGAACTAGGGATGCTTGTCTCTGAACTCATGAAAGGTTCTTCGACATGTTAATTCTCTGCTTGTGTTTTCCTCCTTGCTGAGGAAACCAATTGCATTCTAGCTGAAAATTAGACCTTCCCTTTTCAGGCAGAAAAATTTACATTGTGAAACACTTGTTTTTCTGACTGGTTGCAAATTGTATATCATAAAAGTTATCCACTGTGTAATAGTTTCAGTTGTATATAGCTTTTCTGACTCGCCAAAGTGACTACACACCACACCTTAATCAGCCATTGGTCAACATTAAGAGTGAAGTAAATACACTAAACTCCTTGTTCTCTGAACATTTCTTCCCCTGGCAGTTGCTACACAGCCAGTCTCTTCCATCTCCATGCAGAGCCTTCAGATAAGCCAGTACAATTTAAGCTGCTGCACATAAAACCAGACTCATAAACCTCTCTGGGCTGAAAAGAACCATCTTAAAAGTGGTGCTTTTAACCTGGATAAAGCTCACCTTTCAACCGAGATGAATTTGATGGAACTGAACAGTGAGTTCATTTTCGGCTCCCTAGGCCAAAAGAATTGCTTCCCAGAGAAAAACACTTGGAAAACTGCTGTGAGGAGCCCCCTCTTCCCCAACATGTAGTGGGTATGATCACTATCATAATCCTTAGTTCCCACTGAAATTGAAGGGTGTTGGTTGCCTATCTATATCCTGAAGGTCTCAAACTAGGAACTTGTTTTTGGGCACGTGTGTATTCTTTTTGTGTTGATATTATTTAAACTTCCTTTGCCTCTGAACTGAGATGCTATCTCAATATTAAGGTGGACTCAAGTGTCTTTGGTAGTTTATTGACATAGTCTGATATGAACTTAAACTTAATGTTTTCAGGGCTTCAAAAGTGATGGAATAGAGAGATGCAGTGTCCTTAAAGTTAATAGAGTAAATTAAGCTTCCTTAAATATGGAGGTAGACAGCACAAAAAATGCAAGTGAAAGAGACTGGATTATTCAGTTCAGTGTTTCAACCTAAATTAAGTGCTGATTTCAGGGAAAGGGGAAAGAAGAGCAGGAGAATAAACCAAATTTATATTACACGTATAGGTAGTAAGCAAAGTGCAAAATTTGATAATAGTAACTATAGATAGGGAAAGCTTGATGTCAGGAAAGTAAATTGTGTTTAATATACTCTCTTCCCCCCCCTTTCTGAATAATGTGGGCAGTCTGCCTCTCACATGCACAAGGAGAGAAGGGGAATGTCTAGAAAAAGGCCTGGTTTTGTTAGCATGAACGAATAAGCTGTGCACCCAACACATGCTGTCTCTTGTTGGTCACAGGGGGGAAAAGAACGTGCTCCTTCCAAGAGTCTTCCTCTTTGCTGCCCTTCCTAGAGAATCCCAGGGCACCCTTTAGATGGTCATGGGACTTTCAGACTGCACTTGGTCATTCATTCCTCTCCTGGTCAAAGCCTGTCTGCATACAACATTCTCAGTACCTATCACTAAACAAACAAATCTTTAAAATGGCTTTATTTAAAACACTTTCAGAAGTATGTCACTTTTAACCATGCAAAATTTGCACTGGTGTGAGAGTATTTTGAAGCTTATGTTTATTGACAGATACCAGTTTTTTGAGAAGTATTATCCTTGACTTTCTGCTTCACTTTTTAAGGTGGTATTTGGAAAATAGAGCCTCTGTTTCAGGGCTTTCTTAACTTGAAAAAAAGTATTAATAAATTAAAAAAACCAAACCTTAAGAGTCCTTTCATCAGGGAAATAACATTAAAAGCTCTAAACACTATCCTCTTTTTCAGCAGGGGGGTCTGTATCGTAATCTCTGTTAAGGAAGCAGCTGGAGGGAGAAAAATTGCATTCACCAGGAGAGGGCTCCCACAGTCTTCTGATATTACTGAACTTGGGAACTTGAAGACCCAAAGGGGTAGCTACAGAAAAATTCATGCAAGAACTGTTCAAATCAGATTATGTTCACAAGTGTGCCATAGGCACCATAAAAGTAAAACTTATATAAGTAAGTCTGATTTTGCTTAAATATTTTTTTAGAAAAAAATTAAAACCAAGTTGCAACTCAGCTTGATTTTTTTTTCCTTTATAAGGCTGTTGTTAAACAGTATTGAAATTATATTATAGAAATCAACTTTGTAAACAGCACCACCACCACTGTGCAGATTAACACTACTGTGTTAGGCTGTAAATTGCAGAGACTTATGAAGTCCCTCTATTTTGGAGTGCTTAATATGATTTCATCACCACCAGGAGAATAGAAATTCATGTTTTAGATAGGAAAAAACTTTTTTTATTTTGCGTATTGTTTATCATTTTTTACTGTCCTTTAAATAACCTTATGTATCATGAAGGACAAATTTTTATCATGATAGAAACACAGAATCACCCAGGCTGTAGCTTGTATTTCTTAAAAATTAACATGGTAAAATCTTTATATAAATGCTGTCACACAACTAGCGTAACAGATATAGTCTTAATTTCTGCTTTAAATAAAAGAAAGCAAGGTTACCTGTGTTTCTAGCAATGGTTAAATGAACTCTTTAGTTCTTGTTTATCATTGTAAATGGCAGGTTTGGTTCTCCTTACAGTCGACTGTAAGCATTATCCCATGAAATTCATGCATGGAAAGTATAAACAAGTTTATTACAGTGCATGCGGTCAGTAATATAAGCAAAGAAAATAAACCATTATTAATTGTGTGTTCTTGAAACAAAACCTTTTTCTAGCCTGTTTCTTTTTGTTATATTATTATAAAATTCTTAATACAGTCATGTCTTTTATGGATGTTCATAATTAAAGGGACAGGTTAGGAGTTCTATTTCAACAAAAACAACTGCCAAACAGTGGAAAAGAAACCTTTACTTTTCAGGTATTTGAAGAATTGTCAATGAAATATGCTGCAGTGTTCCCATGGGGTTTTAGGGATAGCTTGATCTATTCAACTTCTCATTTTGACAGATGTGATCTTTTTTTTCTAGTGCTACTCTCTTTAATCGTTTTCATGGTAGTAATTCAACAAAATCTTTTATCAGTTCCATGTAATGAATCAATAAAAATGGAGGGAATACCTTAATAGCAAAGGGTAGTTTGGTGTCGGAGCTGTATTACAACATGAAGGTGCTTGGGTCAGAGCAGATGCCAGAGTCGACCTTCAATGGGTTAAAATAAATTTATCTTAATAGAAGAAAATAAACAAAACTACATATCCAACTCTTTTTTTTTTTTTTTTTGCAGTGATATTAGTAAGGCTGTAGGATCCTGCATGCATTGTATTAATCAGCTAGTCCTGCACTGATATTTCTTCATTCCACTTCATCTCTGAGAAATTATTCCTCATTCCCTCTCTCAAAAGTCTCACGCAGGTGTCTTCCACAACTTTCTGGAAGATCTCCAATTTTAGACTGTTTCAGATCAAGAGGGAAAACAAGTACCATAGAGTTTGCAGTCTCATTCACTGCTTTTTTCAGCCATCTCCTCTTCTGGGAAAGGAGTAGCACTTGAGGGCCCCTGCTGACTGCAGGTGCGATGATGTACAAGGGGGAGATTGGTGTTACGTGCCCCTGAGAGAGCTCCTGGGAAGTAACTGTCTGTTCTGAAGAATGGGCTCCCACAAAACCAGTAAGAGATCAACTGTTCCCTGAATGAGTTTCAGCCCCCGAAAGAGCTTAAGATGCAATCTCAAGGAGAGTATATTGCAATTTGGTTCTGCTGAACTTTGCCCGTCATGATTTGCAGTGAGGATAAGATGAAGCTATGCTATCTAAAATGTGCTCTCATACTCTAGGATATTAATTGAGAAATGCATCATCGAGTCTTCAGACAATTACCTTTATAAGTTGTGAGTTGGAAAGATGGAGTCTTAAAAAAAATACATAATTGTTTCGCCTGTATTGGGTCCCAGTAGTTACATAAAAATGAGTTTAATTTTCCTGCAGTAAACAGCTTGCACTTTTCCCCGTTGTGCTAACACCACAAAAAAAACAAAACCAGCAGAAAGCAAAGATTTGAATTGTATTCTGACCTCTTGCACAGCTTCTTAATCCTTACGCCAAGAGGGCAAAATCATTATGAATACTAAATGAACCCTAATTTGGTGGAGAGCCTCATAAAGCGAAGGGAATTGCTAGGAGCCAAAACATAGTAAGATTATCATCTTGTTCAACATAAGTAAATCTGTATGTAAAGTCCAAAGAGGCACTTGTAGGAAGGATGGTTTTATTTATCTACTTGCTTATCTGTTTTTCTCTCTACACCCCCCTTCCCCCAAAAATAATAAATGCAGATTTAGAGTTAAAATTATAATTAATGTTCTTGTGGTCTGTCATTAAATGGGTTTTTTGTCTTTGTGCTTCCTACTGAGTCTGAAGAGATGAACAACCATTTGCTTATCACCAAGTTACTCCTCTGGAGAAATTTTGCACCAGAAGTGCCTTTAAAATCATTTCGTATGTTATTTTGTTCACAGGGACAGTAATAAATGTTTCCTGCTCAAAATTGTCCAATTAATGTGGCATTCAAGTGATACAGACATGAGCCTTCTCCTGCTAAGACAAAGCAAACATTTGTTTAACTGGATGTCAGAGCAGGGCCAACCTACTTAGATTTGAATGTCAAATCACTATTCTGATAATTTCCCAGAGGAGTATTTTTAAGCCTTATTATTAAAAGGATCATCTTAATGTGACTACAAGGGCAAAACAAAGCATTCATATTTGTCCAACAGAAATGAATCTGTATTGTGACATTATGTCCTAATATTAGTATATAATGAAGTAATTTCATCACTTTCAAATACTTTACAATATTTTCTTTTCATAAGCAAACAAGATAAATAAAAATATGACTTGTATAGTTATACTGTATTTATAACAATTATGTTGGTTGTACTCTTAATGTACAGCTCAGCTTCTTGAAATACACTGTGACCACATCTTCCTGTCTGTTATGATATTCTTTCTGGGAAAATCAGTTTTTTGATGAAGTATGTGTAAGAAGCAATAAGACTATTTTTACCAAAGACATGCTGTATTATGCTTTTAAAAAAAAACTATATTTAATGCAACAAAGTTTAATAAGGAGGCCAGGAGATCATGGTAACCTTTGGAGTAGAGCAGATGTCACTATTATCTCTGAGCTTGCAGAGACCGAAAAAAAGGTGCTGTGCTAAGTCTCACTGGCATGTGGATAGCATCACACCATAGTATGATGACACAGATTAATTTAATGGCACAGAATGATGCATTATGAGTGATCACAGGCCAAAATGTCATCAAATGGTTAGAAAGAAGATGCTTTTACTTTAAGAAATGTTTTAAGAGGGGCATATGTATCCATACTTGTTGGTTAGCTCTTACTTCCCAAGATTCAGAAATTTGCAATAAGCTTCCTGGCCACACATGGGATTAGCAAAATTCAGTGGTACTGTCCCAAACCCCCTGTACCTGGCAGATACTTGAGAAGGATCTGGCTCTAATGGGTTCCTTTGTCATTGGCCCAATGTGGCTAGCTAGCGTTAGCTGGAGTATGCTTTTATTTCTCTTTCTGTCTTTTGTTTCTCTTCCTGACAGAAGTAATTTCAACTGAATATGAACAATAACAGCAGCTCTACCTACCTTCAGGGGAAACACAACTTTCAACCAATTAAATTTACCTCAAATAAAAATACATATTGTTGGATCAAACACAAGTAACTTCAGTTACATGCTGCAGGTAACAAGCCTTAGGAAAAAAAGGGGTTTTGGATTCAACAGTGTATGAAAAGACATGAAATAGAAGAAGAAGAAACCTGACCCCAGAGATTATAAACCATGTATCACGGTGAAAAAGTGTTCAAAATTTACCTTAAGGTGTTTATAAAGGTCCTGTATGAGGAACATGATTTTATACAATTATGTCAGTCATGTGGGTGGAAAAGGAAGAGACTTGTCTAGGACCAGAGTCCTATCACTGCCCTAAGGCAGTTCTAAGGCTTAAAAATTCTGGACTTTCAGAATGTACCATTATATTTTCTGTCTAGGACTTCTTATTGTAAATAGTATAGGCATAATTTGGCTTTCATCAAAATCAAAGTCTCAATTCCTGGACCCAACAGTATTTTGAAGAACGTCTTTCAGGGGACTGACATTTCATACTGTTTATCTTGTACACTGCACAGACAGACTGCTGCAAGAAAATGATTGATTAATTTTTCAAAAGTGCAATGACACTTGACAGGTCCCTGTAGATCACAGAAGGGTTTTTTTAATCTGTTAATAATCTTCAGGTGGGGAAGTTTTCCATGCCACCTGTCCTTGGCGTGGCACCTGTCCCCTTCTCAGAAGGAAAGCTGGTGCCTATCCAGCATGATTGGGAACAGACACTTTTCTTCCTGATTGTGCTCCTCTTCTTGATTCTCACACATCTTCAGATCAGTGGATGCTGGTTTTTTTTTCATTTTCCTTGGGTATTCACTGCTGAGAAGGAAACGTTTTGTCATGAGAGCTTCCAGGCTCCAGGAACGGGCCTACTTGCCTGGAAAGGCTGGAACCACCAGCGAATACAGTGGCAATGCATTTTACTCCTCCTGCTGTGTCCCTGCTGCCTGCTCGCCTGTGCCCACAGCCCTGCCGAGGGCTGGCTGTCCCCCACCAGCCACCAGGCATCTGCCAGGGACTCGTTGCCCCTGGCTGCCCCACCACAGGCAGGGCCTCTGCACTGCCTGCTGTGATTACAGCAAATCTAGGCCTACAGGAGCCATACGCATCTCTATCAGCCGCTGTTGCCATGGCACTGCGGAGAACCACAGAGGCTCCAACCTCTTCCCCACAACCTAAATAAACATACTCCAGTGTTAGCCAGTATTGGGCTCTTTGACATCCTCAGCCCTGCTGGCTCAGGAGTGACCCAGCCACGCCAGTACTTCTTAACAGGCATCTGTTTCTTCTCCACTGAAAGGGGATGGACAAAGGCCAGCTATTAACAACATTTAATCTTTGACATTTACAAAAAGTCAACTTTTTCAATGGTATTATTTTGTGGAACTGAAAAAATCCATTTATTTTCCTTTTATGGATCCAGTCACAATAGTTTTAACATTCATCACATCACACACAACATACATCACACAAAAACCAGATGTCTGAGATTTTTTTCCAGTCATTTTTTTTAGAGAGGGATCAGGATCACTGTACCGTTGCAATCCTTCATTCTTCTAACTCCAGTGGATAGATGGCTCTGCAACTGGCATTTCCTGATTGCATTTAGTTGCTATCAGAACAAAACTTCTACCTTTGTCATTATTTACATTTTTAGTTATTTAAAGGAATTGACCCATAGTAGTTTAGTTGACTTAAGGACTTGATTAAATGTACTATTTGCAAATCCATTTTAATGTGCTTTTTTTTTCCAAGGAAGTGTACGTATCTATATCTGTACATATATATGAGAATGTTATAATGTCATTGGATATTGTGGTGAGATACATCTTTCTGAGACATATTGACATGCACAATGGAGACAAAATCACATTGCTAGTCACTGTTGTCCATAAAGCCTGTAGGAGCACCTACCACATCTCAAACTGGATGAGGCCTACTCAACAAGCAAGGGGTGGGGGAATCCCTGTGTTTTGAATTTTATTGTTTATTAATGGTCCAGTCTGAGAAAAAGTTAAATAGATGGTTCAGTTGTTTTCTCTCCCACTCATAGAAGTTACTCTTTTGGGAATTTGCTTCTATCTGATTTCAGTTGCTACTGCTTCTGTCTGCTGCCTATGTATTCTTTGCTGATACTGGGACCAAGTTATACTGGCCGCTGAAGGAAGGTAAAAGGTGGAAAAGTTATTTTATTATGTTTTAACATTTCAGAGGAAAGACAGTGACATTTTGGAGATGCCAAATTATAATTATGATGAGTACTTGATAAATAAAAGGAAAGTACACAGTCTCCCACCATTGATCATCTTGAAAAAGAGATGACAGATTTAGGTGACACAGGACTAAAGAAGTTCAATAGCTGTCTTGATTTAATTCTCTATTGGCACATTACAATTTGTTGTGCTTCGATCAGTGTAAAGACTAGAGAGCACAGCTATTGGCTCCAGCCAGGATAACGTCTAAGGCTCATATAGAATCACCTGATCTTCGTGTTCCACAGAAACAAGAAGGTGGCCTTATTCAAGTCCTAGCGTGAATTTGTGTGTCATCTATGGTGAAAGCGAGTACAATTTGATCTGAAAAGAGTAGTGAAAATAATTTTTTTTATATTTAAATAAAAATCCTAACCATTAAAAGCAGTTGAAAATCTGAAAGCATATAAAGGGAGGAATAGAAAATAAGTAGCAAGTAGGAAGGAAGGTAACAATAACTGAAAAAGAAAAGCTGGAAGGAATATTTCAAGGTAAAGCAATGTGACTGCTTTCTTATGCTCTTATACTATTGGGTTACATCACATGGTATGAATAAGGTTAAATGATATATTTCAGTGACATGAAAATATGTAGGCATAAATTGGACATAAACTGCTGCTGTAACTTTTGTAGAGCTAGTTAATTTTTTCTGAAGTTTATCTACCAAGATTAAACATAAATATTTTCAAACTAAACTATTTACAACTTTCTAAAAGCTATTTTAAAATCTATTGTTCCAATATTCTTTATTCTGTACCATTTGTACTGTAGCAAATGATATACTTTAGGTTTTTAGGAGATAATAATTTGCAAAATGCAATAGTCAGTGTCCAGGAAGAAACTATTAAAGAATATCACCAGCAAAACCAAAGAACAATGGGTTACTGGGAACTAGACTTCAGGGAAATGCCTTAATAATAGAAAGAGATATTACCAACTAGTATGTAATAAACTCCTTAGCAGATGATGGCTTGGGGAGAAAAGGTCTCGGAATTGTAATATTGTGATAAAAATAATTTGACAATTCCTCAAAATAAAAGAACTGCTTTCACTTTTAAAGACTAACTGGAAGGGAAGTACCTCAAGGCAAAAAATGCACAATGACCCTTCCCATCCACCCATTTATAAAAATAATGACTTTATTTCTCAGCCTGGAAAGGCTATGTAAAAAAGCCTATTGGATTAGAAATCTTAGTGGAGAAAAGGAAATGATCACTGGCTAGACCTGGGGAGAGGTTTTGCAGCTTAAAACTCAGGGCAGAGGCTTTGTACATTTACTGAATCCTGAAAGGGAAGGTGGGTTATTAAGTTAGAGTGGTCCAGGGGGAAAAAAGAACATATATATACATAAAATATATATATACACATCTTTTGCATTTGTGCTATCAAATGTAGTATGACTTCCTTAGGGAAGATGCATGTGATTTGAAATTGGAAGAAAAAGCACTGGTCTGGTTAAAAAGAAGAAAAGGAGGGTAGGGAGATGCGGAATGTGTGTGTGTGTGTTCCTGTGGATGCGCACGCCTCTGTGTACACGCACACAAGCACATGTTTATTTGAAAGCTATTGCAACTCTCCAAAGCAAGTGGGTCACCTATAATGAAGTGCAGTAAGCTTTTGCTTGTTGGTAAAGGAAATAAAAAAGTCCTGCTGTCTTTCCATTTTCTTTTTCTTTCCACTCTCACTTAGTTAGGTAATGGAGGCTTGCTCTGATCAGAAGCATGTTGTAGGTTCAGGGGAGTCATCACTGTAAGAACAAAGACATAACTATAGATAAGTTCAGGCCTGGCTGAAAATTGCATAAAATGACAAGACAGAGTAAAAATTGGCTAAGGAAATCAGAGATAGGTTGTGCTGGATAAACACAGTGAGATGGAAGCATCTAGACAAGAACAACTACCCACAAACCTGTTCCAGGGAATAAAGCAATCTGGGAAGCAGCAGCGAGGTATCTTGCAAACATATTGCAAAGTATGAGTCAAAGAGCTAAGGAAAAAATTTTTTCTAATCACCTCCAGAAACAGATGTTTAATTATCTCAGAAAACAGTCAAAGCTGGCACTGAAATAGTCTCAACAATAGTTATTTAGTAAACAGTATGCATTTTATTATAGTTTTATGATAGTTAATACTGATATGTCTAAGTAGTCTTACATTTATTACTCATTACATATTTTGTTTAATTCCAAAGTACAGATTGCCAATATTTCAGGTAATGAAAATGGCATTCTGGTTTTGTATACTGGGCATGATTTCCTATGTGTAACAGACAGAAGAATATTATAGTATATGTATATATTTTTGCCCAATGCAAGAAATACATGCAGCCATAGAACTATTCATTTGCACGAAATGCTACTAATCACAACCAAGTCAGACTACCTAAACTAAACTAATTTAGCTTTTACAGCTATACACATCAGTGGATTTGAAAGCCAAACTTGTTTGTTTTATTTTATCTTGGGGCACATAAAATCATGGTATTTGGCAGCATGGAATAAGGGACATTAAATCGGCTTTTATGCTGTTGTTAAGGAACCCGTAGAGGATGGGATTCAAACAGCAGGACATCATACCTAGTAAATGGCATATGCAATACACTAATTTAAAATGTCTGTTAGAAATGAGAGTGGCATTAAAATCTGTCACAATGTGGAAAAGGTGAAGAGGCATCCAGCTGAAACCAAAAACTAGGATTAGCACTGTCAATCTGCAAAAAACTCTCCTAGATCTTGTCTTAATTCTGATGATGGATCGGGATACTGTAATCATGTTCTGGATCTCTGTATTTTCTTCCGGTTTCATCTCAAAACAGATAGGTATCCCAGGGATGAATTTACTGGAGGAAGAGAGCTGGCTTTTTTCTGTGCCAGAGGTTTCTGGGAGGCCTCTGGAATGAATACCCTGATGATGCCTTGAAATAGCTGGCACCACACTTGAAGTCTTTTTACTGTATCTTCTGTGGTGCTTTTTGCCAAAGGTGCAGCTCCATCTGGAACGGCCGGAGGGCTGCACCTGTGTGCCGGTGCTCTTAGAGGGATGAAGCGTTAGGTTTATCATCTCCTTCTCTTCAAACTTGTCTTCCTTGTGTGACAGTCTGGAACCTATGCTCCTGCAGACGCTGGTGTGGCTAGCGGTTAAGCACGCCAGCGGCAATATATACTGCATGAACAATAAGGCTATTGTAAAGGCGATTCTGTAGGAATCGGAAGGCCATGCCTCAATACACAGCAGCCTGTTCTCCAGTGCCTCTAAATTCAGAGTTTTGCTGAAGTCCACGATTCTGTGGAAAACTGGCAGAGGGGAACAAATGGCAAAGCCGAGGGCCCAAATGGTCACTATTAAGAAATAGCCTTGTTTTGCTGTTAAATTCCTAGAAAGGGGATATTTGACCATTCGGTACCTGACTGCAGCAATAGATATTAACATCAAAGTTGAAACTAGAACTGATGCACACTGGAGGAAGGGCATTACATGGCACATGACAGTGCCAAACATCCATTGGTCAAGCAGGACAGATGTCAGTGTGAACGGAGAACAAAACAGCACAACTAAGATGTCAGAAAAGGCCAAGTTGCTGATAAGAATGTTTATTATCGTTTTCTGCTTGCGCTTTAGTAGAGCTGTTAGTATAAGCAGATTTCCCATAAAGCCAGCCAGACTTATCAGTGTGTACAGCCCAATAAGAAAGTATTGTATGTCGTCAACACTACTCTTATAATCTTCCCAGGCAGAAAAATTCTTTGTAGTAGCCGAGGTGTTCTTGGTAGGTGTCCTGTTGTTAAGGTCTTTGAATCCTAAATCCATTTTGCAGTCCTGCTTAGAATGAGAAAGGAATTAATTAGCCCCTGAAGGATGATACCAGTGTTAATCAGAATACAAAGGAAAATAAATTTACCTTGTATCACCTTAATATAAATAAATTAATAGTGGTGTTTTTCTACCGTGAGGTAGATCCTGTATAACTTCAGGTGAGCACGATTTAGTTTCGTAGGTTTTATCATGTGGCACTCAGTACCCATAGGCCTCCTCCCTGGCTGCTTGCATGGGACAATGACAATTCAAGGTTCTGCATTATGAAGCTGGCTTTTAACTGTGCTTTGCTACAGACCACATTGTCAACCTTTCCATGAGGGAGCAGTTAGCTACAAAAGCAATCCATTTAAAGCTGGTGAGATTACTCATGTGAATAACATCTCATTGATATGAGTAAGGAGATTACAATCACCATCTGGACATGTGCCCGATCATTACATGACAGCAAATTCTAATGAGAGCACCTGAAAATATACGATATTTTGACACACGCTAACAACTACAGTAGTATTTCTTACCTTGCTAGTAGAAAACTGACAGACAAAAGGTCAGAGCTTTCAAAAAGAATCAGTTCATAAAGAGATCCAGTTTATAAAAAGATCCAGTGTCAGTGATCCAATATGGAATTCCTAACAAGGTGCAGATACAAACTATCTTCTATTGTGTATTGAGCTACAGCTACAACATATTTTGGCTGTAGCTCAAGCAGAAAGGAAAACTCTCTACGAAACATCCAGAGTAATTGGATGTAATACAGAGAGGACAATATTAACTGGAAGCAAACATCACACAACCATTTGAAAATTCAGGGAGCTGCTAATTATTCAGCACAAATCTAACATTAAACCCCAGCTCAGTACAAAGTTATGCTGCCTACAGAATCTTCATGTATTAGTCTTCATTTCAGAAGAAACAGAAAGACAAGAGAGTTCATTTTAAACTCCAGTTTACCTTAAACTCATGCACATACTAAAGTTTCGAAGTCAAAATTCCCCAGAGTGCCAACGTCCTGTACAAAATTGCTTAATGTTTAGAAATCTTAGGCAAGACAAAACAAAAGGATCTAACCAAACCCAAAATATACATAAATTGAGTAGGAGGCTAAACCTGTTGACTGGAAAAGGCAGGGCTCTTCCTAAATGTATTGATCCCCAGTGAGCTGTACCATGATGGCTTCTTCAAAGTGCAATAGTGTTATTTGGTTTCCTCTACACGTGCAGATGTGCTCCTTCCTCCACATCACAACATGTATGTTCCTACTGTCAGGTGCCAAAGGGAAGCTCAAACCATAAAACACCCTCAGAATATTCACAGTGTGTTGTGATGGGAAGGTCCCTCATGTAAGATTAGGAATACTTATTTAAAAAAAAAAAAAAGTTAAAAAGTTGTGAGTTTTTGTGTCTTGCAAGTAATGTATTAGGAACAGGTGAAATGAACTAAGCCTTGCCAACTTCTCGCAATGTTGAGTTAAATAGTTTTTAATAGCTCAAACAGAAGTAAGAATTAGATATACTAATTTAGATAATCTAAATATTATAATTGTGTGTGTACAAGCAGGATGGCATTAATGCAAATCATTTCTGTTTAATTTTTCCCAGTCTCTAGTGAAATGGTGGAAAACCATATAATAGACAAACAACATTATCTGAAACTACCCTTGCCTCTAGACCAACTTTGAAGGACCAGACTTGAGATTCTGTAAGTAATCCAATCTTTCTATTTCTATATTGATATTATCAGAAGTTTTTATTTTGGTAGGCGTCTCTTGATACAACTATTAGCTTAGGAAGTAAATATTTTTTTATTTAATTTTTCTGAGTTAATTTCTTTGAGTTGATGGTAATCATCTGAAAACAGTATGATCTGCAGACCACAGTGATTTCCAAAATCAGCTGAAATTTCCTTCTGTTCTTTAAATGTGACTCAATGTAATTTTTGTCTGAGAAAACCACAGCAGGGCTCTGCCCTGGATAAAATATATTCCCCTACCTCATACTTAGGGAATGATGTCCCCGTTATGTCATACCTGTACCATTTTTTTCCTTTGTTCAGCATGGAGGGATGATGGGTTTTGTAATGACTGATGCTTTCACAGATTTCATTGTGTGCACGCATCTGTAATCTGCAGGCTCTCTTTTGATTCATGAAAGCCATTTCAGCTGTACATTGTGTTTCAATATGAAATGTTATCTGCCTAATATTTTCAGGGTGAACATTCTATTATCTTTGCATTACCACATTCATCTTAGCTGAGAAGTGTGTAGGAAAACCCCTTGAATATAACTGAGGAGTTCATAATGAAAAAGCCATTAGTGTAATTCTGGACAATTTTCCCTTGGACACCTTCCTTTACTAGTTTATATTTTGCACAGGTTAAAACTGCATTACTAGCTGAGCATCTCACTGCCTGACAGCAAGTTTGAAACCAATTAGGAGTTATTTGAGAAAGGGAAATGAAACTTTACTCAAGAGCTAGATCTGTCCAAATCTTTGTTACTAACCAACCAGTCATTGACTGAGAACAGGAGGATTAATAAGAAAGAGGGAAGGAAATCTAATACCATCTTGAGATTCCACAAACCTCAAAAGCTCTTACAATGCTCTCAAAGTGGAGATGACTCTCAAGGAATGAACTTTTCAGTTATTATGTGTGCCTACATAAGTATGTCTGTGCTAAGAGGGACCATTCTGTGTAGTCTTCTATTTTAACTGATACTACTTGAAGGGCTAATCTGTAGAGGAGAAACAAATTGCAGAGTTGCTTCTTTTTCAAAAACCTGGAGATTAGGATTGCTTTTAGAGTATCTACAAGTACTGTCACTAGTAGTTAAATTCCCACACAATCATATCTGAAGATCATATGGAGTAGTAACAATGCACACTTATGCTTAAGTTATAATAGCAGCTACAAATGTATGAAAGTCTTGTTGATCCATGTACCAGACCTGCAGGTTCCTTCCTAGACTTTTTTGGTAATATTGGCTATTGTTGAAAAGGTTGATCATAGGCCATAGGTTCATCAGTGTGTGGACAAAAAGCAGGCATTCCTACTGGTAGAAAAGACTATCTCATTAGTCCATTCCATTTCAATTGTGTACTATGGTCCGAAGAGAAATCTGTATGTTTTCATTCAATTTTGCTTAGTTTTAATTAATGTATTCTATAAAGAGAATTGGAAAAAATCTGGTGGTGTCGCTTTTAGTTCCTACTGCCGCTTTCAGCTTTGGGTGACTAAAAGTGAAAAGGAAGAGACCCTCAAGTCAGATGCACCATAATTATTTTCTCTTCTAGAAATTTATATTCCATAAAAGCAATGCTAAGACCAGGGCCAAGGAAAAAAAAATGTATGTGTTGTTATACCAGAACATGTTTGTTAAATTAATATTTATTGAGTTCTTCTTAAAAATTTAATGGAAAGATTGTTGCCAGTTTCTGTGGATTTCTACACCTACACATAAAGCTCTTGCAGTATGGCTTTAGCAGAATTGTTCATCATGTTTTTAATAGAATTCTTTAAAAACAAAAAGTGAATATGCTGGGTTCGCTGAAGTAAACATACTTTGTTGAGAAACATCAATACTGAAGAAGCTCAGCAGAAGTGCTCTGAAGTCCAGCATGGGCTCTCCAAGCTCCATCTGCCTTCTGCCTTGGGTGAGAGCTGAGCATGCTTCAGGGAAATGACAATTCCTGAAAAACCTACTGTGGGAAATAGAATTAAATAATAGAGCCTTTTTTGAAAAACTTATCTTCATAGTTGGACTGTATTTCTAAACTGAATGCACCATAGTTCCAAGGGTACTCCTGTGCCTGTTTTCAAGATCAAATTTAATGAATATGAAAGTACCTGATGGAGATTTTCTAGCTGTCAGCTCCAAAAGTTGGGTCGCTTTCATCTCTTACATCAATCAGTTAAGCATATGTGGTCCCCTTTCTGTATTCCTGGTCCGCATACACTCCTTGAGACCGTGCTCAGCTCCACCTGCATGAGCTCACACCCTGTGAGCTTTAAGTGGCTTTGCTGCAGTCTCCTTTAGTTTCAATGGGACACTTGAGACAGGAGGCTAGGCTGCACAAGGCAGGAGGGACTGCAGTTTTGTGGCAGGATCCAGGGTAGATTTGAATATTTACTATAAGGATCAACTTAATGCAGCTAACATTAAATACAAGGAGTATTTGTGGTTAACTTTTAGAGGAAAATGGTTTTTTATGACAGCTGATGTACCACGATGTTGAAAGATTTCAAGTAATCACATTCATCTATGGTACACTTCTGTGTGACTGTATGATATGACTCTTATTTTGACCAGAACCACGCTTCAGATGAGTTTTCAGCTGCAGTTGCTCTAAGGCCTGAAAGTGACAGGGAGAACTTAAACCATTATTCAGGTTTGGCTGAGTTAGAGGTACTGAAAATATGTTAGTTTAATATGTTTAGAATCTTAAAATTCATCTCATTGTCTCACATAAAGCTATTGTTTAAAACACAAAATCCATAAATCATAATTCAGGAGAGTGAATAGGCTAGATATCTCTCTTTCTCTACATATTTAAAGGGAACTGTTCAAGAACATAAAAATTAGGCAGGCAACCATCCTCCTCTATGGTATCAGGACTGTAGAGAAATCAGTCAGAGAATGTCTTCAAACTTCTGCACAGTTGCAAATAGTTAATATGACAAGCTGTAACTGCCTGACCACCGAAGCTTAAGGAAAGTACTAAGCTGTGTTGTTACTACTTGAGAAATGATGCCCTTGTATCATTAAAGACTAAGATAATGTCTGAGCAAAAAATTAAAACCACTGAAGAGTAGCACTCACAACACAAGCTAAAGATGAAATGCCGCTGCTTCAAATGTTCATTATGTGCAACAGCAAAGACTGGTCTGAGAACCTGGGAGAATTCAAAAGACTGAGATTACTTCAGAAGTCCAGAAACATTTATTTTTGTGCACGCTAATGGTACGCCTCTTTATCTGCCTAAATAAAAGAATTACAACATTATCCGGGAAAACAAGAATACAACTTCCCAAAGTATGCAAAAGACAGCTAATGGGATTATTTCTCCAGCTCCGAGGAAATGTTATGCAATGTAATGGGGCATTTGTCGGCCAGAACAGAAAACTCGAAACGCGTGACTACATTTTATGCCAGGAAGCACAGCGGCTCCTGCCTTGCAAAGGCAAAAAGCCACCCCAAACCAAACCAAAACGGGAACAGCTGTTACTTTTACCCTTCTCTGCCTCGCTAAGGAATCACTTCGAATCGTGCACCTCGCTCCGCCCTGCCTCTGAACCCCTGCACCGCTCCTTCCCCGGGAACCCGGGGCTCTCTGCGGCCGCCGCGGCTCGGGCTGCGGGCGGGGACGGGACGGGACGGGACGGGAGGGGACGGGACGCGGCAGCCAAAACTCCCCCGCGGCTGAAGAGAAGCCCCACGATGCCCGCGCATTTGCTGGCAGGGCGCTGCCCCGCGCAAACTTGCGCAGCCGCCCCGCACGGGGGAGGTGGGGGGGGGAGGGAGGGAGGGAGCTGAGCCCTGCCGCGGCCGCGGGGCTCCCCTCCCGGCGACTCCGCGCCCCGCGGAGCATTACCTGCGCGCGTCTCCGGGGCTTTGGCGGCGGCGGCGGCAGCAGCGGTGGTAGGCGTAAAGGGCGGCGGTGCGCAGCGCGGGTGCGGAGCGAGGAGGGCACTCATAGCTCCGGCCCGGGCCGCAGAGGGGCGAGCGCGGCGCCGCCGGAGCCGGGGGAAAAGCGCGTCCCCCGGGCTGTCGGTCGGCGCATTTTAGGCGAGCGCTGCTGCGGCGGCACCGGGGCTCGCCTGCGGCCGAGGGCCGGGCCCCTGCGCGGGATGGGGATGCCGCCGCCGGCCGCCGTTGTCGCTGGTCGCGCCGCCGCCGGCGGGGTCAGGGCTGGAGCCGCCGCGCGGGCGCATTTCGGGAGGCGGCTCGGTGCGGTACCTGGCGGCTGTTATTTCAGCCCGGCACGGTATGACAATTAGAGTTTCCATGGAAATATAGCGAGCCTGTAAACAAACGCCGCGCTCGACAAGATTTAAGAGATGCTCTCGGTTCCCCACCCGGGATCCAGGACACCGGCATTTCGCAAAGGTGAAATGCTCGACGTGCCCCGGGGACACCGGGCGGTGCCAGCGGAGCCACGCCGTCGCGGGGCACCGACCTGAGTGCTCTCTTGTTCCCCTCTAGTTCCCCTCTCTTCAGCTGGAGCGGAGCTTGGGTGTCATTTATCCACTGAGCTCGAGCACCCTTTAATTTTTACTGTTATTTTAGAACAGGTGGGAGGTGATGGATTTACCCCAAACAGTTTTCGTCTCTGAGTTGAGTAACTGTTCTTACAGAAGCAAATATCTGAAGGGTGGGTTTAATTTTATCTGGGCCATCAGTGTGAAGGCAGGGCTTTTTTTTTTAAGTGAGCAGTATTTTAAAATGTAAAAATTGTTGGGTACATCACAGCACAAAGCATGAAAAGACAAATTCTGCTGTTCTCACCAGCTGCTGTCTTCTAGCACGAGAAGAGTCATTGATCATAGTCCAATTACAGGGCTACTGGAGAACTGAGTGACATGCAGGTCTCTGGGAGCACAAGTGGCAGAATCTGACATGAAAATGTAATGACTTTTCCATTTGCCAAGGCACTCCTTTGACAGTTGATATTAACACAGCACTGCAGAAAAGCTGTCAGTATAATTAGCCTGTGAAAGACTGTGCCACACAAAGACAAAACAGCTGGATCAACCATACCATAAAATAACTTTGAAAGTTCTGTTAGGCTCCGTATCTAATTTTGGTTAAAAAATATTCATTTTAGGGTAAGTGATCAAGGAACAATCAACCTTAACCTTCAGCAGATGAGCTCAGGATGGTGAGGAAAATTGCTTCCCATCTTCTTTTGCCCGCTTCTGCATTATTCACCACCCACTGCTGGTGAATCACTGCATGTGCAACTGGAGCACAGGGAGCTGCCAGGTGGAAGTGACGTGCCAATCCATCTCATCCTTTTAAGACAGCTCTCCCGTTAGTCACAAAAGAGAACAAAATCAATCCTTTTTTGGGCTGAGCAGCTGTTCTTAGCATTTTCGACCATCTTCCCACCTAACGCTGATGGCTTGGGAGCTTTTCATGCAAATATGACCTGAAGATAGAAACCCACCATGATTCTAACTTGCTAGGGGGGAGGGGAAAGGTGTATTAAGACCATCTCCCAGGGCATCAGTTTGCATGGATGTCCCTTGTTCAAGGAGAGCTTCCAACACTGCTGGCCCCACTGCTCGAGGCGGAAGTTCCATTCTGGAAAGAGGGAAGTTGTAGAGACGCTGTATCTTTCTATGAAAACCTCTGGCTATGTTGTCTTTAAAAAAAAATAAATAATTCACTGGCAGAGCTCACAAATGGGAAATTATGGTTTCTTGCATTGCACAGCTATGATTTATGTGGGTTATCATTGTACCTTCATAAAGACACAAACAGTCTACCTCCATGTTGACCATTTCTGAGGCAAGCAGTTGCCTGATACAGTTTCCTAAACAGCCTCCAGAAATTACATGCTTGTTAGCAAGAGCAGTCAGTAAGACAAATGTTTCTTCCTCAAAGCAATTTTCTCTAAGAATAAATATCATACTTGTTTTGTTCGTAGCCTTATTTCAGGAGAGTTCATCAACCAGTAATGTACTGTCAGGTGTGGGTTGGTTTGGTTTCTTTCCCCCCCTGGACCTGTAAATAACATCAGATTCCTCTTGGATGTATTTGGACAGTTCATTGCTGATACTTGCGCACATAAGAGGCAATTACTATTCAGACCATTATAATTTTTACCTTTTCACTGTTTGCGTACTTCTGTCTTGCCAGTAATACTATTGAATAATAAAATAGCTAATCTAGAGATAGGAAAGGTACTGACTGACATTAGAGTTATGTAATGTCAGGATTAACAAGAGATAATAGTACAATTTCCCTAGATATCAGCCTCCATAGGGTTGTTGAAACCATGTAGAAGTCCTTGAGGAAGTAAAAGATGGTGATGATGAAAGATACCTGTTCTAGAAAAGCTGGGGAAGGAAAACAGTGCCTTGTAGAGAGAAGGGTGGGATTCCCAAGCTAGAAGGGCACAACAGAAAATACAGGAGACAACTCTGGTTATAAGAATGCAAATTAATTTTGGCATATTTTTTAACACGTTCTCAAATGTATCTTTCTTTTGGGAGTATTGCCCCAATATCTTTGAAAATTTAGCCTCTAAAGGCTAACTGTGAAACACATGAAGGCTCAAACCTCCAACTGAAGTTGGTGAGAAATGATGAATGCAACAAAAAAATCAAGACCTAAGCCACCTAACGTCCAACTTGCACAGCATTCCCTGAGTCAAAATTGTCCATGAATCAAAGTCGGATGCTATTGTAAAATCTGCTACCAATGGAGCATCTATCCAGCAAGACAGTCTAAAACAGTAGGACATAGCTACTGCAGAGTTTGAGGCATTTTTTGAGATACATATAGAGCATTTCTGTTGGTCAAAATTTTTCACGCACATCAACCCAACTGTTCATCCCCCACAAAATTACTATTAAATACTAGTACAAAATACTATTAAAAATACCACTAGTGTCTGGCTTCTGTAGATATATAGTTAGCTCATCCCTTCCACAGATTCTTACCTCACATAAAGAAGCCGGGCATGAAGACAGCAAGCTTTGGAGTAATAAAAAGCTTGCAATGGTTAAGCTATCTTTGCAGTGAAAGGCAGGGCATCTGACGGTTAGCTAATAAAATACTACCAAGGGTGAGCATGTAACTGATCATTTTTGCTGCCTAATGTGTCATCACATTTGTTGGCTGGTGTTACATTAACTATTAACGCCCCTACTGGATGATCGTGCTGGAGCTCAGGGCCTATTTCTGCTATATCTGAAGCCAGATGAAATCTTGTGTATGAGTGTATGTGAGTTTGAACCCTGAGTGGACCGAGTAGGGTGGCTCTAGCAGAAACCTTGACTTAGTTTTTAGCCAGGTAGACATAGTTTAGGTTATATCTGAAGCAGTCTTGAAGTAACATTGCATATGATCAGGATAGGTTTGCATTTGTTAGCTTGGCTGCATTGTTGAAAGTGGAACTGCAATAGCAAGACTCATCAGAGACTAACAACATGCAGCTTCTTTGGGTTTGTGAAATTAGCAGTCAAATGAAGGCTGTTGTGTTTGGTGTCAGTTGCAGTCATTGCAGAATGAACATTCTCTTAGCCAAACATAGGACTTGCTGCTATTCTCATTGTACTCAACAGCAAAATACCTATTTAGTCTACTGATGACAGACTTTTGCCCCAAGGAGCATCAGTTCCCTTATCTGTGAATAGCATAATGTGAAATGCACGTATTTCAGTGGTACTGATGTTCATTACTAGAAAATGCAACCAATAAAAATAAAGTTAAAAAAACCTTCAGAGAGTGTTTCCGTTCATTTCCATAGTGGTGATGTCAGGTTTTTTTTATGTACAGTACAAACCACAAATCACTCGTGGTGTTCTTTCACTCAGTAGGTTTTAAGTTTAACAGAGGGATTGCATTGCCTGAACATACGACAATACATTGTAATGAAAGTGACAGCTTCATTTTATGAGATCTTTTATTTTCCATTTTTGAGAGTTACAGTGAGAGAGAATTTTAATGAGTTGATCTCTTGGCGTATTTTTTCCATGTGTTTCTTAAAAACATCTTGTTGCCTTCTCAATGCCTTTGCTTCAAAGAAATTCTGTATTCTTTTACTCAAGCTGTTCTATTTCCTTAGTTGAGGTACTTGTGTTCTGTTTATTGTACTTAGTCTTTTTTTTTGCAATGTCTTTCCTTCACACAAATAAGCAGATGCACGCAAACAAACACAGTCTTCCGGTCCAGGGTGCCTTTGATGCACTGAAAAAATTTACTCCCTGGAAGAGGATAACCTTTAACACAATGACTATCTCACTACTCCAATGTTCTCATGTCCTGACAGTTGTCATAAATAGAATAAAAGTTACTGAGGAAGCATTTGAAATCTTTGTGAGTGCTCCAGCTTGAGCCATTCAGCTTGCTGTTGAGACTGGACATGCACAGAATAGCTAAAAACTGCTAAAGCCTGAATTTCCTATAGAAGATACCTGATACTGTGTCAAATTTACCGCACAACATGTATTCTAGATAGCCATAATGGAAAAAGTTTGAAAAGAGCCTCTGTTTATTAGAGTGATTATTTATTAATGTGTTTTGGTGCTTATATATGTGTGAAGTGTTTCAGAGAAGATTGATATAGTTCCAACAGATTCAGTTGTCTGAGGTGTGCATACACCAAGATCAGGAAGCTTGTAGTAAGACTTGGGTTATAGCATGTGTGTGTATATATATGTATCCACACAGAGATGTGTATAGCATATGTTTGAAAGACTCAGTGACTAAGGCAGCCTTTTCCATTGCTCCACTGTACTATTTAAAGCCTGACCTTGCACCCATCTGCAGTGTGAATAACTCTTATGAATATTTGTTGCCATCACTGTGAGTTAAGGTCTATCTCCAGTCTTTTATAGGTAATTATTATATTTCCATAATATAAAAGAAGCATTGTGAGGCTTGCTTCACCCGTGTTTATACAACACTTGAGATTCTCATATATACTAACCATTAAAACGTGAAGTTTTATGCATCACTGTTTACAGCTGCAATGGAGATCCTGACTAATGACAAAATGGAGGAAAATAAGAATATAGCTATCTGAAACTTTGGAAACTTCTGTGGCAGAAATAATGGCATTTCTCTATTTGGATTTTGCTAGAACACCAAATTAATGGCTCTGTGGTTGGTTAACCCATTAAAAATAGAGAAGGATGGTGAGAAACAAAAACAAAACTAACACCTTCCCTTCCCCTCCACCTCTTCCCAGGCTCAACCTCACTCCTTCCTCCTGACTCTTCTATACTCCCACCTTCCTGGGCAGCACAGGGCAATGGGGATTGGGGGTTCAGAACATGTTGTCTCTGTCACTCCTTCCTCCTCATGCTGCTCCCCTGCTCCAGCACGGGGTCCCTCCCACAGGATACAGTCCTTCACAAACTACTCCAATGTGGGTCCTTCCCACAGGGTGCAGTTCTTCAAGAGCTGCTCCAGCATGGATCTTTTCCATGGGGTACAGTCCTTGAGGAACAGACTGCTCCAGCATGGATCCCCCACAGGTTGCAGTTTCTGCCAGAAATCCTGCTTCTGTGGGGGCTCCTCTCCATGGACCACGGCATGGATATCTGCTCCACCAAGGTTCTCCATGGCTGCAGGGGAACGACTTGTGCCACCATGGTTCTCACCACAGGCTGCAGGAGAATCTGTGCTCTGGTGCCTGGAACACCTCCTCCCCTTCCTTCTTCGCTGACCTTGGTGTCTGAGGAGCTGGTTCTCTCACATTTTTCTCACTTCTATCTCACAACTGGTATGCAGCATTTTTCACCCTTTCTTAAATACATTGCCACATTGGCACCACCAGTATCACTGATGGGCTCAGCTTTGGCCAGTGGTGAGTCCATTTTAGAGCTAGCTGAAAATGCTGCTATCCAACATGGTGGCAGCTCCTGGTGTCTTCCAACAGAAGACACCCCTGCAGCCCCCCTGCTACTAACATCTTGTCATTTAAACCCAATCCTCTTATTCTGAACTGGTCCTAAACATGGATCTCTGCTTTCGATACCTATTGGCAGAGTACTACAATTCCATATCACTGAATGCCTATTTTAATTTTTAAAATAGCCGTCTTGCCCATACGGTTAAGAGCATTACAGGGAAGTGAGATCATCCTGGCATAGAAAAAGACTTTTTCCCTGCCTAGCAATACATCTATTGCCCTTAAAAATCTCAATATTGGACAATAATTCTGTTTCTGTAATGCAAATCGATCATTCCATATCCATAGCAATGAGAGTCCTCAGTTCTACATGTCCTAGAGTGTCACTGCTTCAGACAGAAATATGCTCTTTAGGGGATCTTCAGACTCTGCCTGAGTTTATCTACCTTTGCTCTGCTCAGATGGAGTCTGGTGCATGTTAATGACCCACATATGACTAAAGTTCTTGGGAGGCAATATATACAGCCTGCACTTATCTTCTGGCTGCTGCTGTTAAAATGTCAGCAGGGCCCTGGCTACTGGTTTATAGCAACCTTGAGGTATGCCTGCACTTTCCTTCCTCCTATCGAGGACTGCGGTTGCAATGCGGTTGAGCCGAGCTCCTGGAAATACAGCGTAAACATCAGCCTCATTGCTGGGCTCTGAAACCTTCCCCGGAGGCTCATTCTGCAAGAAAATGTTACAGTAATTTATTATTTGCAACTGATTTTTTTCTAGCTCTAACATGGTTTCTCACGTGAGAGTTATCCACGATGTAACAGTGTCGCCATATAATAGGAGTATGCCTGAAGGCAAGAATGAAAAAGTGTGTAACTCTTTACACTTGAAAAAATAATCTGGAGCCTTGTAAGAGTTAGGGCACTTCTGTTTTCCGAGAAAACCAAGCTCCTAATACAGTCTGCAGGGTTTGCCAGGGCATTTTCAAAGCGTTGCTTAAGTCTATGTGGGTAACTTCTCTTGGACTTCCAAACTCAGTGGTTTTTATGCCTATTGAAGTAAATCTTCTGTAGCAGTACTTTTTGTGAGTGAGACAGCAAGGTAGTTCAGGATAACGAGAAGAGCGAATGGAAAATAAAATTTTTCCATTTTGCTTTTTATGAATTTGTTCAGTAAAGAGTAAACTATCCTCCTCCAACTAGCAGTAGTTTGCAGAGCTACTCATTTCAGCTTCCTTAAAAAAAGTAAAATATCTGGTTGTTGGAAGCTGGAGTTTTCAAAAGAAGCAGAAGAGCTGGCCAAGGCAACAGCTACCACCTTTCAAGCTCTGCATCTCATTATGGGGATTGTTCTTTATTTTCAGTGGTCCATTTTCCTTCCAGCTCACTGGAATATCCCAGTGCTTTGTATGAATCTGCAGAAATGCCTTATTTTCTCATGGATCATACATACATACATCACAAAGATGGTGAACATCCTTGGGCAGGATGAATCAGAAAAATACCCACAAGGACCACAGTGACAGCTGAGGCTTGATAATTTATTGACTTACTTTATTTTTAAAATAATTTATTATTGCTTCTAGCTGGAAAAAAATGGCAAGATTAGCAACTTGGCAATTCTTATTAATACAGTCATTGGTTTTCATGATAAATACAGACCAGAAGCTAGTTGTACTGGTTTAAGAAGACAAACCCAAACTTTGTAACTTGCTTCTTATACTTGAAATTGCCTTCTCGATCTCTTTCCGACAAAGCTTTTATTTCCATTTTAAGTTTGGCCACAAGATGGCAATAACTTGAAGACAAAATGCTGAAACAGTCAGACAGTGATTTGAAGCTGTCTCCCTTCCTGAGCTTTTCCCTGTGCTCTCCCCCCTCCTCTTTTGTTTCAGTATTTAATTGCATTTATTTCGGAATTACTAGGCAACCCACCCCCAGATGTGTAATTTAAAGGTGATGTGCTTGCAATGAGATTTTCAGGATCTGCTGAGCAGAGGACCATCATGTGATACCAAGATAAGGTGGAGTTTGGCTTTAAGGGGGAGTCTCCAGTCTTCCTCACCAATCTCTAGGATCTCAGCTGGAGAAATACCAGAGAATCCTTCCCCTTTCCCTACTCCTCCCTCCAGCCTCCCGAGCCAGCCCCTGAGCAGATCCAAGACGGGCAGAGCAGTTGCAAGGTGAGTTTCCCCTGTGGTTGCTTTCCTGTGACTGTGGGTGGCTGCGGGTGGGTTAGGCTGGTGTTCACTTGCTCTCTTAGGGGCAGATGACAAAATCACAGGGAAGGGCAGGCTCCAGGTTAGACTTGTGAGTGGCTGGGTGAACCATTGGCTTGGGCTAACAGTGTTTTGTGTCTCCCTTTGAAGAGCTCCAATACTTACACAGTGCATTTCCAGTCACCCCACAGCACGTTATTTCACCCTTTCGGTCTGTTGGTGCTAAACTTTTGACCAAAATCCTCCTGGAGAGTCAGAAGGGCATGTGCAGAGGGGGAGACTGTGCAATCACCTGGAGGGGTCTGCAGAGCTGTGGGCTCTCCTCACCCCATGCCAGCAACCAGCATGGGGAAGGATCTCTCTCCTGATTTAGGAGCTAGTGGGGTAGGGGACAGGGAATGATGCATCTGTCCAGGTGATGCAAATTCATCCCTTTCTGATGTCTGGTTCCTTTTGGAGAGGTGGGCAGGGAGGAAGAACTCCTTGTCACTTGCCAGCAGTGATGTGTTTCTGAGCTTGTTCTCAGCCATGCTCTTAGGTTGCATCTCTGCTATGGGGAGAGGGGAGGCACCAAGAAGCAGTGGCATTTTCCATTTTTCAGTTTGATATTTAATAAATATGCCAGAGCATGGCTTGGCTAAAGGAAATGAAAAACCAAGAGCCTGAAACCTAGGCCACCTCACTGCTGGGCACAATTTGGTCCCAGCTGGTGAGAAAACCTGCCCGGTTGTCTTCTTGCAGAACATAGCCCCTCGCCCACTCTGCTCCTGCCATTGTCCCATCAAGTCCAATGTCTGCACTGCCCACCTTGTGCTGTATGAGTGACAGTGGAGATTGTGATTAAATCCGGACGCTGACTTTTAGTCTGGGGTAAATTCATACTGTTGGAATTGAGGAGTCCTGACTCTCCGCATCACCCGCACACTTGCCTTTTGGGAAAAGCACCTACTTCTGGCTCTGCCTGACGTGGCGCTTCAAGAGGCCCTGGGGGGTGGGAGGTTCTTTATTGGACCCTAAAACAGACTTTGTGGACTAGAGAGACCTGATAAATTTAGTTAGCAGAGGCAGCAGGTCTGAGAGGTAATGCTCAGGTGCATACCTAGCTAGCTTGAAAATACATGGTGTTGGCATGGTCAGCCAAAGGATGACCCTCAGGAGGAGCCAGAGCTGCAAGTCCAGCCCTTGCACACTGCCTCTGTTGAGGAGGCAGCCCCAGCTCTGGTCCCTAGCACAGGGCTGGTTAAAAGGGTGTCTGCCACCAGTAACAAAGATGATTCTGCTCTGGTGACTTAGATGGAACTTGAGATTTACATCAAGCATCATTTAAGAGCACAAACCCACCCGTTCAGGGTAACTTTTAATGTAGTACATTTTAGTGGGCAGTATTTTTACAGCTTTTGTGATACTCGCCATATGGAGCCTGGTTTGAAACCCACTTGTGTGAATTTTAAGTGGCATTACTTTCATTATCATAACCTCGGGTTAAACAAGCAATAAATTTAGCTCATGGGAGAGTGATCAGAGGGAAAGTTCCAGATTCGGGACAGCTGCCACTAACAGTGAGTTGGAGTAAAGGTGTGCCAGGTTATTTGATTTCTTTCTTTTTTTTCTTTCTTTTTTCTTCTTTTTTTCCTTCTGAACACATATGCCCAAGTTTCTCTGATTTTAAAATCCAAGCCCTTGCAAAGGGGTGGTTATTTAGGCATGCTTGTTTGTGTTGCACGGGTAAAGAAATTTTCTGCAGTGCTTCAATTTTTGCTATTTTTTGTGTTTCATCTTGGTTTGTTCTTTCTTTACTGCACAGCCCTGCTAGATGAGATTAAGGTGTTCAGAGTTCCTGCTTTGCCTTTGACTCAGCGCCAGTGCTGCTGTGGGCACTTGGCCGCTCAACATCAAGAGCATGTATTAGGTGAAAAAGAATGTAGCGGGTTTTTTGAGTAATTTTTCTGCCCCTCACATTAGGCAGATGGGATTCCCTCCACCCGCTCCGCTTCTGCAATGGCTGGATATATTTCTGTTTAGGGCAGTTTGAGAAAGCAGACCTTTGCAGATTAAACTTGTAACAAGGAGATGTGAAACATCCCGTAAAGGCTACTCCGGTAAAGGCTACTCTGGCGGAGGGCTGAAATTGCTTCTCCGCTTGTTAATTCGTGGAATTTGTGCGGCTGGGAAAGGGTCGGGAAAGGGTCGCGTCCCTCGCTTGCAGAACCGCATTTTGATTTTGCCTTCTGCCTTTCTTCCTCGGGACTGTCGCCCTCCTCCTCGTCCCCCTACCCCCCCATCCTCCCCCGCCCTTCCGCGGGGCTTTCCCAAGCCGCTGTGTAGGTGACCCCCACCCGCGGGGGGAAGCGGCGACCGAGCCGGTGACCCCCACCCGCGGGGAAGCGGCGGCGCCGCGCGTCCCGCCCGCCTCGGTTATCCGCGCTCGGGGCGGCTCCGCTCCCCCGCGGGACCCCACCGCTCCACGGCTCGGCGCCGGGGAAGGGCGGGCGCGGGGGTGACGGTGCGGGCGACGTGGCCGCGAGTGACCGTCCCTGCTCCTTGCCTTCTCCCCCAGGTGGTGCGAGGGAGATGCGGCCCCGAGGAGGGGGCTCGGCCGAGGGTCTCCTGACGGGCTGATGGGCGCGTTTTGAACTGCGGGAGAGGTCTGGATGACAGCGACAGCGGCGGCTGTGAACCTCGCACAGCGAGTTGGAAGCAACATGAATACTTCGGTTCTCCCCCCCTTGGGAAATATTTCCAGTCACCTGAATTTTTCAGAGAAGAACTCGCAGATCTTGCAGTTTGAGGATGAGGATTGCCATGTGCCTTTGGCCATGGTCTTCACCCTGGCCTTGGCTTACGGGACTGTGATAATTCTGGGAGTCTCTGGGAATCTGGCCTTGATTGTCATTATTTTAAAACAAAAGGAGATGCGCAATGTTACCAACATCCTCATTGTCAACCTGTCCTTTTCTGATCTTCTCGTAACCATCATGTGTCTTCCCTTTACCTTTGTGTATACTTTAATGGACCACTGGATTTTTGGGGAGGCCATGTGCAAATTGAATCCTTTTGTGCAATGTGCCTCAATCACTGTCTCGGTCTTTTCTTTAGTCCTCATTGCTATCGAACGCCACCAGCTGATCATCAATCCCCGGGGCTGGAGGCCAAACAACAGACATGCCTACATGGGGATTGCTGCCATATGGATTTTAGCCACAGCTTCCTCTTTGCCTTTCCTGATCTACCATGTGTTAACGGATGAACCCTTCAGAAACATAACTTTTGATGAATATAAGGACAAATATGTGTGTTTGGACCTATTTCCTTTGGACACTGCCAGGCTTTCTTATACCACGACGCTTTTGGTGATTCAGTACTTTGGACCACTTTGTTTTATATTTATTTGCTACTTAAAGGTAAGAGAGAATCCCCTTGTGATATGTACTTGTTTCTATCTGATGTTTCTTTATCCTTGCAAAGATGATGGTTGTAAGTTAAATTATCCCATGTGTTTTTCTGTGTTGAATTTCCTGCAGATATACATACGATTAAAAAAAAGGAACAACATGATGGACAAGATGAGAGACAGTAAGTACAGATCCTCTGAAACCAAAAGGATCAACATCATGCTGATCTCAATAGTGGTTGCATTTGCAGTTTGCTGGCTGCCTCTCACCATCTTCAATATCGTGTTTGATTGGAACCACGAAATTCTGCCTGTTGCTACCTGCAGCCACAACCTGTTGTTTCTGATTTGCCACCTCACCGCCATGATCTCCACCTGTGTGAACCCCATCTTCTACGGATTTCTCAATAAGAACTTCCAAAGGGACCTGCAGTTTTTATTTCATTTTTGTCATTTCCGCTCCCGTGAGGAGGATTATGAGACTATAGCCATGTCCACCATGCACACGGATGTTTCAAAAACCTCTTTAAAGCAGGCAAGTCCAGTCGCATTTAAAAAAATAAATAGCGATGATGATGATGGCAAAATATAAAGAAGTAATAAAAATTCTACACCAAACTGCTGGAAGTGTGATCGCAGTGTCCAAGGACAAGCACAATTACATAACGAATACAAAATGGGTAATGTTTTTCTTTTTTTTACCAAGGAACTTTGATTGTTGTCACTTTGATATTATACACTGTGCATTTTTGTCCCTTTTCTGCTTTAATGTTTGCAGCAGCTATATCTGAATCTTACTATAAAACATAGTCGGACCTGCTACTACCTATGGTTTTCATCAGCTGTCTTTTGTTCTGTTTTCTTTGTACAGTTATGTGCTTTTGCACAAAGATATATTTATTGATTTTTTTCAAAGAAGTTTTCAGGAGTGACCATCTAAGACCATTAGAAACAATATGAACCACAGGGAGGCTGTCACTACAGAGGACACCCATCCCAGAATAAAATCAGGACATTCTGATTTGAAGAGTTCTTCTTCCTCTTCTTTTTTTTAATTCATCTTTTGATTAGTTAAAATCCTGTAAATTCAGTACAGAAAATGATTCTGTGAAACCTGTAGGATACGTTAAATGGGGACATGCATTTGTCTCGTTCATAGAGGCAATTCAGGCTGTAATCACTTAGGTTCAAAGGCAGGATTAAGAGAGAAATTCTGTTCTCATTTATGAGAATAAAACCCTATAGTAATTCCACAGAACAGAATGGGATAACTGATGTTTCACCACAGCAAATGAAAGCCCAAATGGGCCTTCAGTCCCAACTGATTATTGCTGATTTTAATAATACAGAATTTTAATATAAAAAACCCACACCCCATTTTCATCTACTGTCACTGACAGGAGTTGATGTTGCTGGGATCAAATCTACTGTAGATTCCAAGCCTATGAACCTTGTAAATTCTCCTTGAGACCTGTGTCCAGAATCTAAAGGGAGATGGGACTGTTCACTGTCTGTACAAGGTGCGATTCCACCCTCGGAGATGACAGTAAAAATCATGTCTGCTATTAAAAAAATAAGCTTCAGCTATCTGAGTTTTTTCATATTAATTAGTGATGATATATATAAATTATGTATATCCTCATACTATTCTGTGTTCAGAAGCAATGGTATAAATTTGGATTATCTCCAAGACAATGGATGGTTTAATCAAGATCTGAAAAAATATAAAAGGAGTATATGGATATAGTTTGGGTGTAATTGGTATGTTTAGCTTCCAAACTCACAGTTTCCACAGTTGGTTGAAGTGTGGAAATATTTGCCAAATATACACAATAGAGCTCTGTGTGTTATTGCTTAAAATATATATCCTCTAATTACACAAAATATACATGACTATATCCCCAGCTGAGGGAAACCCACATAACCTGATGGCTGTAAATGAGACTACAACAACATCAGCTAGCTAAGGTTCTGTGTCATATACCGTACTTTGCTGTCTAATCAATGCCTTTCTGAATAGTCAGCTTTTTAGAATACAATATAGACCCTACTTTCTTTCAGCAAGGTCAATTTAAACCTTTCTGGCAGAGATAAAGGGTCTTTAAAATGGATATAAATGTAAATGTAGCATAAATTCTGATATCTTTCTGAGCAAAAAGATCTCAGGATGTGATGATGAATTTAACACATTCTAAACTTGACATGGATAAATGCCTAAGAAAGGAAAATTATTGGGCTTGCCAGTATTTAAAAGTAAAAAACCTGTGCCTTGTGCTGTCTTATAAATAGTGTAGAATATTAAAGTAGCAATGTGTTCTTGTGCATTATAATTCCATTTATTTCTCTATTGGCAGATAATTTAATTAAAAAGGAGGCTTCTGTGGTTGAGAACAGAGAGGGAATGTAGAAAATGAATTATAAGGCAGAACTTTCTTTCAGAGCTTGGCCCTTTTGTATTTTATGAGATTCCCCTTTTCTTTGTGGTTCTCTATGGAGTGTGTTGATAATAATTTGACAAGAGTCTCCTGAAATTATTCCCCTGTCACTTTCCAATAATTTTTATATTCTAAGGGATGTGCATTTTCCCAAAGAGATACAATATAGAAACCCAGCCATGTTTTTCTATTAGGAATGTCACAGTGCATTTTTCACAGTAGAAAGGAAGTCACAGTGAATCCTATGTTTTTTCCCATTTTTGAAGAAAGCATTTTCTTCCAATCCAGTGGAAGAAGAAAACAAAATTATTTGAGATGGTTTCCAGTTAGTTTGCTGGAAACTTTTGATCAGGCTGAATTAGATGTTTATACAGAGTAGGTATTGCAGCCACTTTAGAGGAACCTGCTGGAGCACAGAGACCTAAAGATGGTGTGTCCTAAGATTCAGAGGTCTCCAGTAGGATAGCAACATAATTCCTCCTGTGTCAACCTTTCTCTTCCTTGAGATACAGTCTCAAATTATACAGCTCATCTGATACTGTCTCATACTGTCTCCCGAGAATATGCCAGGTGTTTTTTGCCTATCAATGCCTGATATACAAGTTGAAGTGCAAGTAGGAGCATTCCTTTGACTCATCTGTGTTAAGCTCAGAAGCCATTTTTCTGCCGCACTGCTGCCTTAGGATCAGGCTTCTCTTACATGTTTCCTCACTTCCCTGCAAGAAGCTTTTCTGAGCCTCTACTAAGGATGCAGGCTAGCACATCGTCTTGAGAATAGCACAGGGGATGCTTCCTGAAATGACAGTGGAAATGAACACAGTGCAAAGAGTGTTCAGCAGGAAAATGCATTTGGAGAATTTCAGAAGCAAAATCATTGCGCTTCGGAAGAGTTTGCTATGAGAACAAAGATAAAAGTAGTCTCTCTGAGGTGCTGATGTGACATCTGCAGGGTGTAGATGACATCTACTGAGAGCAGTATTTTTGTCTTGGTTTCGTGACTATACACCGGAGTCCTCAAAAGCCACTGGAGACTTTCACCTCCTGACACCTGGCTACAACACTAATCCTCTTTTTCACTTTCAGAAGTGGTTTTGCATCCCCTATATGATAAAATTCTTTACAGGGTAAGCTGTTGGGTTTCATGTTTCTCTGTCATTTCTCTGTCATTGTGGTTTGATATTTGTTCTTCCAATGTGCCGTTTTGTCAAACTCCCCACACTTCAGCCCATACTGATTCCTATCTCAAAGGTCTGCAGATCCCCTTTTCAGATTGCCAGAAAAGTTTTACTGACAGAAAAACAACACTGAGGATGTGTATCTTACTATTTATGTGCAATACATTTCATGTCAAATCTACAGCCTTATCTAACAAATGTAACTATTTAATAAACATTAATATCTGCTCCATTTGTCAGTTATTTTATCATCTCAAAACTTGACTTTTATCCACCACAGACTTTTAAATACCAGCATATTTGTATGTCATCTTAATAAACACTTCTGTATTCCCATACTGCTTTTTTTCTTAGTTGTGTCATTGTCCCTATGTATTAGTAATCCACAACTTTCATATCTTTAAAAAAAAAGGATAACAATGAAGGAGTCAGTTAATTGACATTAATATCTGCTTTTGGCAGGTTAGGAAAATCGGATATTTAAAAAAAATAAATATCAAGCCTGTTTTTTTCCACCATGTAAATAAATCAGATTTAAAACAGGAAAAGGAGTTAACATGGCTGAGCCCCCCAGGTTGCTTGAGCTGATGCTGACTGCATCTCATCATTGATGAAGATGTGAAGAGCTACAGGGTTCATATATTCTGGTTCTGCTGCCTTGCAATATAGTACCAGCTATTATTAATGGATCCTAAAAGCAAAATTTGATACTGATTTATATTCAGACTGTAAATCACCATATATTTAAATCCAGACCTCTTCATCACATTCTATTTTGACCTCAGGAAAATGTTCTTGAGATCAATGAAACTGGAGAATTTGCTTAAAGTTAATAATTTGCCTAGGCACTCTACTGAATAAAAGCGTACCCCTGGCTGTCTTTCCTAAAAATCAGATTTTGGATTTCAACTTGTTATAGAAATGGCATTTAGTTTTTCTCTGGATTTTTCTCTAGATTTTCTCTGGGTTTCAGTGCCTGACAATGCTTTAGTTTAAGGCTTTGCTTCCCAATTCCTTGGATCAAAGAATTTACCAAACTGGTGCATAGAGAATGAAGACAATAAGGAAACCTTTTTTTGTCCTCTTCTTATTTTGAAGCATATGTAACACAGGGAAACAAGATCTTAAATAACACTTCTGTCTCCCTAAGATTAAATTAATTCAGCTGAGTAGGAAGAGTGGAGAAATAATAATTATAACCAAATGATAAATTTTGTTGACAGCCATTTCTCAACTGAAGGATATATGCAACTCTATGCTCTATGCTCTACCATGTCCTTTTCATTCCCGTGTTATTTAATATATGTTATCTGCCTCCCTGGGTCATTACTAAATACCCAGGTCATTACTAAAGTCAATGTGAAAGAAGATTCTTTTCATCTGTCTGTATTTTGCAGAACTTGAAATGTTTGCAGATTACATGTAAGAGGAAAAAAATATGACTAGCTTTAGTCTCTTTACATTTGAATTTACCTGTGTCCACAAATAACTTCTATTCAATATTTCTTCCCATGCAAAATAGTGCTAATGAATTGTAGAATCACAAAATGATATGGGGTTGGAAGGGACCCCTGGAGATCATCTAGTCCAACCCCCCTGCCAGAGCAGGTCCACCTAGAGCAGGTTGCACAGGAACATGTCCAGGTGGGTTTTGAATGCCTCCAGAGATGGAGACTACACCAGTCCCCCTGGGCAGTCTGTTCCAGTGCTCTGCCACCCTCAATGTAAAGAAGTTCCTCCTCATGGAACTTCTCATGTAAAAGTTTGTGACCATTACCTCTTGTCCTGTCACTGGACATTACTGAAAAACGACTGGTCCCATCCTCTTGAGACCCATCCTTTAAGTATTTATAGGCATTGATCAGTCCCCCCTCAGCCTTCTCTTCTCCAGACTACAAAGACTCAAATCCCTCAGCCTTTCCTCTAAAGAGAGATGTTCTAGTCCCCTAGTCATCTTTATAGCCCTTTGCTGTATCGTCTCCAGCAGTTTCCCGTCCTTCTTGAACTGGGGAGCCCAGGACTGTACACAGTACTCCAGATGCGGCCTCACCAGGGCAGAGTAAATGGGGAGGATAACCTCCCTCAACCTGCTGGTCACACTCTTCTTGATGCACCCCAGGATGCCATTGGCCTTCTTAGCCACAAGGCCACATTGCTGGCTCATGGTCATCCTGTTGTCCACCAGGATTCCCAGGTCTTTTTCCACAGAGCTGCTCTCCAGCAGGTCAGTCCCCAACCTGTACTAGGTTATTCCTTCATAGGTGCAGGACCCTACACTTGCCCTTGTTGAATTTCGTCAGGTTCCTCTCTGTCCAGCTCTCCAGCCTGTCCAGGTCTCCCTGTATGGTGGCCTTCTGGTGTGTCAGCCTTCTGGTGTGTCAGCCATGCCTCCTAGTTTTGTGTCATCAGCAAAGTTGCTGAGGGTACACTCTACCCCTTCATCTAGGTCATTGATGAATATACTGAATATATCGAATGGTCCAACTGAAGTTGCTGTTTCAAAGATTAAAGAGAGCATTCACAAAGACTAACTTGATCTGGAGGATGGCAATTTTCCTAGCTTCCTCCAGTGGCAACCCAAGGCCACTCACACCTGCTTTAGTCAAGGTGCTGCATGCCACCAAAATGCCTTTCTCTCCACTATCTATGCAGGCTGCTAAGGGACGACCGGCTGCCAGAGCCAGCACTAGGCCTAGTGACTACAGCCTCCCTTCCTCCAGTCTCCATGGTGCCTCTGCTGTCACTTCTTGGCACCCTTGGCAGCTGTTTTTTGAGGAAGCGATAGGAACTCTGATTTTGTAAAGTACATGAATACATGGTAAAATTCAGCTCTATTCAGGACAGTGCTTTAAGCACGTGCTCAGCTTTAAATAGTTTCTTCCATTAAAATTTCCTTCCGGCAAGTTTCTGGTAAGCAAGTTTCTCGGAATTTACACTCCACAGAAGAATATAATTGCAGCAGAAGTGACAGCACACTCTGCCTCATGTTTTCCAAAGATCTGGGTTGATCATCTAGTTATCTGACATAGATCAGGCTTAGTTGCAGGAGATTTGCACCAGATGCAAAAATGTTTGAGATTGCTGCAAGGGAGGCTCTGCAGGTTAACTAACTTGCCATATATAATGCAAAATTTCAGATATGCAGGAAATAGATACACAGAGTTTGAAAAAGAGCAAAAAAGCAGAAGACCTAGATGAAGACTTAATGCATTCTGTCAGATATACATGAAAAGACTCAAAGGGAGACTCAGACATTTATTTATTTTTTAGGCAGAATGATACACAAATATATTGGTGGTGACAAATGATGTGTGATTAATAGGTTCTCTGCTCCTGTTTTCAGAAAAGGGATGTGGATCTTTATAAATTACTCTGAAAACATATTCTAAATTCCTCACCTTAGGTTAATCTAGATCTCTTTTTGAGATCTTTTTGAGAAGGAAACAAAATGGTTTTGGCACAATTGAAAAATAACAGCTTTTCATTGCAGCCACCCACTGCACATGAGTCCATTTGCTTTTATTTCTGCACAACATGGATAACATTTGTTTATGGCAGGAGAAGCAACCTGATCAACAAAGCTCTCCTTGTCTTTCTTGGTTTGTGTTCACACTGATACTATGCTGTTGTTTTTCACTTTGCAACCCTTTTTATCCCCGCAAGTGATGACATTTTTATTATGGGATTTATATTGTTTCTTAATAAAAGTTCTCTGTGAAAAGATGTTCTTGAAAGATCCTTATTCAATGTGTGCTTGAACATATGGGTGGAATGCCATCCAGGACTTGAAGAAATGTGACAAGCAACATGATGATGTTTCAGGGGGTAGAGAAGTAGAAAATATATTTTTTGCATACTGTTTTTCAGCCCTTGTCATTTAAAGCTTTTCTTATAATTTTAATTAATTTAATCTAAATGTCAGTTAAGTCTACATATCTATGTTTCCTTTTGGTGACCAGCCTCCAGAGACATCCAGTTAGTAGGACACTTTGGGTAACACAACTTGTTTCCTTACCTGTGGCCTTCTTGATTGCCTATAAGCTTCTTGTTGTCTGTAATATACTTGAAGATATATATGCAAAAAAGCATTCACTTCTTTTTTCTTTAAGACTAGCAAAGGTACATTTATAAGATTTAATAGATAGGACTGGAATATCTCTTCTGATTTTTTCCATTATTATTATGACCCTAACATTTGGGGTTCTTCAATTAGGCCTTGATTTGTTATCATTTTGGGTACAGTGGTAGTCCCTTAGATGTCCGTTACCATGTTTATGTGCTTATAATTAGCCAGGTGCTAAAGTAAGAGCCTGACCTAAACCACTGCAGGTTAATGGAAAGCCTCCCATTGACTTCAGTGAACTTTGGCTAAGGTCCTTGTTTCAAGTGACACCAATACATGTCTGAATATCTGTTTCCTAGGGAGGGCAGCAGGCCATATAAAATGACATTTTTCTAACTGTATGGACTCCACAGAGACACAACTCCACAGTAGTCTATGTCACTCTGAGGGACATACCAAAAAAGTCATCTTCAGCTGGTAGTTACAGTAAGGTTATTCTCTTAGTTTCTTGTGTGAGTTTTACTCTGATCCTTTTTCTTGACGTAGTTGCAAGTTAAATGCATTTGCTGAGCTGTCTGGCTTACTGATTTAAACCAATTTGCTTCACAGAAATTTGAAGAGGGCACTAGCAATTCTGAATGTAGCTTTGGTTCTTGACATAAGAATGTCTATACATATACTCTATACATATGTCTATACATATACTCTATACATATTTATAGATTTCCACTACTTAAAACATGGGCTCTGTTTATTATTATTACTGCTGCTTTTTTCACTTTGTCAAAAAAAAACCAAACCAACGAACCACTGCCTCCTAGACAGCATAGTTTACGTTTAAAATTCACTCCAGGCAGGAAGAAATCTCAGCCTTCAGCAGGGGCTGTGGATTTATCTGGTAATGGTGCTCCTATAGCAGGAACATCAGCAATCATGAATAAAACCACTGCAAATAGTTGCTTCCAAAAGGATATCTTCAGTATTAGGTAAGGGCACCTTTATGTCAACATATAAAAACTTGAACTCAAATACTAATGTTTTTGTGGTGAAGATTATGCATTCAGATAACCCAGTGACTTCATGAAATTATAAAGCCTGAACCTGATTCACTCCTATTAGTCCAATACTGCAGTAATACCTCTTGCATTGTTCAGAAGATTATGGTGTAGATGCGGAAGATAAATGAGATCAGTCTGTGAAGTCTGTCAGACTGGTTTTTTAGGCCCAGAGCTTTTATATTACCCAGGATCAGGATAGGATACTGAATATTTAACTGTGCTGTTCCTTAAAGAAATTATGTACCTTCGCTGCCAGTCCTCTCTTCCATTCCTCGTATTTTGAATTCCTTGGTAATTTTCACTCAGACCTAATAGTTTTGCCAAAGCTTTTTGGGGCTGAAATGGCTATTGGATAATATGAGTACCTGTTTCTTCAAAAAGTTTGTTCTTTTAAGCAGGACACACATGTTATAGGTGTTATCATATGGGATTGCTTGTGATGGTTCCCATGACGGAAGTGTTGCAATGAAGAGATATAGACTCTATAGGAAGTACCGGGTAGGAGGATGAGGAGGACAAGTTGCCCTTTATGTGGGAGAGCAGTTGGAAAGCCAAAGCTTAACTGAAGCAGAGTCTGGTGAGGAAGCAAGGGAATAAGAAAGTCATCAGGAAGGGCTTCTTTAAGTACATAAGCAGCAAAAGGAAGACTAGGGAATATGTGGGTCCACTGCTAAATGGGGCAAAGGCCCAGTCACACAGGATGTTGAATAGGCTGAAGTACTGAAAGGTTTCTTACCTCAGTCTTTACTAGTATGAACAGCCTTCAGAAAACCTATCCCTAGAGACCCAGGGGGAAAGGCTGGAGGAAGCAAGGCAAACCCTTGGAAGACAATCAGGTTAAGGAATACTTAGGTAAACTGGACATAAATAAGTCCATTGGCCCTGATGGGATGGAACATTACCTCATGGTGAACAACTAATCCTGGAAAACATTTCCAGTCTCATGAAGGACAGGAAGGTGATCAGGAGTAGTCAGAAAAGATTCTTAAAGGGGAAGTCATACTTAGCCAACCTCAGTGTAAATACAGGTTTGGCAGAGAATGGATTGAGAACAGCCCCGAGGAGAAGGACTTGGGGGTGGTGGTGGATGAGAAGCTCAACATGAATCAGCAGTGTGCGCCCACACCCCAGAAACCCAACCATATCCTGGGCTGCATC
>JAOTQQ010000032.1:36894856-36926600 GCA_026546715.1 Gallinago undulata | reverse complement strand
GATGCAGCCCAGGATATGGTTGGGTTTCTGGGGTGTGGGCGCACACTGCTGATTCATGTTGAGCTTCTCATCCACCAACACCCCCAAGTCTTTCTCCTCATGGCTGCTCTCAATCTATTCTCTGCCAAACCTGTATTTGTGCTTGGGATTGCAGTGATCAAGCTTATCCAGGTCCCTCTGGATGGCATACCTTCCTTCCAGCGTGTTGAACGTGCCACACAGCTCGGTTTTACTATCTTGCAGTTTGTTTTTTTAATCATTTTTAGTGAGGGTTTGGTCATCTTTATAACTAAATATATTTCGATAGCCATGTTGGCAGGATGCTGTTCTTGAATTAATCATCTCATCTTGCTTAGAAACAGTTCAAAATTGTCTGAAATAAGACACTGTGATATTTATGCATATGTTTCTATGTTGCAGCACTAACAACACCCACATTAGATATCTTAAAGTTAGCTTGAATAATTCCAAGCAACATAAGGAATAAGCTAATATTCTTAATATTGTGAAGACCAAAGGAACCATTGTAGTGAGTACTGGATAATGCAAGCACGTTTTGTACAGCCTTGTAAGTAAATGTAATTATAGCTCAAAAATCTTGCCAGCCTCTCTGCTGGTTCTTGAAGTAGTGTTAGGTGATAGAATTTGAGAAGCGAGCCTTCAAAAGATGATGGAGATAACAGGCAACAACTGGAAGTGTCAAGACAGGAGCTCTCTCCATACATTGGTGATTTACACTGTCTTGATCTCATGGACAGAAGTGTTTTCCGAGGGATAGGCTATCTATACAGATAGCCTGCCTTTGAAATAATAGCTCTTTTAGGAAAGCTATCTTCATGAACCTGGAGTTTACGAAGTTTTGGAGCTGAAGGAATACTTTTACATCCAAGTAAGAATAATAAGGTCAATCTCAGAGCAAGCACTGGACCCGTGAAGTTCCATTATAGCAATTCTATGCAAAATAAGGCAAAAAATCACAAGACAAAGAAGGTGGCTATCAATAAAAAACTATTAGAACAGAGGATAAGAAGAAAAGTAACTTTGGTAAGAAACTTTCTGATTTAATGCCAATGTCCTTTTTGACTATGGGTTAAAAAGAAAAACAGCATTTGTAGCTGTCTCCCTGCAGGCACCAGATTGCTAATAGAGGCAACAGAGCTTGCAAATCCTTTGGTAAAGATCCAGTGTGGTGAATGGATGAGGAAAATGTATAATAGCTTCACTGGACACTGAAATTGGTGCTGAAATAAAAACAGAAAAAAAATGGGGGTAATACATAGTTTGAGATTTTATTCAAGAAAAAAGAAAAAAGAAAAAATTTTCTACTGTTGAGGGTTATTTAATCTTTTGAAACATGTTTTTCTCTTAATCTTGATAAAATTTTAATGGAAAAATGCTGCTGTGAAACAAAAAAAAAATACATTTTATTTTTAAATGTTCAAAATTAGTCGTTTCATTGTTTTTTCAAATAAAATATTTTTATTTGATATGACCATGAAGTACTAACAGGCATTTCAAATCCTCTCCTCCCCCAGAAAAAAACATATTGGTTAAACGATGCCAAATCTTGTGAATAACATTGTTCCAAACAAATGGCTTTTTTTGGCAGCTTTGTTACTTTATAAAGATGCACTGATAGCACTAATTCAGTTCTTACACAGTCTCCTAACAGCCTAGATGTTACACGTAACTTCACAATAAATTACATCCCTTTTACTGTAAATGAAAACCAGTTTTCTTCTTTCAGATTTTTTTCTTCATGAATTATCTTGCATTCTATGCTTGTGGATGCTAAAATATAATTGTATTATTATAGAAATTGTTTGTGAAATATAAAAATTTAAATAGGTGGGTATCCTATTAGCATCTAATGTCAATGACAGAGGACTATAAAGTCCCATTGTCACTATTCTATGCAGAATGGGGCAGGAGAAATAGAAAAGGACATAGAATATCTTACATAGAAGCACTGTAACTTTTCACCTCTTCTTCCTAAAGGAGTTGGTAACTCAAGAAACAAAACAGCATAACCAGAAGCACTGCTAAGGAAAAATAGTAGAGAAGCTTGGGAGGATGACTTTTAGACCATGTTCATCTTAGAATCTGTAATGTTTGTTGCTTTAAAAATAAGTTTGCAAATTGTCTAAGGTCAATATGACTTCATAAAATCAGAAAAAAAATGTGATATATCTTCATTTTTCAAATGTTACTAGAAATCTTTTTAAAAAGATAAGATGAAAACTAGAGAAACTAATGAATCCCTTTCAAATGACACTTCTCTTTTCAGTTAGCTAATTCCTATCTTCATATGTTTTTCCATAGTAATTCTCACTACACATGCAATTCACACTCTTTTCTGTGATTTTTCACAAAAAACCTCAAAGTACAGTATCTACTGGACTTACTCTGTGGAACTATGTATTAGAATGTTTATAGGAGAAAGAATAAGCTGAGAGATGTGTGGGCGACAGCTTTGTTATCATAGAAAGAGTAAGCTTGAGAAATAAGCTCTAGTCACTATGGCAATGAACTTAAATTTACCATGTGCCATTGTAGGGTTTTTCAAATTCCATTTTTCTTTCTTTATTTTTTTTTTTTTTTTTTTTTTAATTTTAAGTGTAGCATGCAAACAATGAAGGAACAAGTGAGTGTTGATTTACAGCACAATTCTGAAAACTACATCAAGCTTAAAGCACAGATCTCATGGTGCTGGAAAATTAACTAAAACTGAGACAGAAGGAGCAAGCAGGAAAAAAGAAAAGGGAGGATGAAAAGAGAGACAATACCTGCATAGTACTTTATCAGCCCTTCTTGACAACAATTTTATTACCTTCAGCTTTAAATTAATTTTTGCTCAGCAAATACTTAACAGCTAATTTTACTTTGAAGCTTGGCATGCAGAAATGGAATGCACTTTTCTACTCATTGCTTAGTTTCAGGCATATGATTGAATGTTATAATTCATTTACTGAAAGCAACCATTCCAATTAGGACTGTTCACACGTCTATTGGTAAGCCTTCATCTATTTAATAAAGCATTTAGTAGTACCAAAGCAACTGACAGAATGTATTAAAAAAAAACCCCACGTGTTCTGTCTTTAAAGATGAGCCATACTAATAATGAATTGTTAGCAGAACAACAGTTTCAATCATTAGTCAGTAAAATAAAGGTGATTATATAATTTCATATATCCTCATACAAAGTTTGTGTGCATATATACACACACAACATTACAGAAGAATTTTTCTTGTTTTCTGTTAATCTAATAACAATGGCTACATAACTCTCTAATGCAATGCTGTGTACAGATATAATACTTTTAAATACCAACTGATTGATCACATTGCCATCATAAAAACTTCTGAAGAACATTTTTCAAACTGTAATGATTATTTTATTAGAATGAACTACTGTTTTTGGAAACTGAATGCACTGCAGACCTAGGGCTTGTTTACTGCATTTTGACCAGTTTAATTTTGACCATACCTGTTACTATCGTGTAGATTTGTTTAGTAATAGTGAAAAAAATGCAATAAAGGACTCCTAAAAATGCAGCTTCCCATGTTGTACTTTCTTCTGGGCTCTTTTGGTGGGATTGAATACTAGAACAGAACACTTGGGATATTGATTCAAGTCTGCTGCCATAGCAGAGTTGTTCTTTGGTCTATGTGGGAGCCTTTCCTGTTGATGTTTTACAATACTGGAATTTGTCCCTCAATTTTTTAAAGGAAATGTACAGAGAACCAGGCTAAGCTGAATGTGTGTGTGTGGGGGGGAATGAAATGTAACAGATTGGATGAAATAGGAACTTTTCAGTCCATTCCTGAAATTTTGATGGTGGCAAATGGACAGTTATCTTTGTTCCAAATGCAATTCATAAAATATTTTGTAAGATCAAGCTCTCTAATAAAATATAACATGTACTAATCACGTTGCTGGTGAGCTGCTGGAAGACATTCAGATGCTGTAATAATGCTATAATCAGCACTCAAGAAGAACAGGTATAAATATGTACCCTAATTTAATTCAGGAAAGTACGTATTTTTATAGTATTGCTTTCCGCTTAGACTTAAATGATTATTTATACAATCAGAACTGTCATTTACTACAATAAATAATTATAACTGGTCCTTTGTCTCCTTTGTTTCCCTGGCTACTGTGCATGTAGTACGTCAGTGAGGACAGTTAATATCTGTACGTCCAGCCTACTGTTTTTCTTCCTCTTATCTCTGTTATTTGTCAACCCACAAGTGATCTTTTCCTTTTTTCCCATCAAATAACAGTTTTCATTATACTGACAGGTGCCATTAGGCAACAAGGAATCTGATAGCTGAGTGTGGTGAAAATAATTGCTTATGAGTCCATCAGGCCCATTTAGGGGAATAATTGTGTTTTTCTGTTTATCGGTGAGGAATTCAGGCTGCCAATATTTATATGCTATCATTTTTTTAACTGAAATTATTGCTCTGATTATGAACACCAGGAATTTTCCCAATGCTAACCACCCAAAAATCAATATTTTGCTTTGGTTTGGACAGAACGACACACTGTTTTTTTAAAGTCTAAATCAAATAGCCATTGCTTTTCTTTAAGGGTTGCAATTCCTGTTCATTATTGTGTAGCACAATCATTTAGATGATTCCTCACGAATCTTTTACTGCTCAAACATACACACACCCCCACAAATACCTTTGAACTGAAAGCAATAAGAGGTTCTTTGCAGACTGAGTAACATGGAATCTTTCTGTGATGCTGTTTTGGGGCAATAGCCCTTGATTGATACATGGGAAGTAGCAATTGATAGTTCATTAGTTTAAAGAAAAGTTAAAATTTTGATTTACCAAGGCATATCTTTTCTGTTTTCCCTAATTAATGTTAATTTACTGTAAATTCTAATTGGTTAGAACCAAATGGTAAATTTAAAATCTTAAATTTTTAAATTCATGGATGTATTAATATTCATGTAAAAAAAGGTAGGAAAGCACGATCCAAATAATTTAGTATTAAAAAAAACCAACCAAGCCCCAACATTTCAAAAGGGATACCTTCCTACTTTAAATTACAACTTTTCTGAAAACTTGAATAACTTCTAGAAAGAGCAAAACTGAATTTATGGAGATAATATAACTGTCTCACCTGCCTCCACCATAAATAGATTGCATTCATCTTAGCTGCCCTCCTTTGATTACATTTCATAACTGAAATGATTATTGTCCTAAATTATTTCCTGTTTGAAGTATAGATTTTTCAAGTCAGTCTGACAGGCATGCATCTCACTGAGGTACCTAATTGCCTTTCATACTGGAACATGTTGCTTGAAAATCATATGCTTTCTAAACCCAAACTGATTCATACCTAAGAAAATGTCTTGACAAGATTATTTTTCAGCATGCAACACAAGGCATGTGAGCATTATGAGATCTGAAGACTATAGAAATGAAATACCTGAAAAAACACCGAAAAAACTCCTCTTAATCCTGTAGGAAAAATCCTTCAAGATTAGGATTGAGATTAAGTCCTAGATGTTACAGAAAAAAGGGTAAGGCTTCTATGTGCTCAGAGACTGTGTTGTGCCTGATCACCCCAATTTGCACTGCAACCAATGCAGCTGAAAAGCCCATCAAACCATAACTCAAGGCAGTATGAATAGAGACTACATGGGAAGTGTTATCCTTCACGTGTTCCTGTCTACAACTGAAAACAAGAGTTCAGGTCCAGGACTGAAATATTTTTCAAGCATTTAGTTCATTTAACTGCTTTTGCTATTCTTCCTATTATTGAAAACAACCCATTTTCCATTCAACGTAAATGCTACAATAAATTTTTGTACCAGAATAATTTGTTATAACAGTAATGCAAAATGAAAAGAGGCAGCACATGCAGCCTTTTCCTGTCATGTCTGTAGACTGACATCAGAGACGGTTGAGCTAAAACATATATCAGTGCAAAAGTGGATTCAAGCACAGGATATTTACACCTCTGAGGCATTTGTTTTTTCTTGTTTTCATATGCAGAGGGGGTCAAAAAGGCTCAAAGGAGAGTGGGTCAAAAGCAATTGGTCCTACATTTTAGCCTGGGTAAACCAGTGTATCTCTGGGAAGCCTTGACACAGGTGCATAAGGTTTTTGTATTCTCTTGCAAAGAGCCTGTAATTCAAATCTTAATCTTGTGTAAAAGCAAGAAAAATAACTCTCAGTGAGAATTGCCAGGAACACTCCAGCTTATCTTTTATTCCAGTGTGACCTAAATATCTCATTAAACAGTACGTATTTGTGGAATCAGATGAAACTCCTTATAACTTGCTTTAAAAAAAAGTTTTTGTTGTCTAAGCCTGTTCCCTTCTCCTCAATAAACATCTTTGCACATTTGGTTTCTCATTAGAGTATCTAGCATCCTAGTGGAAATAAATGTCATAAGATTGTTTTTTCATGCTAAGTTAATATGCTGGTTTTGCAGACTGGAGGATGTTTTCTCAGCAGGGAAATAATTCTGAAAACAATGGATTTTTCTTGATGACATCTAAATCTTCCTAAGATATCCAGGGCTTCAAGCCAAACCATCCACAGCATGAGTTTGCCTTCATTTCATCAGTGATTGTGTTGGTAACTATGCATTAACAATGATCCTCATTTTACTTATAGTTGTATAATTAGATATATCCAAGAGGTGGCACAGTTAGCAAGTTGAAATAAGCCCTTCCAGATACCTGTACCACACCCAGCACCAAGACATAAAAGTTATGGTATTTTTACAAATTACAGTGTAACATCGGCCACATATCTGGCTTTGCAGACTTTGGTAAAATGAAAAGCTACACAATTTTTATGATTTTGTGAATAAAAGCTACATTAGTTTCCCCATCCAATAATTATTTTTTCTGAAAACAATTAGTTTTAGTATCAGAATGGCTTAATACACAATTGATATAAAGGAGAGCAGTTGTATTACTGTTATAAACTTCCCTTGATTTAATTCCTAGCCTCCCCCTCCGTCCCCAAGTCTATCTTTAATGAAGTCTCAACCAACTGCAAACGCACCAGCAAGGACACACGGTTAATCCTACATCGGTCCCACTTACGGCCGCTTGTTTTTGGGGATCTTCAGCAACCTGATTCAAACCAAATTTGGTTTGAAAGACTAGGTTGCTGAAAACTTTGCAGTCTGGGATAAATGGCCACAGTGCACAAGCCTGTGCCACTTCTGTGCGGGCTGGTCAGGCTATGTGTGAGCCACGACATCCCTGCCAGGTCCGACTCCCGATGTGTGTGGTAGTGGACACAAGCATTTTTCAGGCAGGGAGATTGTGTGGTGCTCTGTTAGGTGTTGTGCTTGCAGCTGGGAAGCCCAGCATGGATTAAGGTCAGGTCATCACCTGCGTCTCTGACTCAAGAAGCTGTGCTGTACACCAAGTGACAAAACAAATCAGAAAAATACTATCTTACTTTGATGTTGTAATTCCAGACAACATGCAGCATGTAATAAATAGGGACTCTCAGTGCTTACTTCCCAATTTTTGCAAATAAATGAGGGAAGTCTGTAATACAACAGTTCGTATTTCCTATAGAAGAGCTACTTTTGATCTCAGTCTTGTCTCATTCACTTAGCTTTAGGATGCTTCAATACTGTTAATCAAAATGAGGTAGGTTACATTAGGCAGATTTCAGCAGTTTTTAGGAAAAAAATATGCTAAAATTAAATCAAATTTCCAGAATTGAAGTTCTCTCTGGAACTTTAACTCTTTGAAAATTCCTCTTGATATGCTTTTATAAACGTGCGACTCTGGCTGTGGTGTTTTAAATAATAATTATAACTTTAGATTTGATTAAAAAGTATTGGGAATATATTTGTTTATCATTCATTGTCATTTTCTCATTTTATTGTTTAATGTCATTATTAAAAGTGACATTTAAGAGAAGTTACTGATTGTAACTTCAATAAATTCTATGAATCCAGCTGGTTTCATCTCCCAGGCTACTATTTTTTAAAACCTCTGAGTTTGACTGCTATAGTTGGTGGAATTTTCAAACAGAAGTGTGACTATTTATAGTCCTAAATTATGCTAATCCACTATTGTAGAAACGTTTTTCCAGCTAAAAAAAGTACTGCCATAATTTTTGTCTGAGATCAGGAAAGATCAGGGAATATCTTTGGAGAACCTTCTTGGCCAGAAGAAATTACTGAAGTCATGGCAAACCTAATACTAATAAAGTTTCTTATTATGTTGAGTATTTACTGCTTTGAACACATCTCCATTTTTTCCTACTTTTACCTTCTTAAATAATTCTAATAGATAATGCAATTTTCCTTTGCAAAAAAATAAATTTATTTGTTCTAAAATTTTACCTGATTATATAATCTATAAACTTCTGTCTTCTCCTTCATTCTCCACTCCTTTTTCAAACAAAGCTCAGGGTACTGTACTTCTTTAATAAAAAATAGCACTTCCAAATCTTCTCTTATTTCATAATGCATTTTATGCTAAGGTTTTCCTAAAAGTATGCATTTGTTTCTTAAAAAGGTCTATAATTAGTATTTTTATATATATATTTATATATATATACTTTATATATATATATATATTCTCTTGAAGTCTGGGGTTAATGCCTAACATGGCACAGCGTATCTCGTTAGTCAGCTTTGAAAAATGCCTTTAACACAAGGTGTTGTGCACTTCTAATGAGTAGAAGGTAGAAGAACTTTTAATATTTTATGCAATATACGTCTCTATAAAACCAATAATCTGACTAATGTACTGATGACTCATAGTATTTTATTTTAATTGGATGTTTTTAAGTGTCTGTATTTAAGTATCAAGTATTAAAAAATGTTGATGTTCTGATGTGTGACAGCAAATAAGAATTTTTGAGGTCTGGAATCTCTTATGCCTTCCCCTGCAGTACCATATTTGAAGTGAATTCACCTTGATTTAAGATAATTTGTCTAATATCATGCCACAATAGACTAGGTGAGTGCATATGGTCAAAGTACCAAATTTTGGCATAGTAATTGTAATGTCCATACAGAGAAGAACTTTCTGAACTGCTATTGTTTGGTTTCTTGTTTTTCCTTAGCACTAAGGAGAGATAAAGGTACCCTCAGATGTATTTCTGCCAAAGCCCAGAACTGGAAGTAATTGTGACCTAGTTAAACTGGTATCTCTGTAATCATGTTTCCCTAGAAATTTTCCTCTTCTGGTTATTATGCTCATGGTATAAAACACGGTAACGAAACCACAGTATATACAACAGAACAACAAATCATAGCATTACTGACAGAAAAAGTGCCAAAAAAGCCCATTTCTGAGGGTTCCAAAGAACCCTGGAGACACAGATTGTTGCAGGAAGCAACATAACATAATTTACGGCTCAGAAAGTTCCTCCTTCTCCTTCCTGCCTTTATCCAAGATGCGGATTTTTGCCAAGTTGTGTATCAGTGCAACATTTGGAAGCATTGATCTCACTGTATTGCTTAAAATGATTGATAGACCCTGGTTGTTGGTTGTTTTTTTTTTTTTAAATACGCTCCTTATTTTACAGTGATGATGCCTCTAGAACTGATAATATATCCATGAGATTGTAGTCATATAAATCACAAGTGTCAAGCAATGCAATTCTTTTTCTCTAAACAAAGCAGAACTGTTGCATATAGAGTAGTTTCTCCAAATGCCTTTCTGGGGAGACTCTTCCAGGTTTTAATGTCTTATTTCTGGTCAATATTGCATCCTGTCAAAGAGATCTGCTGTGAATTCTAATGTTTCAAATCCTGGACAATATGTTGTGCTAGTCCTTACAGCATCTGCAATGCAGTAGTCATCTTAACAAAAAATACCTTTTCATCTGTGTCCTGGGTTCCCCAAAACTAGAAATTAAGAAGCCTTATTACTTTTTAATCAAAGATAGTCAACAGTCTCCAAATCCTACTTAATTAATAGATATCAATTTATATGAGGTATGTCATCTGAATAATAGAAAATATTCTGTAAATGTATGCAGCTTAAGTCTGTCTGGGAAGGGGAACATTTCTATCCATTAATCCTTCAAAATGCTTTTCAAGTTTGATGACTGCCACATTGATCTTGCATAAAGATCTCTATGGGATCCCGCTAATCATCCATGGATAATGAGATATACAGTTCACTGCTATTTGCCATGTACTGCTGACTGATCTGTGCTCACTCTTCCAATAGCCTTCTGTGGACAGCATAGGAGAAAATGATGAAAATAGATTCATGTAAGAATCTAAAAATCTAAGTTTTGAGGAAGAACAGCTTTTGCCTACCATTATTTTCTCTCAAAAAGGAATGAGAAGTGTAGCTGGGCAAACACCACACTGATATACCAGCATGCACCTATTTGAAATGTATAATGAATTTCCTTGTTTAGTACTATCTCTTTTACTTAAAAGGACATTTGCAGGAACAAAAGCCATAGTTTGAACCTGGAAACTAAACAATAGGGATTTAATGCTTGAATTAATAGAAACATACCTCAGTCTGAAGCTCTATAATGATACAGGCAGTTTGCATTCACTTTTCATGACACACTGCAAACTTTCAGTTGATGCTTATGAGAAAGAACATTTAAATTGTGTGTAGAACATTCAAATTTGTGGAACAAGGTGCTAATTTTTTCTTTCTAGCAGAGCTTTAAAATGATGACCACTTCTATTCATAGACTAAGTGGATCAAACTTTTGTTGTTGTGCAGAATTATTGTCACAAAGATTCCTGCAGCACTGACAGGAAGTTTCACTGACAGTGAGAAATGGGATGAGACAAAATACAAGTGTTTTCATATAGAAACCAAGAAACATATAATTTAAGGGTTAGCTTCTCTGATTATTTTGCAAAAGGAAACTATATTTTCTTCACAAGTACAAAGCTTTCAACATTAAAAAAAAATGCAGCATCTTTTCCTCAGTATTTAGTTATCTGTAAAAAAACCCAAACAACAAAAACTTAAAGCAAATCTGGTATTAATTTTATCATGCCTTAGAAGAATTAGAAATTTGGAACAGCTTTCTCTCAATTTAGGCTGGTATGGAACACAGCTTTCTGTGGCAGTTAATGTCTTTATTACCGTTGGACGCAACCTCATGGAGCTTCAAAGTCTTTCACCCACCTACATTTATTATAAGCTATTAAAACTGGTTATTTAAAAAAAACTATGTAAGGGAAAAAACACATGCTGCCTTCAGTATTTTTCCAAGGCTACAGAAAAGGACAAGCGATGATTGCATATAATACATTGTTGCTCAAATATAATGAAACATTTCTCTTAAAAGGGACTTGCCTTAGCAGAAGTATATGCAATGTTTCCTATGTAAACCAGGAGTCCCATCCCAAACTGCTGAATACTGATATTCATGGCACTCCACAGTTATTTGCCTTTTATCAGTATTTCGGCTAGCCTCCTAGTAGCCTATCTGAATTTTGTTTATTAAACCAGAAATAGGACCAGCTGAACAATATGAAACCTGTCATGCCAGTGGAGGCAATAGCTTCCCTCCAGGAGCATGTAGCTGGAGAGGAGTGGGTCTTGGTCTTTTTGCAGGCATTTTCACTTCACCACCACGTTTCTTTTCTTGCTGATATAAGAAGGTGAAGTGAGATAGTTAAGCATTACACCACGATTTTGAGGGGAGCAGTGGGAGAGGAAACTTCAAGCCTCTCTTTACTCCTGATTGTTTGAGTTCCATAATGGAGACAAGGCAGTCAGTGTATCAGGACAGACAGAAGTCCTCTGTTCTCCAAAAAACTGCTGGAGCAGCCAGCAGAATTTAATATTTTGATAACTCATATTTGGTACTCATATTTTGGTAACTCAGCACATTTTCATGTCATAAAAGAAAGAGGCAGGTCCACTGCAGTGGCGACTTGCATATCACCTGTTCAACACCATTTTGAAAGGAACTCAAAAATATTAAAAGTCAAGCTAACTGAAGCATTCTGTGAGCGGCTGCTGAACCAGCATTTCCTATTACATGGTCATTAGGATCAGATTTGGCTTATGGGTTGCAAAAACGGAAATTACAATCTGACTGTATCTTATCATATGATTGTATATAATGCTTTCCATAAACTTTCAGGCTTCACCTAAGGGTGTGAAGTATGACTCCATATCTATGTGTAATTTAGCAATCCATTATGTCCAGTGTCTGTTGCTCACAGGAAATATCAATGTCGTCGATTCTTAGAATTGCCCTTATTTTTTCTTTTCTCTTATTTGACCACAAGTAAAGTACTCAAGACTGGCTGCACACAGTGCAGTATTAAAAATGTTAACAGAATATTTTTCAACTTGAACAATGTGATTCTCTCAGGGCACAACTCCGTCAGCAAGGCTTGTTTACAGCCTTGAGTGTTTGAAATTTTACAATGAGAAGCAAAGTGCAAGGCTTCAAGTCATAAAGCAACTGTTGCATTGCAGCAACTGTATGCAAACTAGCAGGTTATGCTGTTTCCAGGAATGAGAGGAAGGACAGGGGATGACGTCAAAATTGTACCAACAGAAGTGAATTGTTATCCCAGAATGCTGTCAGAATTCATGGGGCCCTAATCTCTCTTGCACTGTGGAAAATTAGGATATGGAAACATGTAAGTGGTGAGACTTAACTTCTGAATATCAGCTGACATACAAAATAAAATTCTAAGTTTCTTCTGATAAGTATTGTAGGAACTGAGATGCTACCCCCTTTTCATATTCACAAAAGAGGAGCAGAGCTGCATCTTTCTTAAATGTCTCCAACTTTCCACTTTCCATATTGCTTTAGGCCACTGTATGCATCCCTTTTTGCAAATGCACAGCTACATCAGTGCAAAATGGAAATCTTAGGGCAAGACCATCTACAAACATGGCAGATAAAACATTAGATGCAAGTTAATGAAGTATGTATCTATTTGTGACTGCAGTAAAGAAACAAGGAATAACACACGTCCTGCTACCAATGGTGCCATGGGTGGGTGGCAGCCTCTGACAGCCTCCCCCAAGGATAGCACTGCCCTTGGCAGATGGAGCCCCACTCCCAGAGGAAGCTCCTGCCTTGCCCTTCCCTCTCCTGTCTTCCCCTGCTCACTGTACCAGTTCAAAACAGGACAACATCCTTGTGGACCTCTTATTTTCTCTGACTTTCAACTCCCCTCCTCTTTCCCTGCTAATTCAAGTTGAATATCAAAATAATGAAAACCCTACACGTTTGGTTTTTTATGACTTGTGCAAAGTCAGGAAAGAAATTTTCTGTTACATAAAAAGTATGCTAGAAGGTAAGGGATTACAATAAGATATTCTCAGAGGTCATGACAAGGTGGGTTTTATTCCTTTTTCACTATAAGAGAAGATGTAGCATACTCAAAAACCTTAAGCTCCATCTTCTCCCTGAATTTGGATTAACTTAATATAACAGGAATGAAATAATATTACTTGCTAATTCACAATACATTCTAGTGAAATTAAACCTTGTGACAGTTTGTGAAATAAACAGGTAGCATGTTTATCCCATTGAGCTCTGGTCAAAGTAGAATTTGCATTTTCTTTAACAGACATTACAGCTCACTACTGGACTTTTCTACGAATGTTGCACCTTTATGAATTTGTGGAAATTCAAGCTTAGTGAGGTCTACTGCTACTTCAGCTACAAGTGGCCTTTCTCTGCCCACTTGAGCAGAGGAAAAGGGGCATCTAGCCAGCAAGGTGTTAAGAGCCTCAGCAGCTTTCAAAAACTCACCCCTATCAACTTTCCACATCAGTCCAGTTACATCATACATTCAATCTCAGCTTTGGCCTCTATGCAGCACCTAACAGTCCTCTACAAAACTGAACCAGGAATTTCAGGACATGGTTAACTCAAGCCAGCACAGGGCCTGATCCATAAATTTACCAAACTCCTCCTTAGACTGAGATGTCCAGTTCCACAAAGGCAGTGCAGCAGCCTAACTGCACAGGGGAAACTGCTTGATGCAGAGTTAAAAAATACGGCCTTTAAACATAAGCAAGTACAAAAAAGAATATAAAAAGAGTTGTTGATGCTGAAGAGCTGAAACCCAGGAATTTGCACATAATTTCACAGAGCAATGAGAAATTTCCCAATTTAGCAGACAAAAAACCAAGGCTCTGCTGCAGATCATGAAGACAGACCTTTCAAGACATACAAAAAAAATCCACCCATACCCAAGCCTTCCACTACGGAAGAACAAAACCACCTAGCTATTTCTATTTTTAGTATTCTTATTTTGTAATTAAGTAGCCTCTAGGAATATCTAGCTGAGTGATCACTGCACTACCTAAACAAACTCTTTTGCAACATGGTGTTTTGTTAGTATTATTCCTGATCCTCATCAGCCTCAGGAAGGATGCCAGCTCTCAAAACATGTACATAATACAAATATACAAATTAAATCAAATCACAGAGTAGTTTTACAAAGAAGAAATTGAGTGAAGATTACATGCATGTAGCAATGAAGTAACAAATCAAAGAAAGAACAAGCTTTTTATTGTTTTAGTAATTTTCCTGTAAGCATTTCTGTATTCAATTTTCCTATTTTGTGTAAAAATTACTGAGTAAGAGCAATAGAAATAGATTTTAGAAAGATAAAAAAAAGATAACCACTAAAAAAATTTCTGCTTTACCTTCATACTTCAAACTTACTTCAGTCTTTTAAATTTGACATTACTATGGCTATGTAAACCACTAACTTGGTTAGTGATTCTAACCAACTGCTAACTAATTTCTACTGCTTGATCATAACCCCCTTATATACTCTAATATTGCTCTTTTCTGCTCTTGTATATTATTGTTTCCCAAATAGTTTATTAGGTACCTTACAGTTAGCTTGTCCACAAATTAGGGCTTCATCTGTCAATGTCACTCACATCACAATGTCACAGTTTTAACAAGTGATGCCCCTAGCTTGCTTTTTCATTCAAAATTTCTGCTTCTCTTTCAGCTGTTACCAGTAGCCAGTTTTCCCCTTGCTACCACAGGCATTGTCTGATTCTAGTGTTTGATGTTCTAGCATCACAGGCCTAGCGTTTTTCTCGATGGAAATAATTGGCCTTTCACTGTTGTTTCACTTCTCTCAATCTTCTTACATCAGTGTTTTCACCAACCTGTTTGTCACAGAGGCTGACTTGTGCCTTGTCTGCAATTCCTCTTATTCCCAATCAATCCAATCTGTTTTCTCTGGCACTATAGTAACCGATTCCCTGATGACAGTGTGACCTCTGATCTGATATAATTTGTACTTAGCATTTGTACTTTCCCACTCTTGTATGGAGCTCTTCAAAGTACAACAAGAGATACCTCATTGCCAGAGAGAAAAAATATATCAGTACTACTATTAAGTTAACGTACTTTGTTTGGACTTCTAGAGAACAGAAGAAATCAAATCAGAAGTACTAGTTGTCTGAATGAATAAGATGCAGGTTGAAGATAAAAAGAAGTGAGTCTGAGGAAATGGCTCCACTTATAAACTTGCCATTTGAAGTTTCTCTTCTTTTTCATGAACTCATCTGCAACTGAAACTCCTTCCTCTGCTCTGATACTGGGCAGAGAGGATGGTTGCTTAGGAAGGGTAAAAAAAAAAGGACACACTGCTGCCTTACCTTTATGTGTGTCCATGTAGCCATTTTGTGTATACATGATTTCAGCTTTGTGGGAATAAGGAGCTAAATAATTTACAATAAATCGGCACTCCCAGATGAATAGGAAACAAATGAGCATCTCTGGATTGTATTTCCTTTGACTATATTAAGTTACCTGAGTAAGCAAATCCAGTTAACGAAATGAGAGGCCCTCTCTTACTTTTACCAGAGAATGCAATGATTGTTTAAAGTTCGAGAGTGTCACTTTCTGGCCGAAAGCAGAAGGATGTCTTTCTTGCTGGTGGAATTAAGCTCTAATTATTTATGAAGGAGTTCATCACAGGGTGCAAAATCAGATGTCATGTCTTTCTAATGCTTTGCTGATATTTTGTTTCTCTACTCCAAAATTTTAGTTTCTTAAAGTGATCTGCTTCTGGAGCACCTTCCTCCTCAGTTCTTTCTCTTTTTGCCCCCAAAGAAAATGGGACAATGTAAAGTGGTCTAGTTTCTAATATCCAGCAAAGTATGATCCTGGGCAGTACACGTTGGTTTGCAATGAGCACCTTGCTTCTGAGTGGAAGGGAATTAACTTCTAGTGAAGTTTTACTTCCTTTTCCCCACTGTCTCAGAATTACGTTTCCGATGGAAGTACACTAGTTTATATGGAGGGTTTCATCAATAAAATAAGGTAATGATAGATGGTAGTACTTACATCCGTAAAGAAGACAAAGTCCTAGAATACCCACGTTCACAGTAACAGCTTGATAGAAAACAGGATCTGAAGAAAAAAGAGATGGTTTGAAAGTATGGAACCTCCCAGCTGTAGACTTACTGCATACAGATGGTAAATGAAGATAAATCCGTTCATTTTTAACTTTTGCTAGCATATGACCTTTTATCTTAGATTAATCAATAAAGCAACCAATAGTTCTCTCGTTTTATCTGAATCCGTCTTGAACAGCAAAAATAATTTGTCTGTTGCATATCTCCAAAATTCAGAAAGCAAACTTCCGGTAATGACAGACAATGGAATTTTGATATATTTAATTAATCTAATCAATAAGAGATATAAAATTAATAAGGGATATACCACATTTCCTGAAATAAGCTGAAATACAATCTGAATATACTGGATGATGTGTCTCATAGCTTGCTCATTTTTTTTTGGTGAGGGGCATCCGCGAATTCTCATCATTAAAATACAATGTGGAATGCAGATTACTGTTTTCAATAAAAATGTTTTGTGCTTTACAGTGCCATAGCGTGATTGAAATTAACCTCTGAGTAGGAATAGTACACAATTTGTGAAACAGATTAATTTATGTTCATTGTTGGCTAAGATGCCTATATGTGTCTTAGAAAAATTCTGCACAGAAGTAATAAGTAAATACAATATGCAGCATGTGTATTATGCCTGTCTCAGGCAATGTCAAACCAATCGTATATATATTAGTAAGTTGACAATAACCCAGGACATCCCTTCTGTATGTGACTTAGTGTGCATAAGCAGATCAGGCAGCGAGTTCCTGTTCATTGCTTCAGGAGTTCTGGATGTCAGGATGTCTCAGGGGAATCAAGCACTCAGGAAGCCCTACTCTGAGAAAACACAAAAACATCTGTAGTGGTTTAGGCCAAAGACTCCTCTAACTGACTATCCTGTCTGCAGCAATAGATGATGGTGCTTGTCTACGGGAAAAACATAATTAACAAAGCTAGCACAGGTGTTCCTAGCCTTCAGCAATCTGTGGCTCAGAAACTTTCTGAGGCAGTGATGTTATCTTTACAACTAATAAAACCTTCTGGTATCCAAAGCATTCTGCGGAAAGGAGTTCCATAGCTCAATTATATGCGTTGCATGAAAGACTATCTTTCTCTTTTTTTTTCATTTTGACCTGCTTCATGCAGGTTTTGATGTTTTAATGTAATTGTTTTAATGTCTCTTGTTATTGTCGTGTTGATTCCTGTTCACATACCTCATAAATCTGACAGTACATCTGGGTTTTCTTTTTACAGATTGAAGGCAGCTCTCTATTTAGTACAGAATCTTTCCTGTGCTTGTTCCAGTTCTACTATATCCTCTCTGGCATGAAGCATTGCATATGACATTCAAGATGCAGAAGTAGAGTCAATTTATTCTGCAGCATAATATTTTTCTGGCTTGTTTTCTGTTGTTTTTTTTTTTTTTCATTCTTTTCTGTCTTTGTCTTAGTGAGTGTTCAGCTAATGTTTTAATAGACCTATTTGTTATAACCCTAAGGTGTCTTTCAAGATTTATAGCAAACTTGTGAGAATCTACTATAGTATCTGTAAAATTAGGGCTGTTTTGTCCCATATATATGATTTTACAATTTTTATTCCGAAATTTTCCTACATTTTTATCACCCAGCCCTCAGTCTCTCAAAGTTTTTCTGCAGTTCTTCACAGTAACCCATATCTTTACTACTACCTTTACTACCCTCATTGGTGTAATAGCCAGCAAATTTTGCCACCTCATTTTTTTCCAGATCACTTTTGACAATAGGTAAACCAAAGTTTTCATATATTAGGCATCTAATGCTTCAGGCTGAGAAGTGTCACAGTCAGTTTAAGCAGTTCAGTTCTTCCACATACTCAAAATTCACTTTTAAGAATGAATCAGCAAATGGATCAGAGATCAGAATTCAGAAGCTCTCACAGAGTTTCAGAACACATGGTTCAGGACTGAAATAATGGATTACTTTTTACAGAAAGATAACTGGCTTAAATAAGGGGAGACTGGAAATTGGTACTGTCGATCCCATTTAAACTGTACTTCTCCCTTTGCCTGGTCAAAACTGAAGTAATTTATGTAAAAAGCGGCCACTTAGCGCTGTAGGGAGAAAGGTTTTGATCATTTCATAAGGTCTGTTTTACTTACTTTCTGAGGCACTGTAGTAGCATTGCTTTTCATCTTATTGTACAGTTCATCAAACAAAAAGAAGTATTTTCCATTTTGTGATACAGAGAGTAAACGTTTCTCTAGTCCTCCTGGACCAAACATGAATCACATGATTGTCTGAGATTGCAGGAGACTGGATTTGATGAGCCATGTCTCTTCCACATCTCTGTTCCTTGGTTCCCAGAGAGCCTTGTATTTACAACGACAAATTACTAATAAAAAAAAAGAAATAGGATTAAGTAAAAAAAAAAAAAAAAGAAACAAAAACCAAAAAACCAAGAAAGACAAGGACAGAAAATGAGAAAAAAGGAACATAAGAGAAGAGAGAGTATATAAAACTTCTGGGACAGACAGAGGTGCAGTGTGAAACACAAAATTCCCTGGATGGGAAAAGAGAGGAAAAGCAGAGGCAAGTAATTTTAGGAAGTCTTGTCTAATGTATTTATTCTATTTTCTCTTTCCACTTTCTTTAGATAATTGTGGTATATTGAATACAACTTGTGTATGTAACATGAAATATGCTTGCTTATTTTCTTTCTGATGACTACTATTTCAGAATAATCATTAAGTGATCTCAACTGCTTTTGCTTTCATGTGTGTCTTACTGGTGACATGAGAAGACTCTCATCTAGAATCATCAGTTTTGTGTGAAGACACTGAGCTAACAGGCACCATAGCTTCTCTCAAGAATAAATTCCATATATCAGCAAAGACTACTTTCTACAGACATCAGTTCTGCTTGCAAGGTTTGCAATTCACTTGTAGCTCTCATAATGGACAGTGTGGTGCAGACCTTACCTATCAGTGAGGAACCAGTAACAATATTTGAGAACTAAGGCAATGTGCTTTCAGTAGCTGTTTTGCTACGCAGAAAGAAATTTTGTTTTCTCAGATATTTTGTTTTTTTGTAAAGTTTTGGTGTTGAGAATTTTGGGGTTTTTTTTTGTTTGTTTGTTTTGGTTTGGGGTTGTTGTTTGTTTTTTATTTAAGCTACAGACAATTGAGCCAAAGTTCAAAGGTACATTGATTCCCTGTGGTTAAGTCTGAATGCAATGGAAAGATCACCATATTCCAGCCAAACAGACCAAAAAAAAAGGTGTATTTTGTGGAAAGAAATCCCTGAGTACTAAAAGAAACGTGAAGGCCAAATGAGTATTCATAAAATTCTTGAGGATATAATGATTTCCCAAATGTTATTCAACAATGAGTCTAAATATGCAACATTCTCATCTGCTGGTCTCCTGAACCTTCTTATTATCTTAGGTTAGGCTGCCTTCTTCGGATACTTCAAAGAAGTGCCTTTTATGGTTTTCTAAACGAAGCAGGTTTTGTTTCAAAGGGACTTTTTAAGATTTTTCATGGTCCTTTTGTTGTTCTGTTTCTTAACATTGGCTTTTTGGAAAAAATTAAAAAATAAAACCCTACCAACTAGTTTGTCCTCATGACTGGGAGGAGGCAAAACTTTCAGTGCTAGAAGCCTGTATATTGTCCCTTGATATGATGTCTGATATACCTTAACTCTGCAGTCTTGACATTTCACATCCCACAGCCCATTTATGCCGATGGTAGCATTTGTAGGGCTACACAGTGCAATGTGGAAAGTGGGACTGATCTTGCTAAAAACGAACGTGGGGAAGGGTGGTGGTGGTTTAATTCTCACTGGATTTTCCCTACCCTGACTCACCCATGTCTGCACAAGCACTGGTGCTGCCACAAGGAGCAGGACAGAAAATGAGAACTCAGGGAAAAGCAAAACTGTCTATTTCGCTGGTAGTGCCAGTGTATGCTGCACTGAAGTCATGAAACTACAAGAAATACAATCTGAGATGTCAAGCGTGCAGAAATCTACAGCAAAACATCTGAATACAGGCAGAAAGATCTTTTAGATTCAATTCTTACATAAGTGAATTAAAAATAACACTCTTTAATTTCTTCACAAATTTCATGCCTAATGCTTGTCGTATATTGACACTTTAATGAGTGCCTGTCTACCCAAAACATTATTGCAAACATGAAAAGAATGCTGGGCTGTGCAGCCAAAATCGGATGGATTGGTTGAGAGAATGTGTCAGAACAGAAAGCAAGCTCTTCCAGGTTCTGGACACAGTCAGTAAAGCGCTCTGATAGCCACAAAAACGTCACATAAGGCTGTGGGAGACATGCCTGAACCTCAAGAATTAATGATAATCAGATGACCAATGAGTTTACTAAAACTTGTTCTTTTTCTTATATTACTCTCTCCAAATGTTACTCCCTACAAACTCCAATACGCTGATTTCAGTGATGCAGGCATTTTAAATTTCTGAGCTATTTATACACATCAGAATAAATCACATTTATAGATGCAGCTTGGATGCAGTTGGTTTGGCAACTAACCAAATTATGCTCATATTTCTATAATTTAAAATATTGGACTAAAATCATAACTAGAAAAAGAATGTAATAGACCCTGATAAAAGAGTTGATAAATGAATGGTATAAACTCTTAGAATAACTGGAGGTGAACCAGTGCATCCATCAGTGAAGGGCTTTGGATTGCTATTGATGAAGTTGGCTGCGGGCAGCTCAATCATCAGAAAATTACTGACAATATTTGGAATAATAAAGTAAAAGAAGACTATGGGACTATAAGATAAAGCTGTGTATTTTTCCATATTTAAAAATATATTTTTGGGAAAAAAGTCTTTTATCCTTCAAAGTCATATAGTTTCTTTTCATCTAGTTATAAACTGCCTGACTCTTTATACAAAGAAAGAACTAAGGACTCTGTGTAACAACTCCATATAATAATTTGAAGCTTTGAAATGACAAAACATTCTGTACTGTAGCTATTTTAAACTTGTTTCAGAACTAGATATCTCAGCTGTGCAAGCTACAATATCGATTCATCTGGGCAGAATGAAATATGACTAGCAATAGTGATACAAAAAATCCTGTTGATCTGATTTCCTTTTCCTCCCTCTGCTCCTGACCACAAATAACTTAACCTCCAACAATTCAATTGATGAGTGAGGAAAAAAGGCTCTAAGATCAAAGCAGTAGTTTCAAAACTGTTGTTAAATTAAGCCCATAGTTTCTCCTTGATACTGGACAAAATACAAGGAATAAAATGAATATATATATATATATGGTATGGGGGAACCACAGTCATCACCACTAGATACAATGAATAACCCACCTACCATATAAACATCCAAGCATCTATGGACAAAGTCTTCATTGCAAATTAGCATTTGGGCATATTAATGCAGATGGGTCACTAAGGATTGTCTAATACAAGAGCAGCACTGATAAGTGTAATTTTTTCCTGACCTTGTTTGGTAAGGGATGTAGTAAGTCAGTCTCTTTCTATTCTATTTCTATTTGATGGGTGGCAACAACATGCAGCTTAAGGCTACATCTCGAAACAGCCAAAAATTGGTTTTCTGAGTGGATTTTTTTTTGAGTATGTGTCCTAGTTTCAGATCTAGGTGGACCTGCTCTGGCAGGACGGTTGGACTAGAAGATCTCCAGAGGTCCCTTTCAACCCTTTGTGATTCTGTGATTCTGTGGAATGGAGTTAATTTTCTGTATAGCAGCTGCTGTGTTTTGGGTTTGGCATGAGAATGATGCTGATAATATATATTGTTTTAGTTGTTGCCAAGCGATGTGACTTCTTCAGCTTCCCATAGAAGCTGAGAGGGAGCATACATAGAACAAGCTGGCCAATGGAATATTCCATACCATAGACATCACGCTCAGTATATAAATAGGGGTTGGCCAGGGGACAGGGTTCTGCAGTCATCGCTTGGGACGCACTGGGAAGCCAGTCATCAGGTGATGAGAGCATTATTTTATTTTGCATATTCTTTTACCATTATTATTGTTATTTTTGTTGATATTTTCCTTTTCCGTTACTGTTCTATTAAACTGGATTTATCTCAACCCATGAGGTTTTTTTCCCCCTTTCCCCTCCTTTTCTACATCTTCTCCCTACCCTATGAGGGGGTGGAGGGGTTGGGGTAGGGAGCAAGTGAGCAGCTGCATGGTCCTAGTTGTTGGCTGGGGTTAAACCACAACAGTCTGCAAAAGGAACCAGCCATTCAAAGAAAGTTTTAAAGTGATTTGTTCAATTCCCTGGAGTAATTATTCTCAGATGTTAGAGTGACAATTCAGATGTCAGCATTCTAACACTGCTGGTCATTTTAGAAGGCACATTCAGCTCATGTACTTATCTATTTTTGTAGGTCAAAATGAAAGCAATTTCAGGGACTATAACAGAAATTTCCTTTCCTTCATCGATTTAAAAAGTGAAGTATTGTGATGAGTGATGTGAAGTGCCATCCTTTTGCTCTAGGTTCACTTGAAGCAAGTCTACACTAGAAACTTGAAGTCCCATATGGATGTAATTTTTTGATATCACTGGCAAAAAGGCCACCTGTAATTGCAGTTTTATGTGTTTACAATGCTTTTTCCAGTACCATTTCTCCAGTACTTATCAAATCCATACATTCTCTCTCTCTTTCTTCTCTCTTTTCTTATAGAAAGACTGGTGGAGATCTGAGCTGAAGAGTCGATCAGCTATATAAGAAACATCATAAGAAAGAATAGTAAATGCTGTTCTGACTGGTCGTAATGAAAAGGCTGAATCAGCACTAATGGGATTCCCATCACCTCTTGGCCCAAAGCAGAGAAGAGTATCACCAGGAGAAGAAATGGTCTTCTGAAGGGCTTCTCTGACCCTACCACAGGATATGAGATAGAAGAAAAAAAGCATTGTTGTTAAGCCAATTGTACTATACCTCTGAATAGCAGGTATAGTACACAGATTTTCTAGAAGTTTTACCACCTCATGGTACCTGGAGACCACATTTAGAGCTGTGAGGAGGAATTTGTCACTACAAACTGTCCGCAGCCTCAGTTAGTAATGCTACAGCTGGGTGAAAAGCAAATTGCATGGTAATAAGCAAGGAAAGAGGCTATGGCAGTTGAAAGCACAAGGACACTGTAACAACTCACTTTCAGATTCTGTTTTTATACACCTTTAAAACATCATTTCCAGGGTGTTCTTTTTTAATTACTTTACATTAAAAATAATTCTTGACTGACACAATAATCTCAAGAAAAATTTAATAATGGAATCATATAATCGTTTTAGTTGGAAGAGACCTCTAAGATCATCAAGTCTAACTGTAAACCTAGCATTGCCAAGTTACCACTAAACCATGTCCCTCAGCACTACATCTACACATCTTTTAAATACTTCCAGGGACGGTGCCTCAACCACTGCCCTGGGCAGCCTGTTCCAATGCTTGACAACCCTTTCAGTGAAGAAATTTTTCCTAATATCCAATCTAAACCTCCTCTGGCGCAACATGAGCCTGTTTCCTCTTGTCCTATTGCCTGGTATTTGGGAGAAGAGACCAACCCCATCTCACTACAAGCTCCTTTCAGGTAGTTTTAGAGAGTGATAAGGTCTCCCCTCAGCCTCCTGTTCTCCAGGCTAAACAATCCTAGTTTCCTCAGCCACTCGTCATCAGACTTGTGTTCTAGACCCCTCAGCAGCTTCGTTGCCCTCCTGTGGACATGCTCCAGTACCTCAACATCCCTCCTGTAGTGAGGAACCCAAAACTGAACACAATATTTGAGGTGTGGTGTCACCAGTGCCAAGTACAGGGGAATGATCACTTCCCTAGTCCTGGTGGACACAATTTCTGGCCAGGATGATGCTGACCTTCTTGGCCACCTGGGGACACTGCAGGCTCATATTCAGCCAGCTGTTGACCTCCAAGCGCCTTTCCACCAGGAACTCTCCAGCCACTCTTCCCCAACCTTGTAACACTGCATGGGGTTGTTGTGACCCAAGTGTAGAAACCGGCACATGGCCTTGTTGAACTCCATACCACTGGCCTCAGCCCATCAATCCAGCCTGTCCAGATCCTTCTGTAGAACCTTCCCACCCTCAAGCAGATGAACACTCCTGCCCACCTTGGTGTCATCTGCAATCTTAGTGAGGGTGCACTCACGTAGCTGGTTATACTGATGGTGCTACGCAGCCGATTATACTGATGAAACACTGAAATCGGTTACACACAAAATGCTGTCAAGTTATCAAAATAAACCAACCTGAAATTTAAGAAGAAATGTTTTCAGAAGTATATTTCTCAATTTTACCATGTTCCTTCTATTAATTAAAGTGCACTGTTCTTATACTGCCTATAATCTCTGATATCACTGTATATATTCCACTAGAATATGAAAGTATAAAATGTATAAATGATAAATGTCACAATAGTATTTGTTTTCATATTTCAAGTATACCAGGAAACATGACTTCCTTTCTTAGTCATGCCTTTTCCTCTTAAGACATAAAAACTTGCATACTGAGATCTCCCAGCCATTTTCCACATTCAATTCAGGACAAATATCAGGATCAAACCATGTTTTTCAACAGTTTTCTGTATTGCATCCAAAGAAATACAAGTAAACATTTTAATAATAGTTTGAATGGTGTCATTATAGTTTTAAAAGTGTGATGGGAACAATTACACACACCTGTCTTAGCTGCAGGAATAGAAAAAATAACTGTAGAAAGCAACACCTCCAGAGAGCTTCATCAAAGAAATTGCAGGCAGAAACCAGGCCTGCAATCACTTTTAGCCCAGCCTTGACAAATGATGTGGATCCCAGTCCCAGCAGTGACATTTCTTAACTGCTCAGACCTTGAAAACAAGTGTTAGAACTGCTGTGATTCAAGTGTTCATCTAAGAAATGACTTTTCCTAGAACACCTTCGTGCTTGTGCTGCTACTTTGCAGATTACTTAAAAATGCCCTGCCTGGATGGATGATGATGTTTCCTATGCATCATGCCTTTCACTATCCTAATTCTAAGAGATATGCTATCTTACATGATAAAGGCTAAGCTGCAGTGTTCAGATGAAAGAAAAGTATCTCCTTGTTTGAAAGATGCTGCCAGTTCTGCACAAACACAGTGTAAACTGTCAAAACACAATCTAGGTGCCAGAGTAAAGCTACAAAACACCTACTAAAATCCTTTAAAAGGCAGGAAACACACGATTCATCAGACAGTTGAAGAATTTTACTTACATAAGTGCAAGGCAGAGACTTGAATATGTTCTTACATTTATAAGAGGTTTATATTTAGCAAATGAAATTAACTTTCATTTCCTCATCATTCAACTAATTCAATCCTACATTTTGAATTTTACTGTGTGTTAGGAAAGGATTGGGCTGATACAAGGGCTTTGTCTGCTTTGGGGAAATTATTCCCTCTCAGTTGCACCGATCAACTTTCCCACACAAACTCACAGATCTTATATTATGGTCCATTTCAGGTACATCTGGAGTCCCACTTCTGAAAAACAAACAAATAAATGAAAAAACCCTCAAACTATTAATAAACTCTCCTTGATCAATTTTAAAATGAAACTTTGTTTTGCAGGATCTGTTTTTGCGGGATTGGGTTTTAGTAGGATTTTGCCTCTTCTTACTCTTTAATTGGATCTATATCTCATTTCTGTCGTAGTGTTCTGAGTAACCACGCTGTCAGAGTGACTACTTCTGTCATCTATGCATGCAGCCTATACAGGCTTCTCCTTTCAGACAGTGCAAAAAACAGCAAATGCCCATAATGTGCCTGTCCTGCTGGACCTATACATAATGTTAGATAAATGTAAAAAAATCCAACCCATAGAATCATATAATGGTTTAGGTTGGAAGGATCCTTAAAAATCATGCAGTTCCAATGCCTCTGCCATGGGCAGGGACACCTCCCACTAGACCAGGTTGCTCAAAGCCCCATCCAGCCTGGTCTTGATGCCCCAAAACTGATGAATTGTGTTATATACATATTTTACATGTTTAATTTTCCTACTAACTAAATTCTGCTGATTGCAGCTGCTGTGTCACGTTGCAAATGAAGAGTCAAACCACCAGAGAAAGACATCTTCTGTCTGCCCTATGCTCCCTTCAGCCTGTGAGGGGTACTTGCCAAACACTTGCTTGTGACATTTTTTTCAATGTAGCTGGGATGCTCTGGAGAAGAATGAAAAGGTTTAGGTACCCTTTGGGCACAAAGTTCTCTCAGAGAAGGAAGGGAAGTTCATTATATGGAAAATGTATTATTCTGTCCTCTGTTCTCACCAGATATTCAAGCCACAGTCCTCTTTGGTGCTCTCAGCATTATCACACATTAAGTCTTTCATGTATTTATTTATTTATGACATTTCTCCTCAGACTGATATTGCACTCTGCCGCTTGTCCTGCTGCCTGGGGGTGGAGACAGCCTTAGCTCTTGGGTTTGGAAGCCAGCCCAAGGGACAGTGTGATGAAGCTCTGTGATGGTCAGGGACCCAGTGTTGGCACATCAGCACAACCGGCGTGTTGCAGGTTGGAAGCTGGGTTGGAGTGGCTTGCCTGTAGGCTCACAGTCAAAGCGACTGCCCAATGATGGTTATCCTTGAAACATATTTTGGGTTTCACCGTGGACAAGCCGTGTGTCATGTCTCCTGAGTTATTGCCACGGGAAAAAGCTTTAAGTCTCCAAGGCAGGGAGAATTCCTCCCTTCCCTCCAACACGAGAAGACACCGTGTATGATGAGACTCCTGAAGGCCAGGAGAAAAGACCAAAACACCTGCAGACTCCCCGCAGCGCCGTGTGCAGCACCGCCAGGCTCTCAGGCCCCAAAGCGGTCAATGTTTGTGGTGACCCTGGAATTCGGACGGACGTTTATGTTGTGGCGTGCGGTCGGGCGACCGTGAGGCCGTGGCTGTGTCTTGCGGAGACATCCCTCATTGCAGAGCCGCTGCCGCGCGCGCCGCCCCTTCCCCCACCTCGCGTCACGTGACATCTCCGGGGACCCGCCCTTCACCCCACGCATGCGCCCTGTCCCATCCAGCGGGCCCAGGCAACCCCGGCCTCTCAGGGCGCGGGCGCTCGGGGCAGCCGGAAGTGGCGTCCGGCTGGGGGGGCGGAGCTGCCGGCCGCGTGGGACAGCTGGGGTGCGTGCTGCCGGTTGCTGAGATGGAGGTGGTGGCGCAGATGGAGGCCTTGGCCTTTGAGCCTGGCACTGCGTCGGCCGCCGAGGGGGAGACGGCCGCCGAGGGGGAGCCGGGCGAGGAGCAAGCGGCGAGCACGGAGGGGGCGCCAAGCCCTTCGAGCCCCCCGGAGGGCGGTGGAGAAGTTCAGGCCCCACCGCCCCCAGCCGAGGGAGTACGCAGCCCGCCGCCACCTGCGAGTCCCAGCGGTCCTCCTGCTGCCGCCCCCTCCTCAGACTCGGACAGGTAGGTGCAGCCCCGGCAGCCCCGGGTTTGGGACACGGGGCGAGGGGGGCGCGTCACTCTGCGTGGGTCGTGGCGCCGAATGTGGGCCCGGGCCGCCTGTTCAATGTCTCAGTGCTCTGCCAGCTGGGTGTCCGAGTCTGCCCCCATCCCCATGCCCCAGTGTTTCAGCTTCTGTAGCTTTCTCTTTCCCGTTGAAGATGACATTTTCTTTTTTATTTCACTAGAAGTTTTACTGTTGAATTAATAAGTCTCCAAAACAGTGAATATAAGGGTGTAGGATTTAACGGAAACATGAGGCTTTGGGTGGCGATCTGTAGAGTATCGTGGTTGTTTGGGCTACCATGACTGTTTGAGCATCGTGTTTGGCGTGGTCCTCACAGGGTGCACCTACATCACTTGTGACAGGACACCTGCAGTGTTATTGCTGAAAAAAACTGAACGTAGGATTCAAGGTAAAGACTGTAGATCTTAACTTGTGCTCTAACGTTGGCATCTAGGTGGAAAAGTTCATTCTCAACCTATATGCTTTTTATACAAGGTTCCATCTTCTACTGCATCTGTGCTTTGATGTTCGCTGTAGTTGGTGGAGGGTAAATTTGGTTAGATGTGGGCTCTGCTTCAGTCTTAGAAGCCTGCACATTTAGTCAGTTTCTGTGAGTTTTGTGTTTTCTTTTTTGGCTATTGCAGCTGGATGAGTATGTTCTCCTTTGAACTAGTGAAGGCTGAAATGAAGTCTAAGGATCTCCTCTTAAAAAGAAGATACTGAGCTTTATTAACAGTTAATGGGTTAAAGCTTGACTTTGGAAATACTTTGTTTGCGCGGTTCAAAATTTTCCTAAAAAATCATGAAGTGATGGAGAGTGAAATTCTTGACCTATGGCAGGGACTTCACCTGTTTTCAATTACTCCACACATTTGTTTCTTCCACCAGTTCTTGAAGAACAGAGACTTTTGCTAAAAGGAACGTGAATACATGAATGAGGACTCGTTTCTTACTATGCTCTTTTCTTGAAATACAGAGTCTAAGAGAATAAACATCTTATATGCATGTGCTAGTGATAAAAATTAATTTACTAATCTGTGTGAATAATGCACTAGGGGTATTCAAACTGGCCATGAATTATGAAACTAATATCTTTTACCTGCAAAAATTAGAATTTTTTTTACCTTCATAATGCAAGATGCATTGCTTGGAATAAGTATTTTCTTGATTTTCACTTAGCTTTATGCTGATGTTGAGATTGTACAAGGAGTGACTGTGATCTATAGCAATGTATTATCTTTCATATTTTTTTTGTGCTCAGTTACATCAAGTGATGTTCAATACTGGTAGTTTAGGTCGTGGATAAAATGGAAATATGCTGATAGTCCTTAGACATTATGGTCTGAAATTGGCTGTATTTATCCCTGTGCTATACTCAGGTGCTCTTCCTGTGACTCTTAATATTGGTTGGTTTCTCTTGCAAACCAATGAAGTGTAGGTCCCAAAGTGTGACTGTCACTTGTCTGACAAGGAAAGTTGTGCTGGTGATGGACTTGTGCATGGGGTAGCCAGAGGGAGAAACTGGACTAGGGGAACTTTAAGAGGTGATGGCTGTTACGCCACATTCACCAGCAGTGAAATAGTGGGAACCCAAGTGAGCCATTGTAATTGTTAACATTTTCTCTGAACTGCTAAAGCTACTACACTTTTGAGATTATTTTTTTTAAAGTGATCTTGCCCAGTGGCTTGTAGGTTCAGAAAAGATTGCTGCTCTTGTATATACAAATGTATATGATTAGGAAAAACATAACTGCTAACCGGAGGTCTTTTAGTATCCGCTTTTTTCTCGGTAATGTGGAATTCTGTACTCTTAACTCCCATGTCTGTTTTTATTTTCAGTGATACAGATTCAGATAGTTCATCTACTACATCTTCCTCTTCATGTTCTCCTTCAACAGTATCTGATGAAGATGATCATCCAAATGAGAAGGATAACAGATCTTACTGTGTTAAAACAAAAGATGAGTTGCCTATTGATGTAAGTACCATGCGTTATCTTTTAAACCTTTTTCTAGTAATCCGACTTAAAATATTTTAACATATTTTTAAGTGATTGCAGTACCTAGTGATTGAATGTATGTTTTTGCACTACTTCAGGTGTAGCTCAGTTAATAACTTAAAATGTCTTGTTTTCCAGTATGCTAAGACCACTCTGAAGTGAAGGTCACAGCTTGTTTTAGGTTGATATTTGCATAAAATCACAGTTGTAATTAATGAAAACAAAATTGTAGATGAAATACTGGGTGTTTTTGTATATTTTGGGGTTTTTTGTATATTGCAGGCTTTCATAATCCTTTCTCTATGTGAGAGACTTGAAGGTCTGATACTTCAAATATGCTTAGTCTTCAGGTAAAAATTTCAAATGTTGTATTAAGCCTTCTGGAGGTTCAGATTGCATTTCCTCTACTTAAGAAAAATTATTAGAATGGTCATAGAAGTGACTTGTATTTGTTTTATTCTGCAATTTTTGTTACAGCACTGTTTTATGTATCGTGGATCAGCACCTTAATTTGCTTCAAGATACAGTCTTTTGGTTTTGGTTCTTGTAAACGACATACTTGTTAAGTATTGCTGCCATTATTCCTCATTATCTCAAGATTAAGAGGTTAAAAGGAATGAGTTTTGTTAATAATGTGCTAATGGATGATTAGCTGTACATCATTTGTAATGGATTACAAATAAAAGGATAATCTAACACTGTAACATCAATTTACACTAACAGTACATGTAGATCTGTTCCCTTCATAAAAAAATGCTTTCTGGAATGAGAAACAAGCCCAATGAAGGGTACAAGAAATTATTAGGCAGAGGGGAAAAAAAGCCTCTGAAGAGCGGATACATTTGTATATGTTTACCTTTGCTTCAGTGCTCTGTAACAGTTTGTAATGTGCTAGATGACTGTCTGGAAGGGCTGAGGCATTGACACACATTAGTAGTAGCAACAACAGGAAACAGGTGTATGTTGTTAATTCTTAAACTGATGCTCTATATAGGCACTTGGAGTAAAGAAAAGCTCTTAGCATATTCTTTTATCCCAGAATTTAATCAAAGATAGAGAAACATACATAGGAGTGTTCTGAAGGAGTAAAACATCAGAGCAATTCCTGCTTACACGCACTTTGTGATGTATGATTAATAGTAGAACCATTATAAGTGCTTCTATGACTACAAGCACTGGACTTCTGTACAAAATCCTTGCTCAAATAGATATACTTACCAGGTTTTATTTACCTTTTATCTCATGTATTTAAATAAAATTCAAGTTAGTCTGAAAATGCTTTGTTGATCTGCTCTTTTGTCTCATTAGCTTACTAAAATCAAAGTTACACAAAACCCACAGTTTACGAAATATCATCTTCCTTTTATGTACTGGTATGATTAATTTCATTGTTTCAGTGAAGTTGTATCTTTTTGTCAGTGGTAGTTTTAATTTTTAGCCACTTCATTTTTTACTGTATCTTGTATTAAGCTGTTCTACAGTAAGAGAATTAGTCTGTGTAAAAATGTTGTAGATTGTCTCGTGTAAATTTGAGGGAATACAATTTGAAAATTAAAACGTATCTGTTAAAAAGTTCACCAAAATAGCTAATTACTAAAGCATGGGTCAAAGATTAAAGGAAAAAAAGAAAGTATTTAACTGGACTATGTGCTAATGGGCACATATTAAGGAGTATTAGTGAAACTATTTTAGAAGCCTCCTCCTTTGAAGTGTAAGATTGGCAGATATTGTATATAGTTTGATAGGTGGTATAGTCTACCATCTTGAGATTTATGATCAAAAGCGTAACTTTCTTCCTTGTGGTCTTTGGCCTTTGACTTGCTCTGGCATCCATCAGTTAAGTCTTAGCTCATTAAAAGGGCTTTAAACTAGGATTGAAGGGGGGTGGGGATGTAAGCAGGATTATTAAAGAAGAGCCGAGGAG
>JAOTQQ010000032.1:36813808-36894756 GCA_026546715.1 Gallinago undulata | reverse complement strand
TTTTTGTGGTTGGACTTGATGATCTCTGAGGTCCCTTCCAACCACCGTGATTCTGTGATTCTGTGATTCTGTGAAGTTAGTTTAATGTTGGAAAACTTGCTGCCCTGTACAAGTGTGTGGGTTTTTATCTGAATTCTCATCTTGACTTAAGTGCTGTATTACATGATCAGAGAAAGTCTTGGTGTCCATTTGGTCATTGACTTGCTCTACAAGCCAGGTGAAATTTGGTAAGACAAGATAAGATTCTTCTGTCAGAGAGGGGTTTTATTTCTGGTGATGGCCTTAAAAGTACAGTTCAGTGCTAAGACTTGGTCTCTGCCTCCAAATTCAGGTATTGAATTTGCAGATGATTCTCACTCTAGTTGCCCTTACCTTGCATTCCATATCATTCAGATTGAATCCACAGCAGTAGAGTATATATGCAGAAATCTTAGTTTGAGTAAATTGGAGGTAGATGATGAGTTTGATGTTAATGAGCCTTTGACAACAGATTTTGATGCTGACATTTGAGGAAAAAAAATATTTGAATATTGTTGTGCAGTACTCATTTGTATATCTGAAATTTGGCATTTTTTTCAAGTGTTATCTATGATTGTTCTCTTGTGTACCAAATACAACTTACAACTAAAAATAATTTTCTTTGTATATGTTGTTGTGATCTTCACATCTTCTACAATGGTCTGAAGTCATGGCATAAACAGACACACCATTTTGTCAAATCAGATGATACACGTATCTGGTGTATTTCATACTACTTTATCACTTGCTGTGTACATTTTTCTTCTGTCACGTGTTGAATGTGGTTACAAGTTGTGTGTTTTTATGATTAGTGATTATCTAATTATTGTGTTGTACATTAAACTTAATTTATTTAACTTGAAAGTTCAAAAAAATGAACAAAATGTCTATCAGTTGTTGGTTTTCTTCAGTTGAATAAAGTTGACTTCTACTGTAGTTGCAATGGAAATATGTAGTGTCTCAGTAGAAAAGATGTCTTCAAAAGTGACATTCCCCAAGATGAGTTCATTTAGAATTATTCTGAAAGAGGCAAATCAAAGTGGATTTTTTTTTTTTTTAATTAAACCTTCAAAATGCTAGGAGGCTTTTCTGGTTGTCAAATTTATGCAGCAACAAAGTGATAAATGTCTTAGCGTGATGAGATTATATTCTGAACATTGACTTGTTATTTTCAGGAACTGCCTCCTGTTGAAGACTTAACAATAATTCTGCCTGATGATGTTGAACTGAAGCTCTTTGGGACAGTTTCCAGCATCATTGAGCAGCTAGGTAGGCAAGATATGATTGCTTTGTTTTTTAATTAAAATAATTTCTGTGTATCTCTGCATTTATTGTGTATTTGACTGTTCCTTCAAAGTGTCAGTACTGCAGCATTCTATTTCAGGGTTTAGGAGGTTGCTGAATGAGAACTTGGACTGCCAAATGACATTGAGTTGGATTCCATTTAGTTGGCTTGCATCTTCTACAGGTTGACATACTACAACTAGTATGCATGTGTTTCTGTGTGACTTTCATGTTCTAATTTTTTAAATAAAAAGTCTTTTTTCACTGCGTATGATGATCTTTATGTGAATTCTGGCAACAATAGTATAGTTTCAGTATTTTAAGGGATATGCCACTTGTACATGTTATATTTGAATTATCTCTGAAGATACAAGAGGTGTATAACTGAAAACACAGATGCAGTAAAATACAGTCCTAAGTTTACTTGTTAATATATGAGGGCAGTAAAAAGACTTGTTTCTTTAGGCAACGTAGCAATGCCTGTTGGGTAATGGGTATATTATGTATGATGTTTGTTCCTTTTTTTTTTTCTATTTTTTTAAATCATCCCACTTGCTGACACCCTGACCAAATACAAGCTGCCAGTGTCAGCAGTCATAGGACAGCATGGCTAATGTGATTTATAGGTGCTGGAGGGTAAGCTTAATGGGATTGAGCCATACAATGGATGTAAGCTTAGCTGCAGGTGATATGCGTTTAGGGATCCTTTCAGATCTACCAGATGCCTCAGTTTTTGATATGTGAAATCAAAGTTTTGCTGAAGCTAGTATTAATAAAATATCCATATAATGTTTGTATTTAAGCTTATTTCAGGTGTTCTAGTCTGCTTGAACTGCTTTGAAAGCAATTTGCTTATGAAAATTAGAAACTAAGTCCAGTTTCGAAGATCAAGTATTTATGTTGAGTGGGGTACAAAAGAATTAAAGCAAATAGCCTTTCCGATTAAATTTTCTTTATTTTAAAAGATTCCAGGTAATACAGGCAATTCCGTTACACTTTTTTTGTTGGTGGTATTTGTTTAGAGTTAGATTTCATTTCATTCATGTGCAGGAAACTGATATGGGAGTGTAGACGGTAGTAATCTAGTCTTTATCCTTTTGTTCTACTTTGCTCTTTCTTTCCTACTGATAATAAGGGGGACTTCAAGAAGGCTGTTTACAGCTAAAATGACAGCTTTAAGAGAAAGGTTTGAACCTAGTTTGCAATTATTATTTTTGATGTAGTATGTAAATATTTAAACAAAGCTGGTTTTAAAGACTTTGGCTTTGAAAACCGTCGTTAATTTCTAATCCTCTTGGTATATATCACCTTTCAAAATTCTGTCAGTTTACTGATAGGTGAATTCTTGAGTCTGTATTCTACTTTATGTAACTGAAATATATGAAGTGTTTAACTTAGATTGGTTGGTCAAAGTTAGGAAACAGATTAATAACCATACATGAAATAAAGCCATAAGAATGGAACAAAGCCCCATTTTTCTGCCTTTACTACCTTTCTTTATGACTCCCTTTTTCTGTATGCTTTCCTTTCTTTTCAGTTCTTCTGGAAACAAGTGTCTGAGTCAATTTCAACTGATTCCTGGCCATATTAGAGATTCTGCTAGCTGATTGTGGGTTGTAAATTGATGCTGCTGTGTACCAGGTTTAGATCTAGAATAAGGGGAGTTGAGGTCTCATTTGGAAATCACAAATATTATCTTGGCACAACAGTCAGTATCCTGAACTGTCCCTTTAGTGTATCAGGGATCTCTGCTATTCTCTCTGTAGCAAACTTGTGAGTTCATCAGTCTGCAGTGTACGATACCCATGAGTTGGCAATTTCATGCTATGAGGTGAATTTAAGGCTAGAACATATAGGTTCATGCTTGCTTCACACTAGTGAAAAGCAAGTTGACTACTTTCTGTGAACTTTAACTTCTGTTCAGTGTATCAGAACTTAACAGAACTTTTGCTGTGTTTTGCTTCAAGGTACTTGAAGAGAAGAGAAAAATTCACAGTGTGGGTTGTAGCCTGGAAAGTAAACAACTTTATTATATATGAGAAACATGCCCTGGGACTGCACTTTAGGCCCTGGAAGATAAAAACTGAGGATTTTGGCTAGGTTGGGGTGGGGGAAGCTGTAAGTCAAATAGACTGTATATGATAATGTATCTCCTGGGTTTCATTGGGACTGACATGACATGTTTTTAGAATATTTTCCTTAATTTACTGGAATATGGAGCTATGCCTTTTATTGAAATTCAGTGAACTATTAAGCCTGTAGCATTGTCACAGGCTTGCTTGGCATGTGACTAGATGGTTGCAGATTGAAGTAGTAGCAAAGCTGGACTTTTAGCTTGATGAGATGTTTATTGCTTTAAGTCCTGTTATGTAAGTTTAGCAGTGATAATCTTGTTAGTTTTTGTTGGAGTCTGAGTGACACTAAGTGCTTGAGTGACTTTATTTGATGATGGAGGCACTGAGATTGCTTAATGGAGCATTCTGTTGTTTTAGAAGTAGAAAAGATTACCTTCAGAGTCAGAATTTTTGAGAAGTGCTGCTACGCCTCTGTATTGACAGCTTTAAGCATCGTTCCTGCTGAATGTAAAGGAAGACATGCTATTTCTGTAGACTAAAGCAACAAATGTGAACTACTGTAAAGACTTCAGTAAAGAATAAGCTTTTTATCTCACTGAATCTGGAAAACTTAAAAATGAAGTAGCCTGTATATAAATTGTGTATTAGAACATGTTTCTGTGTCCTTTTATAAGTGTTAAACTGTACTAAATGTTAAGAGTTTTCATATTTTGAGCTACTAGAATGACTTGCTCACTGTGATCACTCATAGTATCATTAGTAATGTATTAGGCCCAAATGCAGTATGATACTATTATATGATATTAAATTGCAGACGTATTTCAAATTGTGTATCTATATATACACACAATCTGTATATAATAAATGGCATCACCAGTTGCTACTGTGAATGGACTGTCAGACATCTTTTGTGTTCTGGTCTGATTCTGATGAATTATTAGCTTCCCCTTATAAGTCATGTGGCTATAATGAATAGCCATCTCTATTCTTTTTTTCAAGGAGGATTACATCTGGAATATTAAGGTGGCAGAATATATATATGCATGCCTATAAGTATCTAAAGAGTGGTTTGAAGGAGGAGGGAACCAGACTCTTTTCAGTGGTTGCCAGTGAGAGGACGAAGGGCAACGGGCATAAATTGGAACACAGGAGGTTCCACTCAAATATGAGAAAAAACTACTTCACAGTGAGGGTGACAGAGCCCTGGAACAGAGTCCCCTTCTTCGGAGACTTTCAAGACCCGCCTGGATGCAGTCCTGAGTAACATGCTCTAGCTCTAGGCAATCCTGCTTCAGCAGGGGAGTTGGACTAGATTGGTCTCTACGGTCCCTTCCAGCTCTAATAATTCAGTGAAAATTCAGTTAAATCTGCATTCAAAAACAATCTAGGTTATTGCTGCTATGGCCTTAATTAAGAAACATCCTGGGAAATGCAACTGGTACCTCCCACATTCATTTCTCAGGCTTCTCATTTGTACCTGTCATCTGGTTTCCTTTCTTTCTCCACCCCAGGAACAGTAATTCTGTAAACAAATGTAAATGTTACCGCTCATATCACTGGAAGGGGTGTCTAGTTATAAGCTTTGTGTATGCACAAGAACTTTCAGGTGAAGCCCTCTGAACTTTAGTAGAAAAATAATGGTATGGTTTAAGTTTCTCTGCAATTAACTACATACTGCTGTTGAAACATGAAGTTCTAATTTATTTTTTTTTCCATTTTAGTAATAATTGAATCACTGAGAGGCCTACCTCCAGTAAATGAGGAAAGTATAATTTTTAAAGAAGATCGGCAAGCAGCAGGAAAGGTGAGTGTAAAGCATAAAAACATGTTATTCTAATATAAAATTCAAAGTATTCTTTTATGTTCCAATAAGTAGTGTTGAAGTTGACTAAATGAAATACGGTTCCTTGATATGTAGTTTTGCTTTGTGGTTTTGACTCTTGTTATAGTCATCTGTGTGTTTTTTGTTTTTTTTTTAATATCAACAATTCCTTACTTGGAATGCATTGGAACCTTACAGAATTGCAGTGTGTGATGAGTTTCTGCTATTTTATGGGAGTGCTTGTGGAGAGGGAGAGGTTGCTTGAATAACAGTCTGTGCTGTTTTATTGCCAGGAGTTGGGGACCAAGATTGGAGAAATTAGAGTCAAGTTTCAGGACAGATGGGGAATGTTTGTATGTCTACGCTCTGCAGTTCCAGTTTAAGGCCAATGTGTGCTTTATGCATGTACAATGAAGTGTGTTCATTGAATTTTGTATGTTTTCTGGGGAAGGAAAGGCATCGTCTATAATGGTTACTACTACAATTTCTTTGAATGCTAGATGTGAGTGAAACAAAAAAAACTCTGCCTGAAATTGGAGATGTTCTGTACAACGTCTCAGAATTTGTTGCCCTCCATGGAGTTGGGGAACAGGTAGGGGAGCTGACGTAAAGGTGTATTGTAAAGATGAACTTTGAGGAATAAATGATGAGGAGATTGTTCTAGGTTTAAGAGATTTTAAAACATAATAGAGAAGAGTGTAGATTTGACAAAAGGAAAGATTGCTGAAGTAGAGGAAGCAGTCAGTGAAAACAGTGCAGTTGGGTTGGTGAAGGTAACATCAACATGTCAGAGACCTTACTTTTCCACTTTATATCTTAATCAGTAGCCGAGGAAATACACCGTCAAACAAAATGTGGTAATAAAATCAAAGCATAAAAGTAACTTTATTTGATACTGCATTTTGAAAATACATCAAACTTTTTAATTACAAAGCATCTTAAAACTTCACGGTTGTCTGCTATGAAATTAGCTACCTACTCTTGGTGGTTTATTTAAACATTTTAATTTTGTTTGTGTTTCAGATATTTGAGATATTTGGTCCTGTTTTACATCCCTTTTATGTGTTAAGATTTAACAGCTCTGAGCATATCAAAGCCAAAGGTATTAATGTGCAAGATAGCATGTATTTTGCACCATCAGTGGAGGACTTCACCCAGTATATATTTGCAGAGAAACTAAAACAGTGAGTCTGACGTCTTTTTGAATCTGGTTGTAATCTATTTTTAAATATAGCTAAAAATACTGAATTAAAGTTTAGCCTTGAGTGAGAAAGTGTAGGACTAAGCCTGACACTATGGCTTTTCTATTTTTTAGATATTCTCAATGGTGTTGTAATAACAAGGTGATGCTGTTTTGCCTTTTGGAACAGTACAGAGTAACTGTAAGCTACAAGCTTCTAAAGTGTTAGAATTACTAAAGTTTAGTAGCTTCTTATTCAGTTGGATATATTAAGCTTTCTTTCTTTTCATGTTGATATGTTACCTAAAATATCATAACCTGAAAAAAATTCATTGATACTTCCCTCTACCACACCTTCTTACACACATACATGAGTTTTGAAAGCTGAACTTTTCAAATTTTGTTGTTCTTCAGATTCTTGTTTAGTTTCATAAATTTATTTGAAATCTGAACAAGTTTTTATTTATTTATTTTAATTTCATATTGTAAGGCCAGAACTGAAATTTAATTATCAACAGATCTATTGTGCAGTTGGAGAATAACAATTCTATATGAAAATTGCCTGCTGTAAATTTGGGAAAGGGGAGGGATTTGAGTGGTAATGTAGTATGATGTTCAGAAACTTCTCAGTAGTGTTTGCGTAACCCCAGTCTGATTGAGAAAAGTAGCATGTATGAATAGGACTTGTTGCCATTTAAAAGGAAGTGTACTCAAAGACATAGAATAAAAAATAAAGCATAATAAATGACATCTAGACATTAGTGTTCTATTAATGAATAATTATCTGAAATAACTTTAGGTTAAAAAAAGTCCTTTGTCATACAAGCGACTTAGTTTCTGTTTACTAGGATTAGTTCTCATCTGACCTGCTGACTATAGTCGGAATAAATTTATAATATTGGTATCGGCATTAATTGCAACTTTGTCAGTATTCCTAATGAATAATTTTTTTCTTTAGTCATGTATGTGTGGCCAGGCCTGCAGGTGTTCCCTCCTTCACCTTTTCCATTTCTGTGGAAGCAACAAACATATTTTTTTCCTTTTGGTGAAGACCAAAATAGATCAGCTTCTCACTCTGCTTGTTTGTTTTTCTGCAGCATTTTGATTGCCAGCTGGTCTTTGATTTGTGCCATTAAACTTTGTTGCTTAGCACAGTAAGTGCACAGACTTTAATCATCTGCTTACTACATCAATAACTGTGTGCCGTACTGAGACCTGAGACTTATGTTTTAGCTTATTACATGCTTTGCAACTAGTTTTGGGAACTATATTTGTACCATACATGCTGGTAAAGTACTACTAAAAGACAAAGTTGACCACTAGGTAAGATGTTTAACACTTTCATTACTTACCAGCGTAGCTGAACAGTGCATCAGGCATTGTTTCTTGCTCTGCATTAAAATGACCAGTGTGAACACCAGTGCAATCTGATGTAAATCACGTTTTCTGATTAATGTGACTGAAGCTGCATTTTCCTGAAACAATATTTCATTTCTGAGTTTCCTGAGTAAAGGTTAAGCTTTTGTGAGGCAATTGGTGTTATTTGTTGAAACTCTTTTCACAAAGTAGGTGTCATTAAAAAAGGTCAAAGAAGTTTGATCTGTGCTGTAATGTCTATATAAAGAAACCAAGGTGGCATGGATAGTGGAAAAGTTGAGCTTTGGTCAGTGCTTCACAAGAAGGCTCTTGGACCTTAGAAGATTGCAAATTTGATGATTTTGTTAGTTTGAGTGTATATAGACCAACTTGTGGAGTACTGTAGGCTTAAAGTTTTAGAACTGCTACTCAGAATTGCAGTGGTACTTTGAAGAGGAAAGGAATCAGAATTAAGATTTGAAATTCTGTATTTAAAACAAAATAGAAGATGAAACCTAATGATCTAGCTAATACTGTATTAGAATTGTAAGCCGAGCTTAGAGGGTTTTTTGATTCTGAATTCTCTTCACCATAGGTATGCTTAAAGCCTTTGTTCTACTAGATTAGTTCATTGTCCTTTTTAACTGGATGTATGTGTTCTGAAACCAGGAGAATGAGAAAGTTTATGACTGTAGTCAACAGTTAGTTGGCATTAAAAAGTTGCAGTGAAGTACCTGAATTCAGGTTCAAGGGAATTTAGGTTCAAAAGTATGTGTTAAGAGAGTATTGATCAAAGTTTAATGTTAGGTGTGTGAAATGTTCAGTCTTCAAAGTAAGAAGATTTTTTTGTACCCGTGTAGTGTGTAGACACATATAGTGAAGTTCTATTGACTTAGAACATTAAAAACCAAATGCCTTTTTCAAAACAGGCAGCTCCTGATGTAGCAGATGTGACACCTCGAGGAAAGTGTTACTGTATTTGCTACAGTACAGTTGCAAATTACTTTTAGCCTGGAATATGTTGCTACTACATGACTCAAACAAGAGAGGATTCATAGCCTCCTTACACCATCTTTTTTTATCTTGATTGTCTAATATATGGTTATTTGTTTTTGTTTTTTTTCCTTCTAGGGAAAAAGGCTCAGATGCATCTTGGAAGAATGACCAAGAACCACCACCTGAAGTAACTACAGGGTTTATTTTTTGGTTTATTGTTTTTGATTAGACAAGATATATGTAAAAAACAATCTCTGCAGAGTAACTAATTAGCAAACTTATTTTTTGTGAAGACAAGAGTTGGATGTACCTCTTCATTGAAAAGGAGGTCATGCTTTTCTTGGAGAGGACACAGCCAATGTAGAGAGTACTAGCTAGTTTTTTTCTGCTACTTTTTGCAATCGGGAAAATGTGTATCTTTATTTTCGGTTCCTCTAGTCCCTCATGAATATGTTTGGCAACTTGAATGTTCCCACTTTGAGTAGCAGTGACTTGCCTAATAGTTTTGCTTCTGCTAGGGAATTTTTGTCCTTGTTGTTCTTTGACTGCAACTTTGTCTTTTACCTTGCCAAAGCAGCTTTCTTGAAAGGTTTGCTAGTACTCTGCTAACTGTACTACTTGGGTGTTTAAGCTGTCTGCTCTGTTTGATTAACTTGACACCTCTTCCTCTGTTGCATTCTGTGAATGGATTCTTAGTAAGATTTCCCTATTGTTTGCTATTATAAAATACTAGTTTCATGAGAGGAGGTGAGCTTCTTCCACAAAGGCAATCATACAGGATCGTGTAGAAGCGAGAGCTTCTCATGACCATTGACATCACTTACTATGGAATCTGTAACGATTTCTTCAGTGACAGCCAGGCTTCCTGTTCAGTGCTTCTTAACTCATAACTATACTTTTCATGACTATTTTCTTTCTCAATGAGAATCACAAGGCTGATAGTTTTATTGAGGTGTTAAGAGAGACTTGTTTTCTAGCTCACCACTTGAGTCACTTTTCCTTGCAATTTCTGCTTTAAGCTTATCTTATCCAAAATAGCTGAAATTCCTATAAGCCTTGTGTCTAGCATAGTATCCTAAAGAGATCTATCTGCTTGTTTTGAATCTTCCAAAAGCTTGCATAGTTAGCATAGTTCTACAGTATGCCATATGGGCTTCTTACTCTATAATTAAGTAGGAAAGTTGTTTTTGTGGATTTTTAGTGTCTTTGTTACCAATTTTTAGAATAGAATAGACCATTTCCATTGGAAGGGACCTACAATGATCATCTAGTCCAACTGCCTGACCAATTCAGGACTGACCAAAAGCTAAAGCATGGTATTAAGGGCATTGTCCAAACGCCTCTTAAACACCGATAGGCTTGGGACATTGACCATCTCTCTAGGAAGCCTGTTCCAGTGCTTAACCACCCTTTTGGCAAATAAATGCTTCCTAGTGTCCAGTCTAAATGTCCCCTGGTGCAGTTTGGACCATTCCCATGCATCCTATTACTGGATACCAGGGAGAAGAGCTCAACACCTCCCTCTTCAGTTCCCCTGTGCAGGAAGCTGTAAACAGCAATGATGTCACCCCTCAGCCTCCTTTTCTCCAAACTAGATAGGTCCAAAGTCCTTAGCTGCTTCTCAGGATGTTCCTTCCAGCCCTGTCACCACCTTTCTTGTTGTCCTCTGGACTCATTGAAGGGCTTTCACATCCTTCTTAAATTGTGGGGCTCAGAACTGCACGCAGTACTCAAGATGAGGCTGTGTCGTCATTGAGATGGACGTGACACGCACACACAGATGACACCAACATACACGATTACATGAGCAATAGCCCAATAGACCAACCTTTAATGTTTTAACAAGTTCTTTTATATCTTTATTAGGAACGTGTGTCCATACATAATTGGTTCACTCAAAGTCCAGCAGTTCATTAGATAACTTTTTCCTTCTTTCTCTGCTGCAACTTTGGTAACTTTCCTCTGCTGGCAGTCTGACAGCTCCTTAATCGTGTTGACTCCCTTCTCAGGATTCTCAGGCCTCTTCAAGGATACGCTGGTATCTGCTCAAGGTTAAGCTCACATTCCAATCCCTCAGACCAGCTGAGGTTTCCCACAAGGCTACACCAATGCTGAGTAGTACAGGATAGTCACCTCTCTTGACCAGTTGGTTATGCTGTGTTTGATGTGCCCCAGTATGCAGTTTGCCCTCTTGGCTGCCAGGGCACACTGCTGACTTGTACTGAACCTGCTGTTGACCAGCACCCCCAGATCCGTTTCTGCCGGGCTGCTCTCCAGCCACCCCTCTCCCAATTTATACTTGTGCCCAGTGTTGCTTCCTCCTAGGTGCAGAATATGGCATTTCGACTTGTTAAAATTCATCCCATTAATCATTGCCCAATGTTTCAATCTATCTAGATCCCTCTGCAAGGCCTCTTGTCCCTCAAGAGAGTCAACAGCACCTCCCAGTTTGGTATCATCAGCGAATTTGGTAATGGTGCATTCAACTCCTGCATCCAGATCGTTGATAAGTATTTTAAACAGAACTGACCCTAGTATTGAACCCTGAGGGACACCGCTGGTGACTAGTTGCCAGCCAGATGTAGCTCCAGGGATTCACTACAACCCTTTGAGCTCTGTTCTTCAGCCAGTTCTTCACCCAGCACATGGGGAACCCACTTATCCTGCAGGTGGACAACTTGTCTAGAAGGGTGCTGTGAGGGACATCACGCTGGGAGGGACAGTTATCAGTTTTTGCATTCACAGTCCTTATCCCAGGCCAGTTGTTCTGGCTTGAAGGAGGAATGTTGTGACATGGACTTTACTATGCTTGAAGGTAGATCCTGTAATGATGTATCAGCCTGTTGACCTAGAACATTGCTTCACTATGGTGAAGATGATGCATTTTGAAATACCTTTTTTCTTCCCACAAATGGAACTGAGCTGAGCAGTGTTAACTTCACTCAAAGAATGTTTGTCAGTTCTGAGTGTAAAGTGCCTGCCTTTCTCGGGGAGACGACATCTCACACAGAATGATCCCTTGAAAATTGGAAGTGTTGCATAGAATTGGACTAGATATGTGATCAGTAGAGCTTTGAAAGATTGTGTAGACTTAGAAACTTGGCTAGTTTTAGCTTTCTTTCATCAGTTTTCTGGTGATGATGATACAAAATGTGCTTATTGGCTGATGGTGAGCTCTTCTTTGTTTCTTAATCATATTTTGAAAGCTGTTCAGATGAGCTTGTAAATGTGTAGTTTATTTATATGAACCTAAGTAACTTTAAAATTTGGCTAAAAACAGTCAAGCAGTCAAGTCTTCTTCAGATACAGATTCATTGCTTTTTCCAAAGTTGGTATTTCTTTTTTTATGACTTAGTTTTAATTGTGATACTGTTACCTTCAGGTTATAGTCTGAAAGTGCTGGGGAACTTTAGGTTTACTGTAGGAAAGGAAGGAAGCCTGAACAAAATCAGTGATGGCAAGGATGGGCAAACTTGGTTGCTTTTTATGACAACTGTGTTTCCGTGGCTGTTTTGACTTTGGTATGTCTGTGTGCTCTGTTTTGGAGAAAACACCACATCTAACATCTTGTAATCCTTAATTAGACTAATCTTTGGATAGTTCTAGCAGCTAGAGTTTACACGAATATATTCAAACTGTGACAGCTGATGAGCTGATAGAAAGTAGCTTTTGCTGTGAAGGTAATAGCTGTTGACAAGGGTGCAGATTAAATTTAATGCTACTGATGCTTGAAATTGTCTCTTACAGCCAGACTCTTTTAGATCCCTCAGCTGGCAGCTGATTCTATAACTTTTCTGGCCAGCTGCCGTGGTAAGCTGCATGCAATTGCTGGATTCAGTTCTTTTGTGATAACTGCGAAGCTTTATTTTTGTATGTACGTTAAATTAATGCATGTTAGGCCTTTTATGCTTGCTACTTTAAGGTATATGGTAAGTGTTCCTTTTCTGACAGGTTTCTAATAAGCTCAGATTCACTGTAGACTCAGTAATACAGCCTCTCTTGGCCTTGTCTTTGGGGTCATAGGATGACAAAGTGTGATCTGTATGCTGCAAGGCTAGCAGGAGCAGATAAATGTGATTTCTCCGTGAGGCAGCTTTTATGGAATGTTACATGGAAATTAGCTAGCACGAGAAGGTACCTGTTGTTTATTTCTGCTCTACTGGAGGATGGCCTATTAAAATGCTTAGAAAAAGCAGGAGTTAGTGAAAGATTTTACTTCATATATATATATATCATCTTGTTGTTTTCCTTGTGGCTTTTTTTGAATAAAACTCACTTATGTAAAAGAGGAAAAAGTTGTATTCGAAATTAACTTTTATAAGGCATTTTTAGCTCTGTTTTAGTGCAGTGTTTTTGAGATACATGCTCTGCATATACATACTGTAGAGATAAATAAGCAAGCAGCAAACACCTTCCTTTTAGAATTGGGAGGGTGAGGGTGGGAACAAACCTTTAAGTCATATAAGTGAGCTGTTTTTCAGGGAACTAATTATGCTGATATATTTCTTTCCTTTCACTAACAACCTTTACTCATTCTTAATGTAAGCTAGGATTTAAAAGGTAGCAAAAACTTGTTTAACAGGAACAAAATATTGCAGTGTATTGTTTCATCTGTTGTTAATGACAACATTCTCCAAAGCTGAAAATTCCTTTGGAATAACATTGCTATTGCAATTTTAACAGGAACAGTGTTATTAAATATACTACAGAGAGTTGCAGTTTGGTGACAATTCACGACTAGAGGTATTTTTTTAATGTAGTTTAATTGTGCTGAGTTAAGTACTGGTTGCCAAATTAATTTTAACTTACTTTAAAAATACGCATTTTAATTCATCTAGTTTGCAGTTTGCCCTTCAAAAGCTTTTTCTTGGCAGTAGCTAGCCAGCTCCCTCAGTTTCCCAATTTTTTTTCTTGCTAACATCTAGGCAATCAAAAATTTGTGTTTAGTTGAATGTTGTTGTTTTAGAAAAATTAGAAGGAATATCTGAGTATTGTATAATTGTGGAGTGGTAAGTTTTTGATTGGGTTGAGAAGCCAGCTGATGGCAAAATAGGAGAGCGCAGCTTGAAAATTCTTCTTAGTCGAAGGCAGGATGTATTGTTTCCTAAATAATGATTTATTGCTAGAACTGAAGTTTTCTATGCAGGCCTTATGTGTTCTCCTTTTTTTTTCTACTTAAATCATAAATTTCCTGCTGCTTCCTGTGCTGCTTACACATAAGGTTTCTTCAACTGCCTGCAGCACAGTGCTTCCTCCAGTCAGCTCAGACTGACTCCTTCCATGAGTTTGCTGCTCTTCTGGGGTACATCATGCCCCACTGAACCCCTTTTATCTTGATCTAGGACGTCAGTAACTGTCCTGTTTGCCATTTTACTCTGTGTGCAGTACATCCCTCCCTTGTACCCTTTAAATAAAGGGGCTTGTGCTCTTTTTCTTTTTTTTTAACCAGGCCTTGGATTTCAGTGATGATGAAAAAGAGAGAGAGGCGAAGCAGAAGAAAAAGAAGCCTCAAAGTCAAGGAAGGAAGAAACTCAAATCAGAAACAAATGCATCAGGTGAGTGAATGCTATGGGAGAATGCTTTTATCTGGAGAACTGAGTTTGAAATATACAATGATATCTGTCTTAATGATTGAGCTTTCCTACAGTTAATCAGTATTTTGGTGCTTTTCAAAATTATATTCGTGAATTTGTGGCTATTTTCCTTCATTTTCCTTTGGAAAAAAAATGTTTTTTCCATTGAACTGTGGAAGGGAAGTAGTATAGGAGCAGGACAGTTGTCACAGGAAATTCAAAAACTCTTATGACAGTGTCAGCTGACACCCAGTGAGGATATAGAGGAGATGCCACCTTTTGGAGTCTGAGCTTGATTATTGTATGGGTTATTGGAGCCCAGGTTCAGGTTAAGCCTTTGAGTGCAGGGAGAATATAGAGGAAGGCCATGTGCAATTTTTGGAAACCTATTTTTTTGACAATGGGGGAGAAGACGCAAGTCTTAGATGGAGAATTTATTCCTCTATCTGAAAAAGAGGCTCTTCTTCACCCATGGCATATCAATACTCCTTTTAAACCACTGTTTCTTGCGTAGCCCACTGAGAACCTCTATGTTTACTTGACACGGTCATTAGATAAACAAACCTACAGTAGTTCAATAAACTGTATAGTTTTTCATAATATTCATAGCCTTCACTTTCCTTTTTCTGCTGTTGACAGGTCTGTTCAGGTGTACGTTTGCAGCTGTGCTGCGTTTGCAATAACTAGATTTTCCTCTATGTCTTTTCTCATGCTTCTCTACTGACCAAACTTTTTACATTTTGGCTGAATAATTTAAATCATATCCCTGTTTTTCTGTTCTCACTGGTCTGCTTCTGTTGCATGCTTTTTGTACCACTCTTTAAATAGTACTGACTCTGATCCCCTCCCCTCTTCTTCTGCTACTTACATATGAGGTTGTTTCAACTGCCTGCAGCACAGTGCTTCCCCTCAGTCAGCTTGGACTGACTCCTTCCATGAGTTTGCTGCTCTTCGGGGGTATGTTGTGCCCCACTGAACCCCTTTTATCTTGATCTAGGATGTCAGTAACTCCTGTTTACCATTTTACTCTGTGTGCAGTACATCCCTCCCTTGTACCCTTTAAATAAAGCTGAGATCTTTCTTGGACTGATTTTTACCCTCTAGTTTTTGGCAGTTTTCCCTTAAGGGAAGGATCTCAATCATGCCATGTTTTCCCTTCATTGCTGATGATAATTTTCTCTCCTGGTTTCTGCTCATCTAGCATACAGTATGTTTTCCACCATATCCTTATTCTGCCAGCTTATTGCAGACCTGCCTTTGCCTAGGGCTTGCTGAGGCTGTTACTGAACTGTGATCCATAACTGAGAACACAACAGGAGGAACTGTCTCAATCTGTCAAGGGAGTATGGGTTATGAATTGCTGTGGTTTTCTGTAAATAACATGGTGTAAATTGACACTATGTGCAATTTAGTTTGGCTGTGGAATTTAACAGCAAGGATATCTGGCAAATTGAGGCACAAACTTGGTCTCAGCTGGAGTTTTGTTTGGTTGCATCTTCATAAAATTCTCAGTATGTTAAAATTGGCTCATTGTTATAGTCTTTGATAGGAGAAAAAAGAACAAAAATATTCACTTGGGTACTTTCATTTCAGTGCTTCCGAGAGAACTGCATGCACCAAAGGAGTCTGTCATAATACCCCATGAAAATGATTAGGAATTTTTTTATACAACTACCTTTCCAGACTTAGCTTTTAAAAGATGAAAATGTTTCTATGTAGTCTGGTTCTAAGGATTAGGTCCACACAGGTTCTAGTCAGTGATACTATGCGGAGTTATGCCCCTAAGTACCTTCTTGCTTCTAGCCCTAAAATCCTTTGAGATCATATTTTGGTTTAAATTTTCAGTCTTTTGAACCTTAGCAGCTCTTTGGAATATTTTTAGTATTTCAGTGCTCTTAATTTTATAGCACTTATCCCATTAATACTCTTCTAGTATTTATATAAAGTGGCGATATATTTGTCATGAACCTTAAATATATGCTTACAGTGACCTGTACAGGGAAAAATTCATTCTTGAAAGATGAGTGATGAAAGCTAATGGGCTACAGGTACAGACTACCTTTTTTTTGATAGAGTAAGTTCATTTTATTAAATTGAGTTTAAATAATTTCTTCTGTCCTGTGTCTGTGCTGTAATAGCAACTCAGGTCTGAAAGCTGTATACCACTTCAGTGTAACGCAGTGTTGCTTTATCTCCATTTTTAGATTGTGTTGCTTTAAAATCTTGTTTTAAACCAAAGCTTCCAAAATATGCACAGTTTGACTGTTCCTCTGATTCATTAACGCAAATGAAAACGCCTGGAGGGGAGGAAAGTGAAATTTCTTTTTTAATGACTGAATTTGCAACCCTCAGGCTCGTTCTTCCTGTATTACTCTAATAAATCAAGATGAGTTACTAAACAGTAGACTTGCCAGTATATTTTGTTTATGTATTATTTGCCAGTATTATTTGTTGATAAGCTTACTTTTGAAATGTCTTTGACTTCACCTTGAAAGATTTGTGAGGACTAAACTTAATCTTTCCAAAATAATATTAAAATGATGTGTATTTTAATTTCTTTTTGTTCTTTTTGTTTGTGTGTTTTTTGTGGTTTTTCTTTTTTTAGGTGAGAGTAAAGGACTTCATCAGTCAATGCAACAGCCTGCTTCAAGTTATTCAAGGGGATACCGTGGCAGAGGATTCTCCAGGGATCCATTTCCTCCTCCATCAGGCCCTCCAGGTTTTTTGAGACCACAAGTCAGACCACCACAGCTGTACTCTTCAGACAACAGAATCCATCAGGAATCTCCAGTGTTTCCACAACCTCATAGAAAAGAAAATCCAATGATGCAACAGTATCCCTTTCCTCCTCCAGTTTTTGGCTCTGTTAATGAGATGCATCAATTCCACCTTCCACCTTCAAATCTGAATGTGATTTGGGCAGGCCCGAACATGTACAACTCCTCGTACCCATTTTTGCCACCACCACCTCCACCGCCTCCACCTCCTCCAGATAGCCATCCTTCTCAGTTCAGGCCTTACTAAGTTTCCATAAGTGTGCATACAGAGCATTGCAGTTTAAAGGGAGGAAGAACAGGCTACTAAGACTGCATTCCCTTATTTTGGAGATGCTTCATTTTTCTGCAACAATAGAACAAATGGTTTCATGATCTGTGGGACATACATAATTTTTTTTTTTATATATATGTTTTCTGTTTCAAAAAAGAAAACTGTATGATAAGAGTGACTGAATACTAAATAATGGTTTATTTTTATAATATCTACTATTTTGAGATGATAAAAACTTTTTGGAGACTGGTAGGTAGTGGCGGAAATCTATTTTTTAATAAATTTAATAATGTGACTACTATCAAATAGTGATGTGTTACATAGTTGGTATTTTAATATTTTTAGGGTGGTTGTATATCGCTATGTTAAACCACTCAAATTTTGAAATCTACTTGCATAGAAACTAAAAATCTGACACCTTTACTCTTCACACCTTTAATCTAGGTTTGCCACTCTCTATATAAGGTATTATATATATAAGGTATCCTGTTATCCAACTTTTAATATTTCATGAATTTCATATTAACTAAAACACGAGTGGGATGGTCTTTCTTTAAATAGCTAGATCAGAATTTGGATAAGCAGCTTAATCACTCTGTCAGATTTAGTGTCCTATAATAGCTATAGAAGATCAACTTATTGATTAGATGTTTTGCAATTAATTTAGGGTGTAAAACTGCATGGTATGGGGAGATTAAAAATCAGTATAACTTCTCTAGTTTACCATTGCTCCTAGTACAGAAATGCCCATAGATACACACAGTATTTAGCCTTTCTAGGAAGAAGTCATCAGACCTGTCAGGGAGAGAAAGTATTGAATTTCAGAACTCCCTTGTTTCAATTTGTTTCGAAGATGCAGATTGCTGTTTGATTATCATTAAAACTGTCTCTTCTGATATGATGTAGTCATCAGCTCTCCCAGCTTTTTTCTAGGAGGGGGTAGAATTGTCAGACCTGATAGAAGTATACAGTATGTATTTCTGTCCTTAAACTCACATTTGCCTTATTACTTTGGCTATATATTTAAAGGCTAATTAAGCTCTGCAGGTGTTGTGCAGACTTTTAATTCCACGTAACTTAAGAATGAAGTAAAAATTTAATGCACAGATGGAAGGGGGACTGTCTTGTCAAGAAATTGCTACTGTGAATTAGAGTTGAATTTTAGACTTCTAAAGTTTCCTGTAGTATACTTAACTAATAATTCTATTCTTTACTATATCTAAAACTACTTTTTCATAGCCATGTGCAACACAGAAGGCTTTATAGATCTCAAATTTTACAGCTAACAGGTACTGTACAGTGGCAACAAAATGTTTCAGAACAATAGCATTCCAGACATTAATGTTTAATTTAGTTCTTACTACCAAAAAACCCGTAAATCTGTAAAATGAATGTCTAAGCCTAGCCTGTTGTAAATGCTTGCATTTTGGGGGAGAGGACAAGGGGGTGAATTTCTGGCTATCTTAAGCTGTAGCCTGGCTATTGCCATTGCAAGTGATAGGCTGCAGGTGTGAGTAAATACCATACAGCCTCATGGCTGAGGATCAGCAGGTCTGCTTTGTGTGAGCTTCCCTTCACTCACCTGGAGTTGTCTTTTCACTTGGTTTGCCTACAACCATTTTTTTAATGACCACGTGGGTATGATTTAATTTATTTTAAGTGTACTTTTTTTTTCCTCTGGCATACACATAGTTTTTTACACAGATGACAGCGGCAAGTATTTATTCTGTGTAGAATCGTGTATTTGTGGGTTTAATGGAATAAGATAGCGTAGAGGAATAGAGACCTAAGGGAAGTGGCAGCGTGGGATGCAGTCAGTATAGAGGAGTACCTGGGATGTCAAGGCATGGGACACTGGAAACCTGGCTTGCAAACTGCTCCCCAGTGGTCAGTTGAAGAAATACAATCCTGCTTCTAAACAAAACCTTTTTTGAGTAGAACGGAGAGAAAAAGTATATAACGCATGTAAAATGCATCATATATAATAAAAAGAGATATAATTGTGAACATGCCGACATGAAGAAAGGGCAAGATGTTACAAGTATGTTGTCAATCATAAAAGTGATCCCAAGTCAATTTATAGGAGAAAGAAACTGTCAAGGACATATTCGGAGTTGGGATGCTGATGATAGGCTGTATGTCCCCAGCACCAACAGATGCCTTCAGCCTGAAGATCCAGAGGGGCAGCTGGAGGGTAAGCATAATGCCGGGAAGAGGAGTCAGGCAATAGGAAGTGTAGGTACAACAATTGTAGCTGTTACTACTATTGAGACCCTTTTATCTGTAATGTTCGCTTTTCATTTCGTAATTACATCTGGACTAATAATTCTGTGATTTGGCTGCTAAGATTTAAGTTATACTAAGGTGTAGCCGCTATGCTTACAACAACAATTAGTGTGTAACAAAACCTGATATATAGGTTATGGAGTGTAGTTTGACAGAAATTTATTATGGTCTAAGATACCTTATTAATGTTTGAGTTTGTGTGCACTTGTTTTTATGTTGAAACAAATTTTGCAGGTGTTCTCCATTTAGTGAGTACAGGTCACACTTGCAGAACTTTGCTGGAATCTTCTCTAGTTCTTCATTACCACAAAAAAGACATTGAGGTGCTGGAGCGGGCCCAGAGAGGGGCTAGAAGCTGGTGAGGGGTCTGGAGTAATTCATAAAAGGAGAGGCTGAGGAAGCTGGGATTGTTCAATCTAGAGAAAAGGAGGCTGAGGGGAGACCTTACTGCTCTACAGCTACCTGAAAGGAGGGTGTAGCGAGGTGGGAGTCGGTTTCCCAAGTCACAGGCGATAGACAAGAGGAAATGGCCTCAAGTTGCACCAGGGGAGGTTCAGACTGGATGTTAGGAAAATTTTTTTTACACTGAAAGGGTTATTAAGCATTGGAATGGGCTGCCCAGGGAAGTGGTTGAGGCACCATCCCTGGAAGTATTCAAAAGATGGGTTGATATAGTGTTTAGTGACATGGCTTAGAGATGTGGGGTTTTTTTTTTGTTTTTGTCAGGTAGATGCTTGGACTAGATGATCTTAAAGGGACCTTCCAACCTAAATGATTCTATGATTCTATGACTGTAAAATCATTTGAGAGCTAGGTATGATTACTGAGGTGGAAGCATTTGGAGGATTAGTTTCCTTGCCCCAAAATAGTATGTTACACACAATGTCAATTATGCTGAATAAGCAGCTAGCAATAGCTTGATAGGGCAGCATCTTAATTTGAAAACAGAGCTAGTGTGACTGTCCATTTTTATTTTTATTTTTTTTAAGAAAAAAATCTTGAATGCAGTCATCACTGGTTATAAAGTGCCCTCAAACAGCTGCTTGTAGTCAGTAGTGTTGCAGAGATGCTGTCAGACCCTGGTTCAGTGCGCTGTACGCTTGCTGTTGAAAAAGCATTAGAAAGTTGCAGTAATACGGGGAAACTAGAACCTGAGAGGTGTGTTTGCAAGTTCAGCTATTTGGGAAAGGAAAATAAAACTGGGTACACTTGATAGGAAAAGGAATGTAATGGAAATGCTTTTTTTGTGTGTGTTTTGCATCTTTAACTCTGAAAAATGTCCCTCTCTTTGTCAACAGGCCTTTAAAGCCTTAACTGTAAAGCTTGGAAAACTGGCCTGCCAGTACTCGGCACTGGTGAGGCCTCACCTCGAGTACTGTGTTAGGTTCTGAGCCCTTCACTACAGGAAGGACATTGAGGTGCTGAAGCATGTCCAGAGGAGAGCCACCAAGGTGGTCAGGGGTCTAGAGAAGTCCTATGAGGAGAGGCTGAGGGAACTGGTCATGTTTAGTCTGGAGAAGAGGAGGCTGAGGGAGACCTCATTGCCCTCTACAAACTACCTGAAAGGAGATGGTAGAGAGGTGGGTGCTGGCCTGTTCTCCCAAGTGAATAATGACAGGACAATAGGAAATGGTCTGAAGTTGCAGCAGGGGAGGTTTAGATTAGATATTAGGAAGAATTACTTCACTGAGAAGGTGGTCAGGCAGTGGAACAGCCTGCCCAGGGAAGTGGTTGAGCCACCATCCCTGGAGGTATTTAAGAAATGTGTAGATGTGGCAATTCAGGGCATGCTGTGGTGGCTGAGATTGATGGGTGTGGTGATGGGGTGTTGGTTTTTTTCTTTTGGTGTTGTGTGTGGGGTTTTGTTTTTTGTTTGTTTGTTTTTTTAATGGACTCGATGATCTCAAAGGTCCCTTCCAACCATGAAGATTCTGTAATTCTGTAATTTTAACAGCAAGCACAGATAGTTTTGTTCAGCCTCAGCTGTTTTTATGTCAGGCTGTTTTCTAGAAATCTATATTACTACATTACTGTGTTACATTAAACACATTACTACATTGAAGTGTTAGAGCAGTATGCGGTAACGGGATTACAGTAACTCACCGGCTGAACTGTTGTGCTCTTTTGACTGGGACACCCATTCAGTCATAGACACAACAGGGACAGAGCCTTGGCAAATGAAGCACTTTAAGACATCTTCCTTTGTCTCTGGAAATTGAACAGTAATGCACAACAGCTCAATCAGTGCTGTTTAGGAGCAGGTTGAGTTTTTTAATCTGAAATAATTTGGTGTGTAAGGCGCCCTCTCTAGAGATAGTCCAGATTGAAAAAGCCAGCCAGAAAATAGACGCCGTGAAATGTGAATCGTGCAGACATCAGGTCCTCAACATGATCACATCTACAGATCCACTCCAGCGGGTCCACGCTACTTGCTAATGTAGATGCAATTTTAATGTTGAGCCTGTGCTGCAATAAACCTTATTTTTTGTAGATACTAGTTAGGCATTACTGTATTAATGTTTCTAATTTGGGCACACAGAGACAGAAGGGTGTAAAAATCTCTGTTCTTTCTGACTATTTATAGCAGCTAATCCTGATGCCAGTTGAAAATATCAGCAAACACCTGTTTGCTAGGAATTTCACAGTTGGCAGGTTGCTGAATTAGTACACTGATGTTAGAAAAGGTGATGAAACCAATGTTTTATTGCACAAAATCTTTTGAATATATCTGATATGTTTAAAAATGAACATAACCATCTATCTTTCCCCTCTTACTCCCACCTCCAAAAAAAAAAAGCCAAAGGGAAAAAAAAACAACAAACAAAACCCTCATTCCCCATGCTAAATTTTTGAAGTGGATTTGTGCCATGAAATATTCAGCTGTGAGGGGAGAAGAGGTGGATCCCAGCTTCTACAACTGAATTCACATTAGTCCCTGTGTTTAAAAACAAAAACAAAACCCAAAAATCTTAATTCCAGAACTTGATTATCCATATGTACAGCACAATTCTGGGCAGTCACTCCGTTTTGAATATGAGAAACTTGAAATTACACTTAGATCACTGTTAGTGTGATCTTAGATGAATCAGACTGGACAAAAATGTTTATACAGTTTTTTATTTTGTCTCACATCTTACTAAATTGTTAAGATTTACTAAATTGTTGAGATGTTAGAACTTTACAATAATTTGCTTTCATTTAATGAGGTATAGTTGGGAGGTCTGTAAAAGCCTCCAAAGAAGAGAGCATTTCTAATTTTGTAGTTTTTCATTCCTTGCAAAAGATGAGAACATCATAAAAGTTTTGAGTCCTGGAAAGAATTTTTAGAGGTGACTCCCACCATCCCTCCTTCAGTGCCAAAAGTAGCAGGGTCTGCGGCTGTGATGGGTCAGATGCAAGTCTTCAGTAAAGTAATACTTTCTAGTAGGCCAATATTTCTCTTTTTATGTCTCATATGATGTCTATTTTCAGATTCAGCCTGGAGACCTGCAATAGAGTCCTGTCACTTCTCTAATGGTTTCAGTTATTCCCCCATGGGATTTAGTTTCTACATGGACTGCTTTCCAGAGAAAGCTTAAGGTAAGGGATGAGTGTAAACCAAGAGAGGGGAGATACTTGAGGAAGAGCAGAGGCTTAGAGGGAAAATTGGCTAATTTTTTAAAAGGCTGAGGTTTACAAATAGAAGTATGGCTGCAGTAAACTATTGTATTGTATAAATGACTGTAACTAAGGTAGCATGGGAAAATGAAAATTGTAATCACATACTTTACAACATTCCTCTTAAACTTATAAATAAATAACTTTGGTACTTTTCCTGGCTTATAACTCCAGTTTGAACAAGAGTGAGCAGTGAGAAGGGGCCAAACTTGTCCTGGAGGTGAACAGCAAAATGAGAAACAAGTTTCTTGAAGAAAAGTTCTGGCAGGTGTTTTGAGGAGTGGGGGAAGCTCACACTGCCAAAGGTTGTTCTGAGATTTGGTAGAATCTGTGGTTTTGGAAGGATTCAGAAGCTGACTTTAGACAAGGGCCTGTGTTATATAATGACAAAGTTAGTCTCACTTTGGGTGGAGAGGTGGACCAGAGTGTCTCATGAGAGCCATCCCAACCTGAGCTAGTCTTGTCATTGCTGTAATTATTCTGGAGTTCTGTCTGTCTTCTCGTCAGAGATTTTTTTCGTCTCTAGATGCTAAAAGGCACAAATAGCCTAGTCTGAATTATTAGTGTTTAGGAAGCCTAGCTTTTCATTTGTGCTATTGTGCTCTTTCATTATCCTACAGATTTTTCTATCAAAAATATCCATGCTGTGCTAGAAGTTGGACTTGCTGTGGAAAGTAATGACTGCTTCCATTTCACTGGATGTAAGCTGATTTGAAGAATTGTTCCTTTATTAGTTGTTTGGGAACTAATGCTAATGAAAGTCTCAGTTTCTGTCATTTCCCTTAGGAGGTATAACATTTTGTACTGTGCAATTTATTTTGAGAATGATGTAATGAATAGCAATACCTAAAATGTTTTGTTTTTTTTTTTAAAAAAAAAAAAACAATAAAACACAAACCAAAAAACCCCTGAAAGTTATTTAAAAAAATTTTTTTCTGAAGAAGGGATTTTTGCCTCAGTGGAGACCTTTGAATCATGCTGGGCACTTGTGACAGGATGCATATTAGTGCCAAACAGATGAAAACTAGAAATAGGCTGTTTTTTTGTTGGCTATACTTAGCTGTTTCCAGGTTCTGTTTTCTATTTTGCAAGTCAAAGATATAGTCAGTTCTTCTGGTCTAGTGAATGTAGTGATGCACATAGTCTGATTTCAGGGAATGCTGAATCTGCACAGAACAGTTGATAATAGAATTTGCTATGGTGACCAGTGAAAATATGGAAAACACTGAAAAGGATAACAAGGCAAATAAAAGTATTACTGTAGGCATAGGACAAGGCTTTTACAGAACAGCTTACATTTCAGGGCAAATATGTAATTTTGGAAAGCACAAGTAATGTTCTTCCGTTGTATCAATCACTTCAAAGTTTACTCAGTGTTATTGAATGTGTGGTAGTCTTCATTTGCTGTAAATGAAATCTCTGGTAACTGTGGAAGGTCATTATCGTTAGTTTTCCTGTGAATTTGATGCTTTTACTTTTTTAGGTAATAATTTGTGAAAAAGCTTTGTTAGAATTTTCTATATGACTTCTGAGGTGTAAAATAGATGGAAATTATGCATAATGCCTGCCATTCATTAGCACGAAGCTAGCCACATATACACGGAGACAGTGTTGGGAAACTGCCACATGCTCTACCTTTGAATTTACAGAATTTTCTTTCTCTGGCTCTTCTATTCCCACCTGTGTAGCGTCAGTACCCAGGCATAAAACAACTTGCTCCACCAAGGACTGAAACTAATGTGGGAGTGATGATATTTATGAAGTATCTAAGTTTGTTTATATTAAGTCTCAAGGGCTATTGTTTGCATTTTGTTCTAAGAACTAAGTCTAATCTAAGAAGATTTCACTGTGTTTCCTACTGTGCGAAGTAGAAAATCTGCAAATGTCTTAATCATCAAGAATTAATTGCCACTTAATCTCAGATTTCACCATTCCTAGGTTGTCACGTATAACAGTATGCCTCTATATCTGAGCGAACCTTATTAAAAGTGTGAGGAGGAGATATTTTTCTGAGCACTTTTCTTAGAAATCATGGTCAGCGTTTAGTTTGTTGGTTGCACTCTTCACCATGAGCGTTTATCTCACAGATTTACATTTATTTGTTATACCCTGCAATCCTCAGTCTCCACAGCTCTACTTTGCCCCATAGTGATGTACTTGATCTTTGATCCTGGCTAACACAGTCTGCAAGGTACACTGTATCTTCTTCCTGTTTCTTGACACAACACTCACCTCTTCCTCTTGTATTTCCATAAGAATATTCTACTTTTGGTGACTGGCTGTTTGTTATTTCTCTTGCAGTATACCCAGTATATACCTGTTATGTTATCTTTCTATTTATGGTATACCTAATTTTTGCTTTCAGTACAGTTCTGACCCTTTAAATTGCTCAGGCATTAAAGACTTCAATCCCTCCAGCATAAGGTGATGAAGTAGTGATATCAGAGTTTGAGACAGAAACAATTACTGTACTCTAGAGGAAAATACAGCCTTGGGTAAGTTATATAGGTCATGATACTCTTTTTTTCTGTGAGTAGAGAATCCTGTTTGCTATTAGTTTTACTATTCCAGTGTAGTGAAAGAAGAAAGACTTAGTGACCTTGGCAGGAAGGGATTATCATACAGATCAAAACTGAGGTCTGGCTGATGATTGGAATAAGACATTCAGACCATTATTTGTCACCCTCAATCTCTTAAGCAAATCAATCATTTCTTCCACTGGGGAAAACCAACAAAAAGCTATGGTATTTGTCAAGCTTTGGATTCCTTGGCAAAATATTTCCAAACTTCAAACTCATTTTGGTGGAATATATAACATGTTGGAAAATGAGTTTGTTATAACTAACCATAGAGAAAATCGCCTTTTGAAGAAGAGATTATTCTAGTTTGTCACAAGTTAGGTGAGTGTCTCTGTGCCCTGACACTGTTTTGGAGATTCCAATTAAAGTGTAATTTCAGGCAGAATCAATCTGGCTAGTTTGGATGTTGGAAAAAAAATTAAACTTTGGATCCTGAAAGGAATTCAATTCACAATTTAGACAGAACTGAGGGTCAGATATTAGGTTTCTTCTTTGCCCATGCTCATGAATCTAAACCAGTTAGAAACTTTTAAAGACCTATTTAGTGCAAGTGTAGAATACTTACATCACACTGATTTTACTTAGTTATTTTTTTTGTTGTTATTTCTGCACATTTGGGTAGTAAAGTGTAATCTTGAAAAAGGTTTACTTTGAATTTAATTTATAGTAGGTATGTATAAATTCGACCTGTACCATGTCAATAAGAAAATATGTTTTATGTTGTTTCAAGCAGTTACACACAAATAGGGGAACAGACAAAGACATTTTGCAGCAGTTTAATGTTACATTGTTGGGTACTATAACAAACTTGTCATAGATACTGAAAATAACAGCATCCTCATGGTTTCTATGAATAAGCAAAAGAAAAACCCCAACAACTTCTCTTCAGAGTTATACAGTTAAGTGTCTTTACAATTAAGTGTCTTAATATTTTATTTTTATTTTTTTTTTAGATTCTGCTTTAGTTTGACTAGGCTAATTCACTGATTTGGGTATTCCTTGATATTCACTTGTCATTTATTCTGTGGTGTTAAGAAAGCTGTTGAACATGAGAGATCTATGAGGCAAAGGACTAGATGGCAGAAATTGAGCTACTGCTGATACCTTCTTGACACTCACTGTATCTCAGGCCTGAGAAAAGCAAATTAGCTCAGCATTTTTAAAGTTTAAGGGATTTAGATTTATATCTCCCTGAAAGGTTAATGGGAAATGTCTCCAAATCCCATGACTTTCTCTTCCCCTAGTTCTCTATGGAAATGTTAATCTAAAATTGCATTGAGAGAGAAAATTGACCTAAAGATAATTTAAAACGCTAGAAGAATCTGATGTTTTCCTGCTTATTTGTATAATACCACTAAAATAATTTTATTTGTTGAATATGCAAATGACACTAACACACAGAATTTGTTGACATTCAGGATATTGATTTGACTTTTCAGGGAACTAATTCCTTTTTGAAAATTACAGACTAATCTGATTTGATTTTATCAGGATTGAGGTACTGGGTGTTTTGTTGAGAACTCCAGTCTTGTATAGATCCTATATTGCTACTGCATAGTATTGCTTTTAAAGATCTTATGAGCAAGACTTCCAAGTCCCAAAAGCTATTTAAACCCCAGCTTATTTCTTTATCTGTGGATGAAACAAGGTGTATAAGGGTAAAGATAGGCTTAATCTTGGCATTTCTGAATTTTGTTTCACTGTCCAGTGATCGTGATATTCTTTAGAGATGACTTTTTTATAATTTGTGTTTAAAACCAAGTATCTAAAGGTAGAACTGTTGCAAAGGCATCTAATAAAGCATAGAGGGACCTGAAAATAAATCTTAATCCTGTTTTTGGAGGAAAAAGTTCAAAAAACCTGTTTCAACGGGCACCTAAGAATTTTTGAGTGGAATATTTAGCACTAATTTGGGATTTTAAACCCTGGAATAAGGCAGTTTTGGAAACATCAGCATTAGATGCTTACTTGTAGAGATGCGTATGTCTTTCAAACTGTTTCCCAACTTTGCAGCCATAGCCAGAAAACATTATTTATTTCTTTGTCAAATTTCTAGGTCTAACCACACTGTTTTCAATCTTGAGCATTTTTTCTGCAGAGCCAAAAACCTAAAAAAGTGGCTGAGTTCCTAAAGGAATCACCAATCGCTAATCCAGTTAAGCTGTGATGTTTTGTTTCAATCTCAGAACAGAGAATGTAAGTGAGTTACCAAAGAATAATCATGACTGACTCTGAGCTAGCTTATAATGTAATAAAAGAGGAGACACAGAAAATCTTTGAAGCTATGTTTTATGTCTTGCTTACATTCCAAATTTCAGAAGTAATATTGGGAAGCAAATCCCCTTTTTATCAAGGAACATTATTATTTTTTTTTATAGGGTTGGTCTTAAGTATCATCTAATGTTTTATTTCCAGTAAATAAGTTTAGTATCAATATAAAGAAATGTGTGCATGTATATAGTTGTTAGTTATTCTCAACTAATATACCTTGGCCTGCCTCATGCTAAGTTTCAGGAGTAGATAGAAAATTGTAAATTACTGAATCCATGGTTGGCAGACAATCTTTAAACTTCGAGCAATATTAAGTCTGAGGGGCATCCCACCTCAGGGGAGATGCTGATCACAGCCTGCTCTGTTCCAGGAGAGCTCAAAGGGTCTCGCTTAGAGTGACTTGTTATAAGGTCCAAAATAATTGATTTTTGTCAGGTACTTTTCCATTTCAGCCCAACTCAGACAATGAAATATTCTGGTGCTTTTCACCAAGTGCACAAGCCTCAACCTTGCTGGACTTTGAAGTTCTGGTCTCCCCATGCTTTGGGTCATGACCCAGATACAGACGTACTGTCAGGAGGTGATCAATGTCCATTGCTTTTCACAATCCGTGTGACTTATCCTAGATTGGTAAGTGGCCCTGGAGGGACAATTGCAGCCTAGGAGGTGCGTGTGTGTGGAGGATTTGCACCACCACATTTTGGAAATAACCACCATAACTCTGAACATCCTCACTTTTCTTCTACTTCCCCCAGTTTATATGCTTCCCATGACATCATATGACATGGAATATCCCTTTGGTTGGTTGGCGTCAGCTGTCCCAGCTGTGTCTTCTCCAACTTTTTGTGCACTCCCAGTCTACTCGCTGGTGGGGTGGTGTAAGGAGCAGAAAAGGCCTTGATTGCTTAGCAGTAACCAAAAACATTAGTGCGCTACCAACAGTATTCCCATCCCGAGCACAAAACATAGCACTATACCAGTTGCTAGTAAGGAAGTTAACTCCATCCCAGCTGGAACCATGACATGGTCCCTTCCAACCCAAGCCATTCTATGATTCTGTGAAAGTGGGTTGTCTTCCATGGTGTTTCGGAAGTTTTCTACATCCATATGTCTTTATGATGAAACTACAATTTCTCTGTAGTAGTATATTTTTTCACATTATTAGCACTGTCAAACTGTCAGTGATTAAAAAAAATAATCTGGAATTGTAACTTTACTGCTATGACTTTGAAGTGATTAATTTAATTTTCCTATCATTACTCGTTTCCTATATTCAGTGCTGTTGGCATGTATTATTGCATTTCAAATTCCGTTAAAATTGTGATTATAAAAGAGGGTAGTTTTTTAAACTCAAGAAGCAATTTGATAACTTCCACATGTAATTACAGTGCCTCTTGATGATCAAGTAATCTTGATGATTAAAAACACCACATGTCAAGTATTTTCTTATTTTCACTTACACCATCATGCAGAAGCCAAAGACAGCAAGTGAAACAGATACTTTAAAATACATAATTAGATGCACTTAAAAATTTCAACATGGAAAGAGAACTATTTTTATCCCCAAACAAAGAAACATTTTTCTTGATGTTGTTTATTACTTAGGATGAAAATGGGCATCCTTTAATATTTATTAAAATTTGATTTGTATGCAGCAGAAACAGAATCAAACTTAATTTTTTTTTCTTTAAAGAAGTTCTTCCCTACTCAATTATAGAAATAATTTTCTGAAACAACAGTGAATGAGGTACAAACACAAAAAGAGAGGTTTCTATTTGTATCCTATACAAAAGAACTAAGAGAATTTGTTTACAGGCTTTCTAAACAAGGCCTAAGGAAGCTGAATATGTTTCAGAGAGATCAGATACTTGTACTGCTTTTAATATAACAAAAAAGAAAAACAACACACAAGACATATCAGTGGGTAATATTTATTTGGTAGCATTTCCTGATTTCTTATTTGTACAGGCTAATAAATAGTGCTACACTATCAATGTTTTACGTGCCAGTGTCTTATGTCTTGTACAGAAGACAAGAAAATGGAAATGGGCTTTGAATGGAGTACATAAGAGAGCTAGTTGACTAAGCACAATAACCATCAGTCAAACTGAGGTTTTAAAATTTGCATTTATACTTAAAAATTGTCCAGGTATATAATGGGATCTATCATTTAAGGCTTAATCCTGAGCAATTTTTGTATGTGCCTAAACAGAAAACAATGTGGTATGTCAGAACATAATGACAGACAAACATCTTTTATAGCCTTTAACTGTAGTGGCTACGGAAACTTGGAAGCATCATCATTACATGATCATTATGAAGAAATGCTTCAGAATACACTTAAGCTGAAAAATGATGCATGGAAAGATGGTAATATGGTTTACTATTTAAAAAAAGAAGTGCCCTTCCATTTTTCATATATTCAGGTCTTATGTTGCTAGCAAACCCTCTCATTTATGTTTGTTTCATCACTGCTATTTGTTTTTCAGTGGGCAGATTATGCCTTTCAGCTCACAACCAGAGGGAATAATCCTTTGGAAAGGGAAAAGCCTGCCTAGTCTCAGCAAACTAATGCAATGTGCTAAAGAATAAATGCTTGTTAATGCAGTCCAATTTAAATAATGTAGCAGCTCAGTGTGGATCATTCTTTTCCCGTAATGAAAAGCCTATCAAGTTGAAATAATATCTAAGCTGGGTTTTTGGTAGGTAGACAGGTGTTTGTACTAGGCAGGTATTTGATTTTAGATTGATATGGTCAGTAGTCCAGCTCACTACTTAGTACTCTTGTGGACACAAGAGGTCAAGAATACAGGCTAGGAGTATAGGGATGAACAAGATCACCTCTTGATGGCAAAAAATCTTAAGGTCCCTAGGAGATTTCACTCTTGGTCCTAATTAGCAATGTTGATTAGTTGGAAACTTCCAGTTAAGAGGATTTTTGGAATTTTTCTGAAATGTTCTGCCTATTAGTTTCACGTGCTTTGTGTGTGCTGAATTTGTGCATGGTTTTGCCCATGCATGGCTGCTGTCCTCTTTCTTGCCTGAAGTGGCACTTGGTTATATGGAGAGTTCTTTCATAAAAAAGGCAGCAGCAACATCACTGATGCCAGACTAGTTTGGAGGTGGTTTGAGCTGTCTGCTTGTACTGACATTAAATTAAGTTGGATGCTTGGAAGTGGATGGGAATTTCCTGGCTTAACTTTGTAGCAAATGCTCATTTCATTCTAGGTGGAAGAAGTGGAATGTGTAAGGGCATGAAATCACATGAACAGGTACTCCAACTCCCAGCCAGGGCTCCAGCAGTTTGCGGTTGAAGGTCTGGTTTGGTGCTGCATGGCAATGTGATGCTGCCTTAGCTTTACTCTGAAAATTATTAAAATTTGATTTATTTTAATCCTGAAGGATTCAAGAGGAAGAATACTGATAAGAAAAAGTATTAAAACATAAAAGAAAAGTCAGGGAATTAAAAGTTGACAACTCAGTACAGTTGAGGGTTATCCCATTCTGAGGAGCAGTAGAGATCAGCTGTTTCCCATTGAGTGATAACTGATGGAAGAGTGGTGAGCATACTAACAACCAGACACTGCTCGTTGCACCTAGGCATCTCTTGTGTGTATTCACGAGTAAATTCTGTGTATTTCTGAACTCTGTATGTCCTGCTTTGTGGAGTCTCTTGGCACCTAGTAGAAGTTGCTGAATGCAGTGACCCAGAACAGGAGTATTACAGTGCAAACAGCTGAAGCAGGCTCTGATGCTGGTATAGGTAAGTGTGAAAACGCCCATAGGCAAGATTTTGGCCTAAATAAAATCATAGATCTAGTTTAAAAAAAAACAACAACAAAACAAAACCCAAACCAAAAGCCAATAAAAAAGACCCCAAACAGAAGAAACCTTGGGTGTTCTTCTAGGGTGAAATTTGTTCTATAGTTTCTTAGGGGCATTACCAATTTAAGCAGATTCTTCTGCCAGCTGTCTTTTCCAACTTCAGTAGTGCCCCCGTGTGACTCATGTAGAACTGCATGAATGCTTGTGCTGGTCTAACATAGAGCAAGGAATAAAGCAGGAAAGCATTAATATATGTAGAGTTAGAGCTGAAGAAGCTACAAAGAACCATGAAAGTCAGGTGTAGAGGTAAGAAGTAACAAAAACAGATGAGATTTCTTTATCTTGACATATGGCTCTTTGGATTGACAGCTTTGGGGATTTCTAAATGCAGAAACTACGTCTTTGATTATAGTTAGGGCCTTTCTTATTTTTGGGAAATAAGATTGCATGTGGTGTTATTACTATTATTCCTTAGTGTGAAAGAAATATTATGTTATTATTTTTATTATTATCTTGTTTAGAAATAAGTAATATGCCTTACTCAATGTGTAGTTTTGCTTTCTACTGCAAAGAAACTGGGTTTGCATATTAGCTTTCTGCTTGAACTACAGGGAGTAATATAGAAGAAAATGCAGTGGGTGTGGTACAAAAGATGCTGACTCCTTGGTACAGAAAAATCCGGGAACTATGTAACTTCAAGTGACACAAAGAAAAGAAAAGCTAGATTAAAGGAAAATACATTTTTCAAAATATATATTGACATCCAATGTTCCTATTGTATTCAATGATTAGATAGAAAAGCAAATATCTTTGAAGGACAGCATAACTGTCAGACTGGGAGGTGGATATTGATGTCTAGAGGAAAACAAGGAAAATAAACTACTACTTCTAGCTAGCTTAAATACCTTTTTGAGCTGTTTGTATAGTATTGAAGACTTAAACTTGTTACCTTATCTTATGATAATGCTCTAAGAAGATGCAATATGCGCTGTATGTCAGTGACTGTAAAAAACTTTTATGCTCCTTTTTTTCCGCTATTGTTACTCACTTTTTTGTGAAGGTAAATGGTAGTCAACTATGAGTGCAGTCAAGACTCCTCTGGCATGAGTGCAAGACATAACTTATCAACTTGGGTTTTGTCAAAAACAGCCTGATTTTGAAAAATGTATTAAGACTTTATTCTTAGTCAAAGTGAAATCTATTGGAAAAATGGGCATATTTTAGACTTTTTCACCTTCATAAACAAAGTGAAAGTAAATGAATAATATATTGTTTAATCAGTTTGGAAATTATGTCATTTTACAGCAGTGAGATGCATAGATTGGTGCTCAAAGAAGATCTTTGTCAGGCTAAACCAAAGTTGAGGAAAAAAAACTCCACAGAAAAACCTTCCTGCCCACAGAAGACATCTGTAGATGTAAAACAAGCAAAAGATCAAAGGGACAAAGCACAGCAGAAAGTCTGCTGAAGAAAGCTTTTAAAGGGGAAAAAAAAAAAGTAGAGGCCTTACCTGAGAAGACAGGGATATATCTGAAAAGCAGATAATTATTGTAATGTGCTGTAGTTCAGAGAACAGTAAAAAGTAAGAAATGAATTTGACACTTTGCACAGGTGCAAAGAGATGTTAGAATAATTTTAAAAAATAGGAAAGCTGGCAGAGACTACATACTGTGCTCCTGAGCATTTGCAGAAGAGGAGTGGCACACCATGTAAGTATTCAGTGAAGCAGTACAGCTAACAACTAAACGTAATCCTGTGCATAATAATCTCAGCTACTTTCCCCAAGGACAATGAGACCTTAAAGACAAACCATACTTATTGTAGACTTTTATGGTTTAGGATACCTGTAAAATGACTCTCATTACAGTGATCAAGTCTTGGGACTTTGACAGAGCAGGTGGCTTTCTGATGAGATGGTTGAAAAAAACAAATTTGTGTTAATAAGTTTAAACCGTAAAGGATTTGGAAAAAGTTTATAACAGAGGTATATTTTTCCAAGAAATATTTTAAATTCTACTGAGGTAATTCCTTTCTCCCTCCCCTTTACCAGACCCAATTCAGTGCTGTGAGTTTTTGTTCTCTTAGGCTCTTAATCTATGAATTTTTCATCCTTCCTTTTTTTTTTTTTTTTTACTCTTGTGCTTGCTATGCAAGATTATCTATAAGGTTATGAAATAAATTTTTATGTATATCAGTTTTACTGTGCTACCTCCAAGTGCCTAAATTAGATGGTCATTGCTATGTGTTTGAATGGACTGTTGTAGAAAGGTCAATAGTTGTTAGACTGCTGCACTGGGAAGGGGTGGAGTCACCATCCCTGGATGTATTTAAAAAATGGGTAGAAGTGGGGCTTAATGACATGGTTTAGTGGTGGTTTTGGCAGTGTTGAGTTGATGGTTGGACTTGATGATCTTAAAGGTCCCTTCCAACCTAGACAATTCTATGATTCTATAATGCAGCAATGCAACTCTGTCCATACCTGTTTAAGTTGAATTCTTCCACAGCCTTGAACGGCCTCAAGATGTAGTGGGAGAGGTGAGTTAACTGAATGCTTTTTAAATACGTGTGCTCTTTTCCATGTGGTGCTATTCCCATGACTTTTATCACGTTCTTGAAATCATCTTCTTCCATGCTTTGGGAGCTGAAGCTGTCAACTTTACCTGATTTTATGGAGAGTAACTTATTACTTATTTAGAGGCTGAGATGATTGCAAACAGCTTTCATTGGCCAGCCTCAATGAAGGAGTCTCATGGAAAATATAAGGGGTGATGGGTAGAAGTTATTCCTGGGAAGATTCTGATTAGACATAAGAGGAAAATTTTTCACAATCAGAACAATTGGCCATTGGAATAATTTCTGCAGGGAAGTGGTGGATTCCCCATCATTGGACACTTTTAAATTTCAGCCGGACAGTGTGCTGAGCCATCTTGTCTAGACTGCTTTTGCCAAGAAAGTTTGGACCAGATGATCGTTGAGGTCCCTTCCAATCTGGTATTCTATGATAATTATTTTTTTTCTTTAATTTTCTGCTTTTCTTTAGTGATTTGGAATGCATTACCCCATTTTGGAACATGCCGTCATCCAGTTTTATGGCAAAGGGACTCATTTGTGGTGGCTAGATTTGTGAGCCTTTTCATGGCTTCTATTTTGTTAGGCACTTTTCTTTTATATCACCCAGATTCTGAAGTGGATAGAAGCTGATGTTTATAGGACTGCAACAACAACAAAAATCCCAAACTCTCTAAAGCTAGAATAGATCGAATACACTTGCAGTTGTTAGATGTAATACCAGTGGCAGAATTTGGATACCTAGCAGCAGCTGTCTTGTATTATGTTGCAATAAGCAACCTATCTCTTGTTAAAGTACAGCTTCAGTCTGAGAGAGGCTCACAGCACAGAGGTGAGTGAGAGGGTCACACCAGCAGGTCAGAGGCAGATCAAGAACCAGAGCAAGGTGTGAGGAGCAGCCTGATACTACTGGGAAGATACGCCTTTAAACAATTTATTTCCCTAGAGGCATGCTACTCTGTTCTTTGATTTTGAGGGAGCTTTCACTTCAATAGGGCTAAGATTTAAACCATCATATTTACAAAAGAGGCTTTGTGATGTAGTTCTGAAGTGCCTGTCACTGTGATGTTTTGGTTCCCACGTAGTTGATTCACAGATTTGATCTTTGTTAGGAGTGGAAATGACATTACTCATACTCTGCTTGCTCGTAAGCACAAAGGACACTTTCTTTAAGTAGTACCAGCAGGAGTTGCAGTTACCAGCTTTCAAAGTATTTGTGAGTTGAATTATTCTGTCTTGAGCCAGCAGCTTTCTCACAATCTCAGCCCTTTCCAAGAAAGAGCTCTTCTATCATCATTATCCTTGGGAGGGTAGCTGCAGAGAAAAAGCAGAGCTTTCTTCTCATGAATTGAAGTGGGGTTTGTGCAAGTTCTTGGACGAGAAGAGTGGAAAGACCGGAATGGTTCCTCTCTCTTCTCTACCCCTCTGAGTTCAACTTTTTCTCTTCTCTCTTTCATGGATAACAGGTCTGGGTACGGGGAAAAAAAGGAGTTCTGCTTTGAACAGGCACACAGATAAAATTTCCATTAGACATCTTTCTTTCAGCTCAGCAATCTCAGCTCAGAAAAAGTATGCAAAATGGTATTGTGAGGAGTCCATAGACTGAAAAATTATTGTTGTTAAAATAGGTGTAATGAAAGCAAGTAAAATTGGTAGTAAGAATGTTAAATTTAAGGGCTTCTGAACATACCATCTCAGTGTGTCTTAAGTGTATGATTGCATATTTCAAGGTAGTATCATTCAAAACTCAGCAATAACATTAATTGCACAATGTTATCTTTAACATTTTTCCAATAAGTGTAGTCTCTAGTCTACCTACATTTTCCTAACCATTTGGAAGAGCTCATAAATTAGACCACAGAAAAACTGTTGATACAGTTGAAAGTACTTATAAATGATGATGTATTATAGCTAATTTGCCAGTGACCATCCTATTTATAGATTGTATCAAATCTGTAAGTGTTAGCAGTCAGTCTTATATTTTCTTTTAACATTCTGGGGGCAGTATAAGTAAATGGACTTGGAAATTAACTTTAAAAATCAAGCTTTTTTTTTTTTTCTCACAGACTGAGAACTACAGTGTGATTTGAGTTTTTTTTGGGTCTTTATTTTTATCATTCTACAGAGATGCCAACGTTTCAAGGAATTAATAAGAAATTGAAGGTTATCCTGAACTAAGACTATGCTTCAGCAATACAATACTGCAGAAATTAATCTTTCCTGAGGTCTTCTGGGTAACAGGTATTTGATGCCAACCTGCAAATCTAAGTAATCTTAAAAAGACCCCCAAAACTACCACCAACCCCTCCCAAACAAACCACAGCCCCCCCCCCCCCAACATTTTGTTCAGAAATTCTGTACTACTTTCAATAATTTGGAATTTCTTTTAAATTACATTTTTAAATTGATCAGTGACTGTAGGTGCTGTACTAATACTTTTAGCAGCAGCCTCAGCTCACTAAGAGTCCTCTCCCTGAGGAATTAAAAGGATGAAATTTTAAAGATTACTTGTACCCCTGTTGCCAAGCTACCTGACTCCTCTGCACTTGCTGACTGGAGCCTCAAGTGCCAGTATTTCCCCTCCTGCTGTTGCTGTGCAGGTGTTGATTCAGCACAGTTAGAGATTAACGTTTGAAAGATATAGCACAAAACCATAAATTCAAGACATGTTTGGGATTTTTTTTTTTTCCTGTAAAGTTCACTTAGCTTTTTACCAGCAGCTCCTTAGGGGCCAAAATGGAATTTTCTGTCCTCGCAGATGCATCATTTGTTACCTTATTAATCTCTGGCAAATATGGCGGTGATTTGTTTGAAGTGTACATTATTAGAATTTGCTTTTTTTCCATGAAGAAATGGATGTGATTTCTTAACCAGTCATTAGTACTGATCAAAGCAGTTGAGATTGTCTTAGTACAATTTAGTCATGTGCCCCAACAACTCTCCTCCTTAATTCTGTGTCAAATTTCACTACTTGCCTTGTAAATTGCATCATCATCTTCATGGGAGCTGGCATTCATTTGATATTTATTCAGCATGTAGAACAGTAGATCACAACTTACTTGATATCATGAATGGCACTGAATGCAAGAAAGTAGGAACAATAACTCTAATATACGATCTTATGTTAAACAAGAAGAGGAAAAGCTGTTTCAGTTTGAGACACTTGATCTTTTATCTACAACACAAATAAGTCTAACTCCAATAGGTTCAGACACTCAATTCTTTGACAAGAATTTGATCTTGAAAGATGACAGACTTATTTTTGCAGGTGACTGTGTTTCTAAAGGTTGTCTGAATGTTTTCTTAATGTTGTGATCTCACAGGACCAAAAAGTAGATAGTAAAAAAAAAAAAACAAACCTTTTTTTGGTTCCCAGTTTCCCTTTTATTCCTGAAATGGAGAAGCCAAATGCTTGCAAGTTTTTCAAAAAGAACTCAATCTTTCTATAAGTATTGCTTTAATGTTCTGAGCAGACTGCTTAGAAAACTCCCACTGGGTTATTTTGGATAGTTTGAGATCTAGCAAGAGTGAAAATGATTTTATTGAGCAGTTAGAAATAGGTCATGAATCATGATATAAAATTTTTCTACGTGTATTACCTCTGATTCAGCTGCAGAAGGTAGTTAACACTCAGTACTTAAAAAAACTGGTTAACTATTAAATAATTTATAATCTAAGAGCAATTGGAGAAATCCTGTAGAAGATAAAATGCTTTCCATATGAAAAGGTGTGAGAAACTTTATTTTCATAGGTTATACCATAGGCTGTGCTAAGGATCCATTTTGTGTTCTGAGGTAAATAAGGCAAGCAGCAAGATTGAATATGATCAGACAGTGTGAGAAGCTTAAGTGCCAGCAAAACCTACACTTTTCTTTAAGGGAGTGGACCTGCATGCCTTAATATGAGGGCATTCCTGGGAGCACAGAAGGTTGAGAGGCACATCTGAAATGTGTATACAACAAGGCATGCAATATGAGAAACAGGCTGACTGGAAGTGTTGTTCAGTTCCCGGAGCTATGACATCATTGGCATTAGTAAGACTTGGTGGTATGAGTCCCATGACTGGAGTGCTGGGGTGGCTGGGAGGGAGGGCTACAGGCTGGGCAGGTGAGGTGGAGGAGTGACCCTGTATGCAAGGAAGAGGTTTGACTGTACCGCAGTCAGTGATGATGTAGTTGAGTGACTTGCTTGTATGCATACTTGGCAGCTGGAGATTCTGTTGTAATGTCTTCTTGGAACTTGCAATTAGGACCAGTGATGGACATGACCATATCTCTAGCCTGTAGATTGCTCTGTTTCTTAATGAAAATAAAAACAGCTATTTTAAAAGGTTGACTGAAACTTAAGAGATTCATAATGTTGTGCATGTTATATCCCTCGGTCCTCATGGAACTAAAATGAAAAGCTTCTTAAAAAGGACACGCATCTTCAGAGCCTCAGCACAAACAAGCCTAATCTAAAACTATTTAAGATCAATGCAAGTAGCTTTTTCTCTTTGAAGGTTTTGAATTGGCTTCTTAATCTCCTCAGTGTAATTTGAAATAACTCTCTCTATTGGAAACATAAAAACTGAGTCTGAAGCTTTCAGACATCAACCATTCCATAGTGGGGATCGTCCAAAATTTCACAAACTGACGAAACACTAAATTTAAATAATAATTGTTATTGTTATGTGTAGAAGAATATTAGTATGTCTTTAACATGTCACCTGAGATACTAAGTAACTTAAACCAGTGTTATTTTACTCTAAATCAGCTGTTCTAAGTAGATTGAAAAGATATCAGACATCTTCAGTATTTCTAGTAATCAGGGAGTTTGTTTTAGTAAGCAAAGTGGACTGTTAATAAATCAGAAGTTAACTTTCCTAGTAATCCTCAGTAGAACAAGTCCATTATTACTTAAATTGTACCTATAGAAGAAAATCACGATATTGTGATGAAATGAGACACAAAAATAATTTCTTTAGAGGAAGGAAGCAAAGCAATTTCTTGGAATCACAGATCACTTAATATGGAATCTTATCAGTTATTAAAAAAAAAATTGTACTGCTAAAGTTGTACTTTTTTGGTGAGGAATAATGTAAATCATGGAGTATCTGTCTTCTAAAGAGCTATTTAAGATTGCAGGTTGCATGATCAAATCAAGGTTTATGAAATGCCCACTCTTAGCTTCTGCTATGAATTATGGTATCACACAGAGCAGAACACTTTTTTAAAGAATTTCCACATAGACTTATAGTGGCTATAAGCTATGACACAGCCATTAAAAAATATCTGGTTTTGATGCTACCACCAACACTTGTTTCGGTGTCAAATTACCTTAATTAAACATGTCATTCCTCCTTGCAATCCAAATAATTTTTGGTGGTTCCTTTGTTCAGTGGATTTTCTCAATCAGGTGTGTGATTTTTTTTTTTAATTAAAAAAAAAATAAATTAATTGTGATGGAAAAATAATCATAATGTAGGCTTCGGTGACATGCATACCCAGTCTTTTATGTCAAAATGTAGTGAGGAAAATGTAAAATATTCTGATGCACAAGCATGAGCTCTGCAGCAGATGTTCCCCTTGGCTGGAGCCCCCACTTTCCCCATCCTCTGATTGCCCAGCTCTCAAGAACTGCTGAAGTACTCCATGACTCCTGGTCCAGGCTTCCTACGTAAGGAATTGATTGTGCATTTGAGAATTTATTTTCCCATATTTTGTCCTGATACGCAGTTCAGACATGGGCGACAATGAAATCTGGACCTGAGAACTGAAAATTTTTATCAGTTTGCCTCCTAAACTGTGCCTGTGGTTTATAGTTCACTGCTCTGGTCTGATTCTGAATTTAAGTGGGATAATACTCTTTGTGCTCAGTAAAATCTGGCAAAGAAGTTTCATATTCTATATTTAATCTAGTTACTTAACAGAGCTTGTTCACCACAATAAACCAATTAAAAAAATTCCATCTTTTACTGTTGCAAAAAATGGTCACTTCAGGCCATGCTCAGCTCAGGGAATGTGGTCTGCATTAAAAAGTAGAGAAGGGGAGATTTTTTTTCTATTTTTAGTGGTATTGTTACTATTGGTAAGTGTATAGCAGTTCTAGTTCTATGAGTGTCAGGAGACTAAGGCTGGACTGAGGTAAGACATAATACTAAATCTTTCCCCTTATTCTGCTCTTACTGCATCCATAAGCTGATGAACGGTTGCTAAGGCTTGGGAAGAACAAAGGTGCTGTTCAAGAACAAAAGCTTCTTTTTATTGATTGTTTCTTTGCATGAAGGAAAACCATATGTTAAGATTACAAAGGAAAAAACTCAGTGATATAAAGAGATTCTTTATTAGATGTCTTTATATAATATGACTTAGTTTTGCTGCACAATTGAGCTGTCATCTTAGTAGTTTTTTATTATTTTTTTTAGCCTTTCAAGTTAAAATATCAGGCTGGGAAAATTGAAATATTCTAGAATGGCAGCTGATCGCTGTGGTAATTAGAGTCTGCTTAAGCCTCTATTCCTTTACTTTTAAAATGCTCCATGACCTATTTTGTTAGAATTTTCCTTGTAGAACTGAGGTAGTCATGGGACACTGTATGTACTATGCTTTTTCACTGATATAAATGTCTTGGATGAAGACTCTTGGAAGAAAATGTTTACCATTGCAGTCAACTGTGGATATGCATCTATATCACAGCTTGTACGGTTTAGTGCGTGAAATCTCATTAATTACAGCCTGAAACAACTCTTGGATTGTATTTTCTCATGACTTATTTTACAGTTTACCACGAGTAAGTGAAGGAAACTTACTCATGCTAAGTTATTCAGAAAGTTTCTCACATTACACTTCCAGTTTTGGAGCATGTATTTTAACCACTGGAACAGAGGAGGCAAGTGCTCATGGCCAGTGCTTTTTTGCCAGGGTGTGGCATGGGTTGCAGATTGTTATTGTGTAGATAATGTATGTTTCAAGAGCCTGGAAAATGAATAGATATTTGAGTGAGTGCTGTGGCACTGGGGATCTGAAGTACCTCATGCATACTAAATATATTTTTACTGCACTGGATGGAGTATTGAGTTAATTAGCTAAGAAGTTTATAGACAAATTTTCTGCTATGCAACACAGCTCAAGCAGCATAATAATGTTTTGTTACTGTGGTAAGATACATCTGCTGGTCAGCCCATTTAAAACCTTGAATATGGTATATATTTGGGGTTTTTTGGTTTTGTTTTTTTAAATAACAATTGGGTTATAGAGAAGAATTTCCAGGAAAAAAAAAAATCAGAGAACATAGTTGCAAAATAAGTTATGTGGTCTAATGAGTTCAGACGTCTTTCAGGAAGCTTGCAAGACTCAATTTCCTTAAGTCTCTGTTCTGTTTATCTGAATACTGATATGCACAGAGTCTTTTTATCTTGCCTTCCTACAGTAAGTCTTCCAGTCGGAGAGTTAATATAGTTCAGGTTTAGCAGCAGTAATCTTCAGGGAGTTTCTTATTTTAGAGGTGATGACTGTAGATGTTATCAAGGTCTGTGAAACCAAAACAGTCCCAGTCAAAAGTTTAAGTCAAAAGTAATACTGTCTGGACTACACTTTTTCAGGAATAACGTATTGATTTGCTTGCTGAGTTTCTTAAATGCCTCTTTTTGAATTCTTTAGCCATATAATTATTTTGCCAATAATATTGATAATAAGGATAAATAACATATCAACATTTTAATAAATCTGTTTTAAAAAAAATAATCAAAACACCAAACAATCCCACAAAAACAGATTTTTGCCCACCCTTGGCTCTACTTTTTCCAAACTCTAAGCCTAAGAACGGGTTTATAGGCCTTATAGAGTTTACAGATTTTACAATGACTTAACACCACTTTTTTTCTCCAAAATGCAGATGCTGCATTTACAGAGATGTAAGTCAGGTGACCTAAAGCTGAGGAATGCTGCCTTTGAAGGTCTAACAGTAATTTTGCTTCCTGAGGAGATAGATATGGACACAAAAATTACATGACTATACATTGTTTCATTGTTTCAAATAAGAGGAAACTCTGTAATTTGTTGAAGTTGTCTTTGTGAAGTTAAATTTTTTTCAGTGTATTTTTATCACTAGATTTAATTTCAAAACTAAAGAGTCTTTAAGGGGAAGCAGAGCAATGAAGAGCATTTAAATAAAAAGATAAGGAAAACATTCTAGATCCTGATTTTAAAGAAAGAAATAAAATCTGATGTTTTAAGGCATCCAAATTATGTTGTGGGGATTTCAGCTGATTAGACTATAAGAGAAAGAAGTGAGAAGGATGGGAAAGCCTTGTGGACAATGCCAGAAAATTCAGCAGGTTTTCCTTCAAACTGTTTCAAACTACAAAGTAAGGACTGTCCCCACACTTTTCTGTTCACAGGGAGTTTATCTGGCTCCATCTGTTCCTCCGACAGATGTGAGCTCCTGCTGCTGTTATTCTGTCATGCCGGCCAGGGTCTCGCAGTTCTGCTGAGGTCCCACTTTATTCCCTCTGGCACATCCTGGAGTGGGCTCCTGCTCTGACGTGGGCAGCTGGTAGCTGCAGCCAGTTGGCTATGAAGAGAGAGGAACTGACGCTTCGAGGGTTTTGGGCACAGAGGAAAAGAAACTGGTGTGCCTGAGTTGAAAATAAAGGGCAATGCTTGACAAAACTGTGGAAATTTGTGGCCACACAGATCCAAATCCTGGAGCATATGGGTAGAGGCTATGTGGTGCCAAGTGTTGATGATAAAGTTATTTTCATATTAAAAAAAGAAAAAAGTTGTTTTGTTTAGTTTTTCTTTTCCTGTCTGCTGTACAGCAAGGAAAAAGTACAGAAAGAGTAAATTAGGGAGATGAAAAAGAGAGGAAAAACCAAGCCAGGAGGTTTAGGAAAGACTTTCCCTTCGTGTTTCTGTGCTGATGGCCGGGCAGGGTGTTGCACAGCACACAGAGTACATCTGCAGAGTTCCTTGTGCATTTCAGCATGCTACCTGCTACGACAGGAATGAATTAGAGCAACACAAGGCAGTAGAGAAGTTTTCTGTGCACATATCCCAGCCAGTTTGATATTCTGGTGTTCAGACATTAATGTCCCCAAGTAATAATATTCTTCATGAAAAAGAAGATTCCAGATATTTTACTTTCCTGGTAATTCTTCTGCATTATGCTAGTACAGCATTTGACATATATCAATGAACAAAATAAACAGACACAACTATTACCTAGAAAGTGCAAACCCATGATTTCATCTGACTTAACATGTAAGGGAAAAAAAAATGTACTTTTTCATGTAATAATGTCCTGCTACTTAGAAATCTAAGCTTAGAACTAGCCATCTGAAAAATTAAAGGGGTTAATATAGAAGTGGTCAAATGTTTTCTTTATGTGATTAAAATAACCCTGAATTTCCCCAGTGGATTTAAAATAGGCAAAGAGAAAGGTAGCTACAAAACCCCCTGTATTTTCCAACAGCTTTGGGGGCAATGCTTTTTTTTACTGGAAGAAGTAATTGCTCACCTTAATTGAGTTTATTATATAATATAAAGGCTGGGATAATGGGTTGGGTTATTGAATAAGGTAGAATGGAGGGATTACTTAGCTTGAAGCTGGAATGGAGAATGGAGTTGTTAATGGAATTTTTACAGGGGTCACCAGCAGGATTTAATGGACCTTCTTGGATGACAATGCAAGAGAAAACATGCCTATGTTTGTAACTGTTATAGTATGCCTATGCTCTCAAGGGAAGATCTAGAAAGAAAGCAATGATGAGAGAAACTTTACCACTTTTTCCCTTGGATGTCTGTTCAGCAAATCCAGATACAAGTAATTCTTTCCAAATGTGTAGGGCTTAGAGGGAGGAGAAATTGAATCTGAATCCACACAGGTGAGTTGTAATCTCAGGAAAGAAGTAACAAATTAAACTACTGCTATGGGAAGAAGAAATGTTAGTGGGCCAGAACTTCTCCAGTCTATTCATAGTTAAAGGAGCAGCTCTGGCCATGCTTTTAAGACAGAAGGTATGGAGATATCTTAACTTTTTTTCTAGAATGTCTACAGGCTGGAAAGTCCATTTGAGAGCAAAAGACAGTAAGTGCTAACAATTAAGTGAAGATATGAAAACTGCATGTCTCATTTCGTCTTATTTCAGGTTGTGTTGGTATGAACAGCTGTAGCAGTTTTGTAAAAAGTCCCCAGAATTGTATGACTGCAACACATATCTGATAGACTAGATATGTAACTTTGGTAGAAAGCAGTGTTTTCTACTGCAAAAATTTGCAACCCAAAAACCTGGAAAGGAGGAGGTGGGGAGGAGAGTAGTTGACAACCTGCAATACTGATGAAGAAGTTAGAGGTAAAGCTGATGTGGCTGCCATTGCAGTTCCCGGAGATACACCCAGTGTTCAGTCTCATCAGTGACAATCTTCTCAAATCATCTGGGTAAAAGTCAGGATAAATTTAAAGAGGGCTGACCTGAGATTGATCTCTACTACGGAGACAGCTAGTGTTCTCTTTCTTTGCAGGGTCCTGGTCACATGAATATCTGTATTGTATTTGTGCTTCCCTGTTCCTTCTGGAGTGAACCAAATACTTATTTTGATGTGGAGATGTGGTAACTTGTCTTGACAGGATAGTTTGCTGCTAGGTCTTTCCAACACAGATAGTACACATCATGATTTCCTTGAACCAGAAAAGAATCCTATTTGCCATGTGACCTTGTAATTTCCTTCAGCATCCTCCCAAGCATGTGATGCTTCCTCAGAACTGTGACAATGAATTCAGATCTGTCTGGATATTATTTTAGATAATCCTCCCACTTTGTCTTGGGGCTGTAATGACATTATGCAAAACCTTGAGGAGACTAGGCAAAGTGCTATGCATAATTTTTATATCAGTCATCTTCACAGGTTACTAGTTCTGAGCAGAGGGAATATGGTAGACTATGAGTCTGTGGCCTAGGTTTCTTTCTCCACAAGGCAGTTTGGATACAGCCTTCATGCTTCCTGTAGCATGTGGAAAGAAAATCAAGGAAGTGAAAATAAACTGCTGAATTTCATTAGATGAATGGAATCAACTAGAACTTGTCACATCACAAAGTGCTAGGAAAAAGGAGAATTTCATGCTGAGCTATTGGTGAACAACTTCAGCATCCTGGAGGTTGACTGTGTCTGGGCTCACCTATGACAGTATGACAAATTGTTATTGTTGAATATGCTATAAAATAAAATCTTGACTCAAATAAATTGAAGTTGGAGAAATAATTGAGTTGCCCAGTGCTGATATAGTTCACTAAAATATCTACTGTGACAGGTAGTATCATAAGTACATCACTAAAATGTCACACTTTCAGAAGCAATATTTGTATGATTGCTGAGTAATTTTTTTTTATTATCTATCATATTTCAATGTATTTGCAGAAATGTTTTGCTCCAGGATGACAGCAGCTGAAGGAAGATTGGGTAAATTGGTCACATGTAAGTTGTCAGTTTTTACGTAAATTTTGGTACAGCGCAGATGATTAAATGTAGAAAACTCATTATCAGAGAAATAATAGCTATATATAAAATCCATGTACTTCAAGAGCTAGCAAAATCTGAGCCAAGATTCAAATCCTGAGTATAACAAGAAAGAAACTAGGCTGAGAGCAGTAAAAAAAGCTTGAAAATTAACCTTAACTAGAATCTGCTAGTCAAACATTTTGATTTAGCTACAATTTGATAACCTTCTATTTTTCTGTTAATCACAACAGGTCTTTCTGTTAACTCATATGGCCTATTGAAGCCTGAGCAGAAAACAGCACTGGAGAAACTGTACTCCTCTTCCTGTGATTTTTGAGTGATTCGTCTCTGTGAGTTGCAAAAACCAGCATCTGAGTTCAGATAGTTTGAACTTTTACTTCTAGTCAGGAAGCAGAAATGGTCAGTGTGGTGTGGTGCTTTTTGGTTGGTTGGTTGGTTGGGGTGTGTGTGTTTTTATTTATTTTCCCCTTGGTGCTGATTCTCTGTTCTCCAAGATTGTTTAATGGGATTATGTGCCCGGGTTGCTTAAAGCACACACTGTTTTTGCTAAGAAAAGATGTCTTCCTGCTGTTTGTTTTATTTTTTCTCACACGTTACCAGAGGAAGCAGATAATGTATTTGTGTATTGATGATGTCCTGTGTGTTTCCCTGAGATAAATGTGTTCAGCCAAGCACACTTGTGTTTCCTTATTTTCTATAACCCTTTGACTGAAGTGCTTCTGAAATTGTAGGCAGCCATGAAATCAATGAGACTCAAGAGGTAAGGCTCTACTCTTTACAACTTTACAATTGGCTTCTGCATCAATAATCCATTGCTTCTTTAAATAGGCTTCTTCAAAGAACATTTTCAAAAGATTTGAGTAATGAACTTTCATCTTTCCACACAGCAGCTACACTGGTCTGGGAGTAATAAGGGGCATGGCAAGTGAACCGCTGAATCTTAAAATTATTGGTCTTCAACAATAACCTGTAATACTAGATTTTTTTTGAATGTTCTGAAACGAATAGCTCTAGGGGAAAAGGCATGTTGAGGAAAGAATAAATTTATAAAAATGCAATTGCTAGTTTAAGCAAATAATAAGAGTGGTTAGTTAAAAATTAAAAGGGAGACGAAATTTCATCTTCCAATGAATGAGTGATTACAAAAGGTGGACCATCTATGCAATTCCCTTCTTAAGGCAGTGGAGACTATTGTTGCCCTCTAACAGTTGTGCAATCCTTATATAAAAAGTGACATAAATCCTCAAATCTCTATCCAGTCACTCCATTACATTTTCTGAAAAGAGAGCTATGAGTTAAGGTTGTGCCAAGCATGCTAGGTTCATTTAAAATGGCCTCTTAAGTAGTTGCAGAATTTATTTTGTCTTTACTAGCTGAAGTGCAAATTTTATAACACTTGTTTTCTGGTGTCTGTTTTCAAGGATAACCACCAATCGTCCTTTTAACTAAGAGGGATATTTTTGTTACCGCTGTGTATTCAGGATGATAATTTTTGACCTTGTTCTTTTCACCACCAGATATGGAATGAAGGTAAATGGTAATGAAAAGTGTGCACCTGGAACAGGCTGAACCTCTTCATTGCAATTTTAAAGAAAAAATTTAGCACTGGCTTTGAAAGCTTTCTGGGCAAGTGGTAGAAACAAAAATTGTACCACTGAAAAGAGCAATTGTATCAAAAAAGGCTTGAACATAAGTGGGCATAGAAATTCATGCAGTTTCACATCAAGGTCTGGCTTCTATCTCAAGAGGTAATTTTTTTTTCAATTTCTTTAATATAGGAGAAAACTTTTCCTAGAAACACTGACTTCTAAGAGAATTTTATTGCTCTCCTTCCTCAGCTTGTGTAGTAAAGAATATAGGGTCTGCTAAAAATCCAGAGGGTCTGCTTTCAAGCTGTCTTGATACGACTGTGTTTTGCAGTAAATCTTTCCAAAGCTGGTGCTTAGGTTTAGTCATGAACATGCTTTCCAATACTAGTAATAAAGTCTAATAACTTACTGCTATTGTTCTTATTCTACTTTATGATTGGTGTTCCTTTCTTGTAATTAAGGTACCACTTTTGTCTTATGAGATGCAAAGATCAAGGGTAGGTAGGGTTGCTGCATATGAGTACAATTGTTTGAGTGGGGTAAAGATAACTGTTCTTACAGAAAAGTGTGTCCTGTCTCATGCTGCTTAAAATGTATTTGGACTCTTCATTCTTGGCCTAGGTACTAGTGCAACCAGCGGCAGAAAAAAGCTATAATATATTAACAAGCAATGATGCATCTAAACAGTTGTGATTCAAGCTTCTATTTATCTGCAGCATTCAAACACAAAATTCATGTCAGCAGGTAATAACTTAAGCTGTATCATATTTCTAAATATGAATAGTATAAATTAGTGATGGCATGCAAACCTAGTAAATTAGATGTAAATATTCCAAGTTGATAAATGGCTAGTTTAAAAAAAAAAGTCTTTAAAATTGTGGAACCAATACTAATACACTAAATAGGAGTTCTGTAGGAGGCAAGAAACCAATATAAATAAAAGTAATTAAATTTAAACTTTATATACTTTGAAGTGGTTTGGGGATTTAAATATTACTTGAAGACTAGAGCGTGTACTTTTCCATGATAATCAGAAAATGTAGCCACCTAGTTAAGTTCTGCCCTCATGCTATGTTGAAAAAAGCAGTCACCAAAACCCAAACTTTTTATAAGCTCTAGTAATTAAAAACCACATTTGACCTCTTCAGTGCCTCTTAAAAGTAAAGACATAATATTAAATTCAAGAACTCCCAAGATTCAATCCATTAGAGAGAAACAGCTATGTATTTAAGAGGCTTACCTGTCGATGAAGAGAATTATTAGTATTTTTTCACTGACTTCTTTCCTAGTAATATTACTCTAGATGCTGCTTTTAAATGGAAATCTGCTTAGCTTTCTTCTGTATTCCTAATCAGAGAAGCATGTGCTGCACCTTGCTTTTCCTACCATTTATGCATACAATACTAGGGAAATTTGGCATATCATTATTCGTATTAATGCACTTTCTTATTTCAGCTCTTCTTATACACAACTGTGTATAAGATGACAGTCTGTGACCGAATTATCTTTATTATTGTCCTTTTTGATTTAATTTAAAATTATGAATATTGCTTTGTGAGATGTTTAATTGAGATTCATTTAGATTTTTAACTCATTCAAAAATTTTTACTTTGGTAGACTTTATATGGTTGCTTAAAAAATAAAGATTTACAATTTTTGTGCGAGTTTGTTGGATTATTGCTACAGGCATCTTATCAATTGCCAAGTTCCATATTTTTTGTTTCTCTTCAGTTTAGTGCCAGATAATTTAGCTTACTAATACTTGATTTGTTTTCATTAATCAGCTATCTGAACTCAACTCCTTGGGTACTGTTAAGAACCCTGGCCCTAATATATCTAGGGTCTACTCGGAAGACTCATGTCCTACGTGTTTCTGTGTCATTGATGAATCTCCTAGTACCTTTGATAGCAACCCTTAAAACAACTTCTGGTTTTCATTGCTATTCTGTGAACTGAGAGTTGTGAGGACAAGCATTTAGGGTTGCGTTGTACCTCATTACTGCTAGTTAAGAGATGCTTAGACCCAAACTTATCCAAAGACTTGAAAGAATAATGTTATAGCTTTTTTTTGTTCAAGCTCTGAGGAAAAAATATTTGTGTCTAAGCTGGAGAGGAATGTTAAAATAGCATTCAGCCTTAAAAATATGAAAACTAAAGCTGTAGTTACTGATACTCTACAGATACATTCTAAAATTAGTACCCCAGGTTTGGTATTATTTGGTATTGCAAAGTTTAGGAAAAATAGAAGTGCAACAAAGGCTGTATATAATAGAGCCAGTTCATTACATCTGGCTGCAATAGCCAGCTGCCTTCTGCTGTGACCATCAGAGAAATGGAAAGCTAGCAGAAGAGATTTTTTTTTTTTTCCTCCACATTCTAAAAACTTTAAGTCTTTTGTGGAACAGTGCAATGTTTATCTCTTTTGGAGGGTGGAAGGTGGTGATTTTAATTTTGGATCTACTGCAGTGCTAGCCTATTCAAAACCCAACAGAAATACTTAATTTCACTGAATTTTATATGCACAAATCTTCCAACATAACTTCTGGTGGGTTTTACTCAGAGTAAATCTCTCTCGAGTCTTCTTACTCTGTAGCTTTGGTCACCAGTTAAGATTAGAAATGTATATTGTAATGTATTTTGTGGTTTGAATCAAATAGGCTCAGTTTTAGATATGCTATTCAAATAATTTTATTTCTATTATTATTATCTATTCTATTATTTATTTCTATTATTATTATTTTTCTATGTAGTAAATTCCAGTATCTTTAAAAATATTTAAACCATCTCAATGAAAGTGTAAAATTAGAGCTTTCCTCTTCTATTGGCAGTTTTCTTCACAAGACAGAATTTAAGCCTTTTATATATTCTTGCTTTTTACAGCATTTCTTTGCAAATATCCTTGTAAGGATAACACCTTAATTTTTCTGTCCCTGATTTTCAGAGTAAAATTAATTATATCTATGTAACATTGTAGATTATTTTTTATGTGCATGATTTTGTGGACAATTTTTTATATTTTTTTTGTCGTCTTGCTATCAGTAAAGTGTTAAATTGTGATGCTAAGTATCTGTCTTCATGAACCATGGGGCAATTTTAACAGTACCATCATTATGTACTTACACTTCAGGAAATTTAGAAAATGAGTATGCTTACAGAGCTGCATAATACTCAGATCTGTTTAGTTTCATCTTCTTTGACCCTAGAATGCAGACTTTCTGCCAGAGCTCCCAGACTGTAAAGTTAAATTCCAATCAGAAGGTATGCTAACATAGCAATGCAGTTAAGTGGATCTCTAAATTTAATAACTGAAAGTATAGTAGTATTTTAAACATCTTACTGTTACCAAGTCCCAGTTTCTGCTGCACAGGGCGATATTTCTTGGTCTAGGCATATTGTTTTTTCTCAATTTTCAGGTATGTTAATCTCCAACAGCTAATGCTCCTTTGATAGTTCAAAAGGAAGTTTGAAAGAATGTCAGGAATATATTAGTATGTGAGCAGTGAATATAGCACAGTTCTTTTCTGCATGATGTGAACTTATAAATAACCATTGTACTTTGTATAAACCAAGCCTTCAGTGCTGTGTTGGAAATTTCATAGTAGAAACCTAAAACACAGAAGTCATCACACTCTAGCAGTCCTACCTTACCCCTGTCTGTAGCTGCCAGAGAACGAATTTTTTCTCATGCTTCAATATGCTTCTGAACAAACAAAAAACCAAACAAATTGTACTCCAATTTCTTGTTTCAGCTAGTGAACTGCAACCTATTACAGTTTTTGCAGTTACAGATCAATATTCACACACATTCAATATTTTTATAGGAGACTGATAGCAGCTGGTACAGGTGAGTATATGGAAATGAGTTAAACTATTTTCTTTTACCTGTTTTTCCACTCCATTATCTGATTTATTAAAAAATTAGCGGTAAAAATAATGAAATACAATATGCATTTTCTCAAAACAGAATGAAAAAACCCCAGACACTCAAATTCACCTTGGACTTCTGGAAATATGTGTTACTGAAATCCATTCACCGCCAGTTTAAGGTATGGTTTTGTCTTGAATCTCAATTGTTTTGGGAGTATTCTGGGAGCAGAAAAATAATCTGTAACAGATCGTCAGAGTCTATAGTCAACAGGTCAGAAAGCCAACTGGAATAAAAAAATTTAGAGTTAACAGAGTATTATTTTGTCAGTTTAATAATGAGAGGGCTTACAGAGAGGAAAGTTCAGCTTGAGATTATTACCTGCGTTTCACTAAAACATGTACATAACCTGTTTTGACCATTTTCAAAGCTGAAAGAAACAGCAAATAATCTTTTGTCCTTAAATGGACTGCCTACAATAAGCAATAACTAATTTCACCTCACTGTTTTTCAAACAGTAAAAGACGTAGTGCAAACTTGGCTTGTGTCTTTCTTGATTTCCACTCTATTCTTCTGTTTCTGTGTATTTCACACTTGATTGCAGCAAAGAATGAAATTACTGATCAGGAAAAGTTGCTCTGGATTATAACCCTGCTGGAAGTGAACAGAGGAATACAAGGATCTGTAAGGTGTCTTTTTTATATTTACATCATAAAAAGTAAACTGTATTTGGATGGGCTGCTCAGTTTTATAGTAGAAAGAACAATGAATGTAAGAGAGAGGTTTTAGTATGAATGAAACTAAAATTATGCGCTCACAGAACTTCCATCCATGCAAATAAATTGCATCAACAGATGTAATGTTTAATCACCTGTCACATTAAATTGCACAGGATAAAAATTGGAAGATATGAAAAGATCTTTCTTGCATTCACTACTGCTTCCACAAACAGATAGTTTCTCCGCATATGCAAAGCTTCCCCTGCATTTTCTGGCTAGTAGAAGAGCAAAATAGGAGACTAGTGAAACAAACTTGATGCTGATGGCAACTGCTATGGGTTATTGAGAAGGGTATTTAGGAGGACCTTCTGAATTCTCAGCTATGTCTTGAGTCTGTTCATTCCTCTCTCTCTTACACATCCATTTTCAATATTCATACCCAGAATTCGCTGTCTGATGTGACTCAATTTTTAGTGAACTGTTTGGCCGATGTCCATTGCTATGTGCCTTTAGGTAGACTTGTTGAAGCTTCTTCTAACTAGAATATATTGATTCATTTAGCTGAACTCTTGACTGTGTTTATGCTTAAAAAATAAATGCCTAGCCCTAAATTCTGTGAATACATTTCTATGAGGTGTTGAGTTATAGTACACAATTAACGATAAAATAAATGTTGGGTCTAGTTTATTCACCATAACAAAGCAGTTATAGCAGTTATAATTCTTTAAAAAGTATCAGTTTGTTCTACTGCGTTTATTCTCTCTGTGCCTGACCGAGAAACTTAGGTCAATAAAGTCAAGCCCACATAAAAGTCCTGAGGCACAGTTGCTGTCATTTGGAAATTGTTGTTATTTCTTTTAATGCTTTGCAATGAGTGATAAAATGGTTGAAAATAACACAAAAGGGGGCCTTTGAATTGTATAAAACTGTCTAACATATCTCAGGACTTAGTATTTAAAATTACCTCTTGAATTACTGCAGGCATTAAATGTGGTGCAAATGCATTTCATATTCCTGCATTTCTTATAAAGGAAATGTCAAAAGAAAAATAGAGATGGTTTTGTAACTGTTTGGGAATTTGAAGGATTAGGGAGAGGAGAATTTCTGGCATTATTTATCAAGTATGTATGAAGTTGTGGAATAAATCTTACCCCACAAGAATTAATTATATAGAGTATTTTGAAATAGCAGTAAAGAAGTGTTTTTGGAATGAAATGTTGACGTTCCTCAGAAGTTTCTTATTTAATGGAAAGAGTATGCCTTCAGAAACCTATTTCATTTTTGCCTTAATCTGATTTAGTTACGTTTTTGAGATTTTGCTTTCTGTTCCACTGAGTGAATTTCTCAGTTAGGGTCTTTAATTGCTGAGTCACTACTATGTCATGCAAATTTTCAGGGCATGCTAAATTTTCAGGCTGTTGATTTGCAAGTAAGATCATGAAAGAAATATGTTTTCAGCATCATGCTTTTTAAAATCTGACTTCCTCACTGAACTTTTCAAGAGCATATTATCAATTCATCTTTAGTTAAATATGCCCTGCCCTCAAGCAAAAGCAATTGAGCTTGTAAAAGTCTCAGTTACTCTGCCAGTTTTATCCCAGTTTCTTTTACAGATTTTCAGTTTCTGGAGAGGGTGGGTCAAAGTTGATATTGTCATGCTGCTTCTCAGTAAGGAGTCTTTATTATGTTTAAAACTTTATGAAACCAAGCAGGCTGCAGTTCAGCTGAATCCTGAAATCGAAGAGAAATACACATGAAGAAAAGCAAAACAATAGTAAAGAACTAAGCTAAAGTTCTGAGGATGTTTTCATGTATATTGTCCTTGTTAACAGGTGGTGTTTCTTCAAATGCAGTAGTTAATTCTAGATAGTGAAAATAAAGATGAATTGATTTTGTCTGTTTATTAATGTCTCTGAATATTATTATCAATGTATAATTGATGCATCACAACAAAATGGGTTACAACAGAAATGGAACCAAGCGTTTGCTTGCTCTATCTTATCAAAGTCCCTCCTCACCCTGGAGATTAAAAAAAAAGTCACAGGAAAGGAAAGCATTCAGATTTTGATCTTGGTATTCTGCTTCCTCTACCTTTCCACATTTTGTTGTTTGTTTCTTCAAGGTAGTACATTTTATATATATTAAGAAAAGATTCAGGGTGACTCATATCTTCATGTTTCATTGAAATTATTTTTTTGTCCATTACTATATTGTATTTTTGCTGCATAATAGATAGTTTTAGTGGGTTTAGTATTAATTATTTATAAATATAACTCATATTACTGCAATGGTTTCTTAATTCACAAGCAATAAGCTTCTAGTTTCAGCAACAGTTGTAAAAATAATGTGAATAAATAGAGCTAAAGGGAGTAAATTGAATGATGAAAGTTTAAGGTGTGATACGGTATTATAAAAAGTGTAATATCATATCTCATGTGTCACAGCGTGGGTTTCTTGCCCTGATTTTCATGTTATCGCTTCTGAAAAAGCTTACATTTGGTACTGAGCACCACAGCTTAGGATATAGCAAGTTCACTGCTTTTTATTTATTTATTTTTAAATTTCTCCTGTTAATTTTTATTCTGGTAATTTGTTTTTGCTGATCTATAAACCAGCTAGTTAAAGTATCTACCCCTTTGTACATGTCCAAGTAAGGAGGCAAAGGAAGGATACTTGTTTGTACTGCAACAAACTCGGGTCCAAAGGAGCCTTCCTGACCCTCAAGAAGAGATAAATATTTGTGTCTCTTTGGATGGCAAAGCAATCTGTTGAGACAACCAATAATACTTACCCTGACAATTCAGTTTTTGAAGAGCTACAGGACTACAAAATACCTCGTGTACTCAGGTGTCATGTATTTCCTAGCTTTAGAACATGATTTCCTGGATTTAAAAATAGCTGCTGACAGATCTTTGGGGAAATTTACCTTGGCGAGACTTTTAATACAGAGCAGTTACCACTTACTAACATATTTAATAAATGTAAATTTATTTTATGGGAAGGAAAAGAATCCTCTAGTTAAAAAATGACATGAAAATACTTCTTTTGCATAAGTCAGGCAATTGTTTTGAAGTGTATATGATACTTTTTTTAAAAATTCTTTTTAATTTTTTTCCAACATTTCAGAAAAGATGGACCATTACAAAATAAGGTTGGGTTGTATTTTAAATGAGGTGGTGTCTTCTACCTAGGATGACGCAATGGTATTCTTTACATTTAAAGAAAGGGCCTTTAAGGAAGTGATAGGAAATATTATCTTTTTTAATTTTTTTCCCTGCTGTTCTGGTTTGTTTACCATTGCAGGCCCCTTGAGATGGTTTGTATTCAGTAGGAGTTCATGTTAAACTTTGGTGTTTAAGGAAGTTACTCAGAAGAAGTACCTTTTGTAAGTTATTAATGTAGCTATAATCACAGATTGTGGATCCATGGAAACACAACTACCTGAATTCTCACAATGATGAAATATGAGAGTGTGATCATAGGACATTTTGAAGGGGTATTATTTTTGTGAGATAATATTTCAGGATGCTTGTCCTTGCCACCATCTCTATAAGGTCTGTACAATTTTGTCAGTTATACCTTATTTTATTAACATAGAATAATCTTAACTTTTCACTTAGTACTGGTGTTCAGGAAAACTTTCTGAATGAGAAATGTTTAAATGGCTTTATAAATTAATTGTCTATTTTAAATGTTAAGCTTATTTACCGTACTTCTCAGGCTACTGGTTGCAATAAGTTTGTAAGGGTTAGAAAACCCTTGGAGAATTCTAAAGCTGCACATATTCATGAAAATTTATTTAATTAATTGCTGCTTAATTAATTGATGATGAATGAATAGGAGGAAATTATTAATGCTTTCTCAGAGGACTGAAAAAATGCTCCAGCCAATTTTTCTGAATTTATCCACTATAGGAGATGTTCAAACAAAAATCAGCACTCCTGATGATTTTTACTGTTTGTGCAAAATTTTCCTTTCAGTATTGAAAAGCTGCAATTATACGTTTATTAATAAAATATACATATGTGATTTATAAGTTGGTAACAAACTTTGTATATCTCCTGCAACTTGGATGCCTTCTGCTGCAGCCTTACCAGAACCATGCTCAAAAAAGGTTGTAAAAATGCTGGTTTTGGTAACATTGTACTGGTACAGCTGAGGGGCGCATGGTTTTTTTTTTGCCCATCTTTCCTTTTACTCCTACTTAAATTTACAGATACAACGTCAGGTGCCCATGGCAAGGTGTTGGAACTAGGTGATCTTTAAGGTCTCTTCCAACCTAAATCACTCTAAGATTTTATGATGGTAAATATAACCATATGCTAATGTACTGTGGTATACTGTGGTTATTTTCCATGACTTAAAGTCTTAGATGATATCGATACTAAAATAGTTGACTAATTCAAGAAATGCCCCCAAGTCCCCAAACAGTGTCAAGACCTATTTATCTGACTGTATACATGAAAAGCTTCTATGTTTGAGAGTCAAATGTTATACCTGTAGACTATTTCAGTTTCAGATAAAATAAAAAAGTTGGCATCAGCAAAAAGCTAATACAGTTTTCATTGAGCTTGCTAACAAGCCTTTCTATAAAATTCAAGTGAGCGAAATAATCAGAAAAGGTCTAAGGATTTGGTTTTATTCAGTGTTCCCCTAATCTTTAGTATGTAAAAATAAAGAAGTGCCAGAATCAACCATTAGGTACCAATCATTATCTTGTATCTTCCTTCCCCTTTTTATCGACCTCTATGCAAAATATTGTTTCCTAATTTTCTTTAGACTCTAGCTTTTCTTATCCCAAGTACTTTTTATTGCTCATCGCTGAACCCTTTGATAAGATATGCTGTATCTCTGAGATAAAACAAGTGGAAATGAATTTTTTTATTTCAGTTGAAGGCATGATATCAATTTGTATGATAAAAATGATACTTCCCAGTTCAAAACAGAACACTCAACAAAGTATTGATGATACCAAGGAAAAATTTCACTCAGTTTACCTCAACTAGAAACTGCTCAACATTATCTTTGCTATGATTTAAAAGGTATTGGCCATTTTCTTTACAGCAGTGTTATCCCTTTAGTTGTTACAAATCCAACACACAACTCTACAAAGGCACAATGAAACTGAGTTCCTGCTGCCTGTCTTTATTTTAACACTGATTTTACAGTGGGTTGGTTTTTTTACGTGGTTTAATACAGGAAACTGCCTAGAAAAGAAAGTTCAATGTGCATGCAGAAGGTCTGTTTTAGTCATGTTTAGGCAGTACTAGAGCTACCTTAAGATGGTATTGAATGTGTCAACATGACTGTCAGGAAGGGAGAAAGGGAAAAGATGTTAGTAACATGAAGACCTCACATCTGAAAAGGATAATATTGTGAAAGACTAATGACTCAAAAACCACGTGGACTTCCAAATGAAACCCAAAATCTGTAGAAGCCCCCACCTCTCAACTTACAAATGCTTTGTTGGACTGAAATTTGAAAGTAGTGAGAGCATAGTAAGGATCAATATTCACTTTCCATAACTTTTAAATTTACTTGCTTGAATGCTAACTCCATCCTCCTGTTTATGTGTGCAACACAATATTTAAACTGAAAGTTTTTCCAGTTCATAAGTTAATTTACATTACAGAACCTGGCAATCTAATTTCAGTAAAAGATGTTCTGAGACTTCCATGCAATACTGAAAATAACAGAAGTCATTTTATGAAGTTAGAAATATGATTACATATTAATTTGAAAATACTTACCTATAAGGCAGTTACATTCCTTTAGCAGAAGAAATACTTACTACTTTTATTAGAATAGATAATGAGCTTGTACAAATAGATGTAGATGTTATCACTGGGCTTCCATTATTCCCCAAGGCAAACTTCTGACATGCACTGCATATCTCTTATCTGCATTGCAGGTTTCTATTACATATTCTACTCTTGTTCTGCTTGGGATTCCCAGGGATCTGCAATGTTGATCACAGAAGATGTTTTTGCCCAAAACATTGTGACTGTTCCTATTTTTTAAGTAAATAATAATAAAAGAGAATAAAATTGAAAGTTAATTTAATTTACTAGGATAGCAAATATGATTGCCGTATCTTGCAGTCTTTTACTGAAGCCAGACCATGTGCACTTAAAATACAGATGTAGGTCAATGAAAATTTATTCTATAACAGGTATAACAAAAACCAAGGAAAGATTAATTAAATGTGCAAGTAAGAGTCTTGGTGATCTTGTTAGTTTTCTTTCTTTTTTTTTTTTTTTTAATATTCTTTTGAGCTGCTTAATTTTAGTATCAAGTGGAACTTCAAGGAACTAGAAAAGAAAGTTGGTGGAAAATCATGAATAAAAATCTTAACTATTAAACACTTTTATTCGTGGGGAATAAAGCTAGTAATCAATGCTAGTAGAATGATTTTCAATACAGTAAAGCTACCTTGGGGGCATTACAATGAATCTACAGATGTGGAGCATGTTAAGACTGCAGTGGCCAACCAATTACTTTTAAAACAGTTTTTCGGGGTGGGGGGGTGGGGGTGGGGTGGTGTGTGAATTGCTCTGATACTCATGTGTTTCAATTGTGATGAAGCCTTTACGTTGAAAAAGTCTGGTGAAAATGTTACCAGTAGGGCAGCAGTTATCTAGAGTACAGCAGTGCTGGTTTGGTAACAATTGTACAGGTGGGTTAAAAATTGATTGAATGAGTTGTGTTTTCTTAACAAGTGCTATTTGGATGATTATTTTATCAAAGACATTTAAAAAAATTATTTCTGGCTAGATATCTTCCATATTTGTGTAAAGAATTCTTGTTTTCTGTGTTTGACTAGACTTACCTCACTGAAAACAGAAGGTTTGGAATTTCCTAAACTATCACTCACTTATTTGCTAGGTTGATTTTGTTAGGTAGTAAAGGGTAATAATAGCAATGAAAGTGTAAAATGAATTAATCATAACACAGGAATATTTTCTTAACAATTGTATATCTTTCTGAAAAGGAGTTGTGTCAACAGCCACTGAGTATGAGTCATGTACTCAGCTCAACAATGTTCTCCAGTTGTGCCTTGAACAGTCATTGTTCTTAGCAGCAAATGGAGCAAAGTGTTCTTCATCAACCAAATGTATCTAAATCAGTCAAAAGCCCTATCATCTTTGTAAGAGCATGTATGGATAAGATGCACTGTGGTGCGTGTTATCCCAACTTTGCCAATGTATCACAGAGCAAGAAAACAAATCTATGGTTTTTACTTGAAGCTAAAATGTTCAAGGATGAATTAATAGCATCCCTGTCTGTTAGAGTAATTTTCTCTATTAATATCTAATATTTTATTGTAATGGGCAGATACGAATGCAGCATAAATAAAACAGAAAGCTCTGCTATAAAAGTGGATCATCTTTAAGATTTTTTGCTTAATTTCAGGATTGATGTAGATGATGAGCAATTTAGTTGAGCATGTTGGTGGAGGTTATTTTGAAGGCACTGGTGATAGGTTTATATTCCTTTTCATATCCAAGCTGGGATGGTTAAAGTTAGCTTGGGGTTGTGTATAACTTCAACTTCCATCTTTGAAACATACCATAGATGTTAACTTGAGGATTTGTTATGCTGTTATAATATTTATAAGAGAGAGACACCATAGAAATTCTGTGTTTCTTTGAGAGAAAATCGAGAGTTTAAAATATTTAAATAAAATGTTTTTTCTGTCTATACGAAGCAGTGTCTTATTAAGTGGTAATCTTCTAAAGTTCATCTGCAGTAATGTTTTTTTACTTAAGGCACAAGATTGCAGTAATATTTTGATGGCATTTATCTCGCAAAGTATTAAAAGTGTTTAGATAGATACAAGTGATGAATTGGGAAAATACAGAGATTAAAGAAACTTCTGCATATCAGGTATAGGAAGATATCTTTGAAAGCTTAGAAAGTTCATTTTTCACTTTATGGAGCTTTTTATTGATTCTAGCACATTAAATGAGCAAGGTCATGCAGTCACAAATAGAAGCTGTAATAAAATTTCAGATACAAGCTTGAGATTTTGGACACAGTAGATGTATTTTGAAAGGCAAAACTGTAACATAGAACACCACTATTTGATAACTCTTGACTATTATAATTTTTTTTTTACCTAGTAGGCTAAGGCATTAGCAATAACTTAAAATATTTTAAAATGTTATATGAAGGAAATATCATTTGGTAACAGCTACTGTTACCATCAGTAGCTTATTAAAGAATACTGCAGCTATTACAGCTGTTTCACAGCTGATCACATTACAATCGAAAGACTTTGATTTTGCATAGTACTGTAACATGTATCACCTTTTTCCCTGTATTATACAGGCTTATTCTAATAAATGGGTATATCAGTAGGTTTATGATAAGTTAAATAAATATAAAACTTAACCAGGTTTTTGTGCTATTTGTAATCTTTTAACAGGTGCATTCCTCCCTGACCAGTATCATCTTTACAAAAATGCTAACAAGTAGTTAATTCATAACTATTCTCTTTGGTCCACAGCTTGGATTACTTATGAAGTAAAGTGAATTGTGTGGTGCCAAAGGGGTATAAGACTTGAAAAAAGCTATTAAAATTTCTGTGAAAATTACTGGATGAATCTTGCAATTTAGAATTTCTAAATGTAAATCTCTTGCATGTAGTATGATAGAGCTTGGCTTTTATGTCTACAATAAAAAAATGCATAATAAATATAGAAATGTGCTGTTTACCACCTTAACACATCTATCCTTAAACTTGATGTTCAGAGGTGACTGATCATTTTTCCTTAACTTTTGCAACAAATCTGTGATAAACCTAAAAATATGCTGAGGGCACAATGTAAAAAATTGTGATCTACTTTCCCACTCTGTGTAAAACAAGATGCAAGTGGCTTATTATGAAAATAAGTTTTGAAGCAATAAAAGGATAATTAAAAGTCACAGAACCACAGCATTCTTTTAGATTTGTCTCTTTGACTTCCTGTCATTTCAGCAAAATGAAACCCAGGCTACTTGTGGCTTGATGATGGATAAAGCTTCTCTATTTGCATGTAACATAAATGTTCTTGCAGATAATGCATCATGTATTTCTAGTAGTAAACGTCACTTTGTATTTCAAATATGTTTGACAGGAAAGCATGAACTGGGAGCTAATTTTGCTTCCACCACAATCAGGGGCTATATTTCCCTCTCCTAAGAAGGAACAGATTCTAACCCCCAATGTAACTTTTATGCAGTGCAACTGAATTGACTCCTAACCAAACTAATAATTTTCAGAGGTCATCTCCCTTCCAGTAAGTGAAACATTTGCACTGCCTATGCAAAGTGAGGCAACAAAATTATCTGTTAGCGATTTATTTTCATGATGAAGTTAAACACATAACTAAAGATCAATACTACTACCAAATTAAAAATTCAATAATGCAAAGAACCTTTTAAAATTGTTTTGATTAGCTCTTAATTATGCAGAAGTAATTAAAGACATAACTGATATGATATCTTTATTTATGTAGATAGAACACGCACACAATTGATAGTTGCAGAAGTGTGTTACTATAGTTACCATTAAATGAGACTGGGACCAATCTGTCAAGGACAAATTTACTACAATCATGGCTATAGTAATTTTACATTAGAAAACAACACCGAATTCAAAGTTAAGCCATCTTAGAAGAAAGATAGGTAGTTGTTAATGTTCTAGGCATTTAAGAGAATGGAAATATTCTTGAGGGATGGAGTCTGAATATTATTTTTCTTACATCCTGAACAAAAGGCAAATTAATACTTTGTCCTATGCCTTCCCGGTTTAAGCAAGTAATTACTGAGGCTTGGACTAATAATTATACTTTAAAGTAAGAGTTAAATTCAGCTCCACTGTGATCCCATTGAAGTCATATAGCTATGCCTTGGCTTCAGAAGTACGTTGTCTTGGCAAGACTTACAACATAACTATGTTTAAAACTAGCAGTGCTGGCCAAAAATGTGAGTTTTCTAAGGTAGTTTGGGGTTTTTATGTGAAAAAATAAAAAATTATGCTTTTGTCCCTGAATGTTCTGAACAGGACCTGTGTGTGGTGTAAATGAATTGGAGTACAACCCAGTTATGCCCTCAGCTCACAAATATTTAATACTGTACAATTTTACAGCCTTCAAATATATTTTGTGACCAGAAGAAAATGTTGACAACATGAGTAAAATGAGGAAAATTAAATGCTAGCGTGCTTTAACTCAGATAATCATAAGCTTGATTGGGGTTGGGTTTTTTGTTTGTTTGATTATTTGTTGTTGGTTGCCTGTTTTCTATAGCATCATTGGTATGAATAAACAGTATCGATAGTAATGAATGGTAAAGACTATATGCCATGACAGATAGATATGTCTTTCTTCTCTTTCCCAATTTCAGAGTACAGTTTCAAACTTTCTTCCCTCCTTTCCCTCCAGACTCCCAGCCTTATCACCTGCATGGTAGTTCCACTTTATTCTCTCCTTCTGTTCCCTGACAAATGATCACCGATCGCCCTCCTGCCTCCACCTTACCACGAGCGATGCTCACTGTCTTGTTTTCTTTCTACTTTTTTTCAGAAATCTATTCATTTTATTACTGATGGCATCTCTGCAGCAGACGGTATTTAAAAACAACCTGGGGAAGAACTAAAAGAATCTATCTGACTTTCACAAGTGGTGGACTATTGAAACAATCACCTGTTGTTGTTTTTTTTTACAAACAGAATACTGAGAAAAACCACAACTTTCAGTAAGTTTGTATGTGTCATTACATTTTCTTTATGTTGCTTTGATTATTTTTTTTTTCAGCTAAGCTCTAAAAAAAAGAAAAACCTTCAAAATTGGGGTAAAATAGCTGTATCTACAAAATATCAGCAGCCTCTATTAATCTATAATGAATGTTTCAACTTCTTGACTCTGAAGTGCAAATGATGCCAGGTACTTGTGATTACAAAGCACTGGAATATTTCACCTGGTAACTTTCTGAAGCAGTTGGTTCTTGTTGTTATATTTTAATAAAAAAATATTTATGCAAAGCCCACAATATCATGTGATGTCCTTAAAAGAAAAGGATATTGGACTATAAACACTTTTGTCAGGCTGCTTAAATACTTACAAAACCCACTGGAGTACAGCAACAATAATGAAAAGTAGTGAAGTAAATCTTGTGGAGATCAATATCATAGAATTTTTAGTTCACTTTCTAAACAAGGTATTTCTATTTTTAAATGTATTTCTGTATCTGTTTTCTAGACAAATGATATTTCTATATACATAGCTATGCATATTTTTCTACATATGATTTCTCTGTATTTGTATTAATGTATATGTTACATATGGAAATTAAGTGTATACGTGTATATAGATATAATTCCACTATATATCTATATAAGTTACATACACAGATATTTCAGATACAATTTGCAGTTATTTCCCCTGCTGTTTTACTCTAATCTTGCTATTTTGTCGGTTTTGGGGCCCTTTCTGGGATATTCTTTCCAATGAGTTACATTCAAAATGATGCTTTTTCTTAGCCAAATAGGTATTGTGATGTTTTTTCAGATATCAGTTATTTAACGGTTGCTGTTATAGGCAGATTAAAAAATTTGCCAAGTGCATTTGCACAGCTGTGATTTATATGTTTTTCTTTATTCTTTGTAACTCCTTGCTCATCCCAAAACTGCTACTTAATCTGTTAGTCTGATTCCAGACATGAGAGTGACTAACTGCCATAGGTCTTTTAAAAGTGTCCTTCTGGTTTTATATGTATAAACATTTGATTTTTTTTGCTACCCTACAAATTTAGTAATTCCTAAGACATCTTTGAAAAGAGTGAAGTTTTAAGGGTAGAACACAGTGTGAACTCAGAGTGGTAGATGAATAATTTATTTATGGGGTAGTTGTAGGCACTAGCCAGTGGACTTGCTGCTGAAGGGCAGCGTGAAGAAAAGCAGGCAATAATGGCTTTTGCCACCTGCTTTGGAGAATGCATACTCTGGTTATCAATTAGCTCTCCACGTGGACTAGTCCAAATAAAGTCATCCTACTAAGTTTCATCTGATGATTCTAGAAGGCTTGCTGCAAGTTTCTGTTCTTGAGAGACAGAAATGAAAAAAGGATTTAAGGCATAAGTAGGAAGCAAACCATATTACTTGGCTTTTCATGCTACTTCTTCCATTGATCTTGCAGGGAAACCTTTAGCTAACTAATTTTTTCAGAAGTCTTAGCTGGTATGAGACAAAGGGGATTGTGATTATTTTAGTTATAACAACAATAAAGTTGTTATGCGTAAATCTTGCTTGTGGTTTTGCAATGTTAGCCTTGAATAACAAAATCTATAAAATCCCTACCTAGTGAAATAATTTGAAACTCAAATTGTAATAAACATTGCAATATTTAATCTGTCAAAAAGCCTTCAAATGTTACACTTTGGAATATGATAAAGATTTTAAAAAGACTGGAAAATTAATCTCTACTATAGTACAGTTGTCCTATTTACTTTAAAATAGACAGGTTTCAAACATAACTTTCCCTTGAGAAGATTTAGTCTATGGGTTACCCATTCTGTGAAGTGGTTTTGTCGTTGAATATGGTATGTTTTTATGTCAAATTTTGCCCAAATGCATTTCTTTGATCTTTATTCTTTTCATAGTAAAACTGCATACTCAATATATTGAGTTATTTGAAAAATTAACGCCATTGCTCACATTGGATTTTGAGTCAGCTATTTTAACCTGTGTATTAACTATCAGCCAAAGGACCCTGGCAAAATTTTTGTAATACGTATAGACTGCAATGCACAGAGATTCCATGAACGTATTTTTGGGATACAGTTTTACAGCTCACAGTTAGAAGCACTAGATTATGTATTTTTGCAGGCAATTTGATTCCTTTGATTTTGAGGAAAGCTCATGGGTAAAGAAGAGCACTCCAGTCATCTATTCATTGCCAGGAAAGCTTTAGGTCTGACTGAATTTTTATTTTTATTACTCCTGAAAGGCTGGGCTATGAAAATAAACAATGAAAACAGCAATGATTTTTGTAATTTCTCTTTGGTCCAGAAAGTGGGTTGAAATCACAGGGTCAGTGTTCACCCCTTGTCTATTTCTTATTATTCCTATTTCTGTTTTATTCCTTACCGTATCCTATAGCAAAATGGTACATTTTAGTAGATATTTCATAATAGGGCTAACATCTGACATCAGGCTTTTTATTATTTTTATTTGTTCTTCATAGAGGCAAAGCACAACAAAGTGTCTTGTTTTGATAGAGCTTTCTTATTTGTTGGTTTCCTTTGGCTGTTGCGATTTATGTATCTGTGGTCTGCATTGTGTAGGAGGTGGCAATTCAAGGGAATGAGCTTTGCACTTGGAATATGGTTTGTATTGTCTCATCTGTAATAAGTGGATTCATTCTGTTCCCTTGGCCCTATTCATAGGAAACTATCTTTTCTGCTTGAAAGAACTGCTGTGTCCAAGGAGTGGAATTGTTAGCCATAGGCTAGTGAGATTTTTAGTATATTTATATTTATCATTCTGATCAGGATTATGACAAAGTAAGATTTCACTGATACTTTCTAGTTTATACATAATCAACATTCTGAAATGAACAAAAAAAAGCCAATTGAAACTTTTTCTTTTTTCAGTAAAACATCTTAACTTGAGAAACCACTAAGCTGAGCTAACAGGTATGGAGTATTTGGGAGCCAATTCAACCATGTTGATGTTTAGGTTGTAAATTTACTTGGACTAAAGCATATACTCACATTCCAATGGTCAAATTGGGCAGAATGCTGCTATCCAGGTTATCTCACAGATATGTATTTATTGCTGCTTGTGAAGCCCTCAGCTATTAGCTAACCAGACCTAACAGAAGGCTGCAGCTACCTGGGTGCAGCAGTTTGTGAATTGACGTTTGGTCCTTTGACCTCTCTTAATTTAGTCTCCTCTTTGGATATTACTGCCCAAACATCCAGGCTGATACAGGCAAGATGAAATGTGGTCTGGTGCTCCAGTTTTCATCTCTAATACATTCTGATTTTATGATGTGACACAATATTTCAGGGAAGATGCTTCTGTAGAACAGAATTTGTGAAATTTGCATGAAAAGTGCCCACACAATTTGGAATTGTTAGTATTAAAAAAAATCCTGCAAATATAGCTGGCCTTGAGCAATTATTAATCTTACTGGTGTCCCAATAGATGTATATTTACTCGTAATCTGTTTGTATGTGTGACTATATGTGGTAACTGAAATAATTGTGAAATTACATGTGTTTTGCAGCATGTCCTTGTAAGACCTTTTTAGTTCGTTATGTACTTGTCATATAATTGTCTGTCAAAAAGCAGAATTACAACCCTTCAGGAAAGCTGACTTTGGCCTCTTCAAAGACCTGCTTGGAGTAATCCCATTGTCTAAGGCTCTACAAGTGGGGCGCATGAGTTGGGCAAAGGAGGCAGGAAACCTGCAGGAATGAGCAAGGAGCTTCTGGAAAAACTCAGATGGAAGAAGGAAGTTTATAGAGTGTGGAAAAAAGAGCTGGCCACTTAAGAGAAGTATAGGAGCACGTGTGAGAGTATGCAGGGATGCAATGAGGAAGGCTTGGGCCTGATTGGAATTAAATCTGGCAAGAGATGTCAAGAGCAATAAGAAGAGCTTCCTTAAGTACATCAGCAGTAAAAGGAAGACTAGGGAAAATGTAGGCCTGCTCCTGAATGAGTTTGGGTGCTCTGGTGATGGAAGACACAGAGAAAGCGGAGATACTGAATGCCGTCTTTGCTACGGTCTTTACTGCTAAAGCCAGCCCTCAGGAACCCCAGACCCTGGAGGTAGAAGAGAGAGCCTGGAAAGGGAGAGGAAACCTCTCCCTTAATCATGGAGGATTAGATTAAAGATCATTTAAGCAAAATCCATGAGCCCTGATGGGATGCATCTGCTAGAGCTGAGGGAACTGGCAGATGTTATAGTGAAACCACTCTCCAACACCTTTGAAAAGCCATGGACAAGAGGTGTCTGAGGGCTGGAGGACAGCTAATGTAATGTCAGTCTTCAAAAGGGGCAAGAAGGAGGATCCAGGAAACTACAGGGTGATCAGCCTCACCTCTATCTCTGAAAAGGTTATGGAACAGCTCATCCTGGATGTCGTCTCTAAGCAAGAAGAAAAAAAGGTCATTGGGAGTGGTCAACATGGATTCACCAAGGGGAAATCATGCTTGACCAATCTGATAGCCTTTTACAATAAAATGACTGGCTGGGTGGATGAGGGAAGAGCAGTTGTCTACTTTGACTTCAGTAGGGCTTTTGACACTGTCTCGAATAATATCCTTATAGGTAAGCTTAGGAAGTGTGGGTTAGATGAGGGAACAGTGAGGTGAACTGAGAACTGGCTGAATGGCAGAGCTCAGAGGGTTGTGATCAGCAGCACAGAGTCTAGTTGGAGGCCTGTACCTAGCAGTGTTCCCCAGGAGTCAATACTGGGCCCAGTCTTGTTCAATATATTCATCAATGACCTGGATGAGAGGACGGAGTGTACCCTCAGCAAGTTTGCTGCTGATACAAAATCAGGAGGAGTGGCTGATGCACCAGAAGACTGTGTTGCCATTCAGAGAGACCTGGACAGGTTGGAGAGTTGGGCAGAGAAGAACCTGATGAAATTCAACAAGGGCAAGAGTAGTGTCCTGCACCTAGCGAGGAATAACCCCATACACTGGTATAGGTTAGAGGCTGACCTGCTGGAAAGCAGCTGTGTAGAGAGAGATCTGGGAATCCTGGTGGACAAGTTGATCATGAGGTGGCAATGTGCCCTTGTGGCCAAGAAGGCCAATGGTCTCCTGTGGTGCATTAAAAAGAGTGTTGCCAGCAGGTTAAAGGAGGTCATCCTCCCCCCCTACTCTACCCTGGTGACACCACATCTGGAGTACTGTGTCCAGTTCTGGGCTCCCCGGTTCAAGAAGGACAGGCAACTACTGGAGAGAGTCCATCTGAGGGCTACAAACGTGATTGATTTTATGGAGCATCTCTCTTGAGGAAAGGCTGAGAGACTTCGGTCTGTTTAGCTTGTAGAAGAGAAGACTGGTAGGGAATCTTATCAATGCTTTTAAATATCTAAAGGGTGGGTGTCAAGAGGATGGGGTCAGGCCCTTCTCAGTGGTGCCTGGTGACAGGACAAAGGGCAATGGACACAGGCTGGAACACAGGAAGTTCCATCCGAACATGTAAAAAAACTTCTTTACTTTGAGGGTGGCAGAGCATTGGAACAGGCTTCAAAGAGAAGTTGTGGAGTCTCCTTCTCAGGAGGTATTCAAAACCCACCTGGATGCATTCCTCTCAAGCCTGCTCTAGGTGAAACTACTTTGGTGGTGGTGGAGTAGATAATCTCCAAAGGTCCCTTCCAACCTTTACAATTCTTTGATTCTGTAATAGAAGACAATTTACTTGTGTGGTTTAATTACATTCCAGATTGTAGGGAGTTATATTTGGGATTCTATTTATTTCTTTTATAGGAATGTTTGGGTTTTATTGTTAAGATGTTAACATGGGAAAACATAATTTTCACAGCAGATTTATAAATTAATGTACTTTATAAAAGCCAGAAAGTTCTTTCCAAGCAACATTATTCCATGTTGCTATTTCTGGCAAATCTCATCTTTCAGGGATTATATTCTTCCATTGGTTCTAAGAATAAAAAAGCAATATCTAGTTTGAAGGAAATATAAAGTGCTATTTACTGAACTATGTTATCCATTTAAGCAGGGTTAGGTACCCAGACTTCTCCTGTCATATTCACAGATTTCAAAATGAATTAAAAGATGTTTTCTGCAGTTGTCACCTTGAGCAACAGTAAAAATAAATTTAATGTAAACAGAAATCTTTCTCAGATGCATTATGCTGAAAAGGTGAAGGGATGTGGCTGCAAAAGGGAACATTCTTGCAGGTAAGTGTTTAGAGATGTACAGAGAATAAAATGTTTGCTACATTTTTCACTCTGAACAACAGAAACATGGAGCATAGGACTGGATAGGCCTTTTAGGTCACAGAATCCTGTCCCTTTTGCTGCTGCAGGCAAATGCATTATAAATTGGTTAGCTGTATTTATGAGACCCCTGATTTTGAGTCATAGCACACCTCAATTTCTTTACAGGTAAGCAGCTTACTGGCATTTCAAAGATGGAATGCTCTAACAAAAACATCCTGGAAGCAGACGAGTATACTTGCAGTACAGTACTACAACTCCTCCTTCCCTCAAGCACATGAGAAATTGTATGCTGCTTTGGAGAATTAAGTATGCTTTGGTGCATGGGAAACAGCGTGAAGGGGACCGGATCCCACCAGATGAAATAGGAGTATATGGAACATTTAAGCATGAAACACAAGCTGTATAAAAATACCGTAGAAAACATTTATTTTCTCTGATAGCTGAAAAGTAAGTTTCTGAACTTGAAGCTGAACTTCTCTAATATATGTTGGTGACAGAAAGCTGGCCTCTGCGTAAAGGTGTACTGAATTAAAATGTTATGGATATTGTTATTCTGAAAACATCTTGCTAGCAGAGTTCAAAGCTGATGGTAAGTTCAGCAGTTTATGGAATGAAATTACTTGTCAGTATTTTAGAGATCTGTGCCAGAAGTAATGAAAAAGAATATCAAATCTCACTGACATATCACTATTTTTTTTTTATGCTTATGCTAAAATCTGCCTTCACTGAACAGTTGTCTAGAATCTGACATTCACCAAACACTCCCATAGGATCCCCAGTACTTCGTATTAGTTAGCCTTTATCTGAAATAGAATCAGAATCATAGAATTGTTTTAGTAGAAAGAAACCTCTAAGATCATCAAGTCCAACCATTAATCTAACGCTGCCAAGTCCACCGCTAAACATGTCCCTCAGCACTACTTCTACCTGTCTTTTAAATACCTCCAGGGGTGATGACTTAACGACTTACCTGGGCAGCCTGTTCCAGTGCTTGACAGCCCTTTCAGTGAAGAAGTTGTTCCTAATATTCAATCTAAGCCTCCCCTGGCGTCACTTGAGGCCCTTTCCTCTTGTCCTGTCACCTGTTACTTGAAGAAAAGAGACCAGTCCCTACAGAAAGGTTTTAATTTATTTATTTTCTTAAGATATCTCTGGAGCTGCTTTGCACCCTACTGTATGGAGAAAAGTGTTCCAAACATCAAAGCCTTCAGTGGAATACTTTTCTGGCAAGCTCTGTTTTATAAATCATTGTTTCACATATCAGTAATTGCTGTCAATAGCTCCTGTAATAACCTATAAGCACCTGCTAAGGATGCTGCCATAGCACAGTCTCATGAGAAGAAACAATGTAGCTTTCCCATTTCTTGTGACAAAAAAGAATACATATTAGGATTGAAGTAGTGGTAATATTTTATATTACTATTTCATAATTGAAGAACGGAAAGAACTACAGCTCGTTAACTGTGAATTATCATTGTACCTTATGAATTCTTTTGTCATGGATGAAAATCTTCACAGAAAATCAAATCTTCAAAGGCTGTTGTCCTGGAGAATTGTTATGTTTGTAAAGGAGAAGGTAAAAAAGAATTTGAAAAACAGATAAAGTTAAGACTGCTTACATATGCACATCATTGCACTGAGGCTCAAATTGCACCCTGTGCTTCCAGGGTTATTTGGGCTGGGGGTCATTGTGTTGCATTTAGCTATTCCTGGTAAAGCAATAATATTTTAGGCTTAATGTTTGTGCTTGCTTTTAAAGGATTAAATTCAAGCTGCAGTTGAAGGTGTGAAAGTGACCTGGCTTTTTTTCCCATTTTTAATTAATTAGAAGTGAACCCTGAGGGTAAAACTTATTAATGAAATGTAAATGTAAAATTATGCTACCCTGAAAAAACAAATGTGCCGTGCCAAGAAATCCATTAACTGAGTCTCTTATTTTCTCCTTAAACCCTCAGTATTCCAGGGACATTAGGAGGGAAGTAGAGCTAGACAGAGGACTCTGAATTACAATACTGTAGGAACTGTAGTTTCCAGCTCTTGTTCTGGAACCTCATCCTGTTTCCACGTAATTTTGATTACATTTCCTTCAGTGGTTTTATGTGAAATAGTAAAAATTAGATGAAGAAATAAAGCAAGACACAAATTCAGGAGTGTCTGGATAAATAACAGAGTACCCTATTTATACTGACTTATACCATTCTTCTTTCAAGATAGTCTGACACATCAAGTGTTTGAAGGTTCAGTACATCAGAATGTATAGCAGTGTCAAGGTAGAATAAATCTGAGTACACAACCCTGAACAAATTGAGATACAATTTGCATAGGCTAACCAGAATTTTGAAGCTGAACTCCCAGATTTCTTAATGTGGTGGATTTTAAAAAATGTTTCTTTTTTCTCCGCTGCTTCTGAAGAATTTTTCCTGTCAAAAAGCATAATGTAGGAAGCTAATATTTCCAGTACCTAGGATATTGGAGCACCCTTGATAATCCACTTTAAAATATTGTTCTAGATCCATATAGCTTTTAATTGTCTCCCTCATAATTTGTGATACTTCATCTACAGTCATTGCAAAACCATTTTTGTTTTGCATATTATAGATTTTTCTTTTATAAGTTAAATTAAATTGGGTTTATCATCCTGTCAACCATATTGAATTAAGTTTTTTGGAAAAGTTAATAATGTAGGGTGTTGTTTCTTCTACCTAATCAACTAATAATATATATATGTAAATTTTGTCTCTTGTATATTCATGTCTTAAAAAACTTGAACCATACTAGTTCAATCTTTTTCTCTGGTACAAAATGCCATTATTTCTTTTTCATACGGTCATTTATCATTCTCTTTTCCTAAGTGGTTTATGATCCATCTTAAATCTTACTTCTCATTGTGTGATTATTAATATTTCCTTTAAAGTCTTTTTTCCAAGGATTCTGTCAAAAGAAATTTGAAAGTCCCCATGAATTATATTTGCTTGTTTCCTTTCGCACATCTTGTTTTAGCCCTCTTCAAAAATAAGAATACTTGCTTTTATAGAACTCATGCTCCACAACACTATTTTAACTATATGACCTGCTATTTTTATGTTTTCCTATGCTATTCATGTTCACTTTCTCAGGAATGAACTAAATATCTGTCTTGATCTTTGGCACTCTTTAAATTCCAGTTTGACTCTTTTCGAAATACTTAGAGAAAATACACCACACGTTTATCTGGAATTAGGGTTGTCATGTTGCACTGATTCTGCTTAACCAATGTACTTAATTACTGCTATTAAATTTTAACTCTTGAAGCATAATTTCTCAAACAAAATCTTTTTAGTTTTATATAAATTTTGACTTTTGGTTTTAATTGTCATGCCTACCAAGTTTTGATCTCTTCTGTCTCAATCTCTTATATATATATTATTTCAATAGCCAATTTCATGATATCAAACCCATTTTTGGATATGGCTGTATGGCGCTTAGCTGCCTACAGGGGTTAACCCACAATATGGAAATCAGAATTATTGCTGCAGAAAGGTTTGTAGTACTCTGATAAGAGAAGCCGTGCTGCATGTGCAGAGTTTTAATAGCACACACTTCCTTTATCAGGCCAGCAACAGCCTTAGTCCTGGAGAGGGAGTGCTGGCTTTTCTTGGAGATCAGCAGCTTCATGTTTTGATCCAGGCTTTTTTTGCCCTGCGTTCTGTCAGAAAAAAGTGCGATTGTGTAAAAGATTTAAGCAGGAGCTAATGTATCTTTACTAGTGATTTGACACTTGGCACCTTGAAATGTTTTTCTTGAAAGCTGTTAACCAAGAGTTTTCTTACTTAGGGTCTGGTTTGATGTTGGTAGGAGTCACCAATAGAATCCATTAAGCTCTCTTTGGTGATTTTGTGTCTACTACTAATTTACACAATTCTGAAAAAGTTCTGTGATTTTTTTTCAGGGCTTGCAATCTGTGCTCTCAGAGGTACTAAAATTGAAATAGCTGGTACAGGGATATTTTCCAAGTCACGATAGCTGAAAAGTCATGAGTGCCTTCTGTTTACGTACATACTGAATCATATCACTCTTATGCAGGAGGAATGCTTCAGAAGGATCCTAAATGCATTAAAGCTTTTACATGACTGAAGGCTTATTTCAGAATTTATTGAAATCAAGAGAATTATCTACTAATTTTGGTAGCTTGTAGTAAACTTCATTAGCAAAACTGTTCTTCAGAATATTTGAGAGAATTGAAGTTAATATATTAAACTGTAAATAATACAGTTAAAAGAGATTACCAAGACAACTGGGAAAGTGTTAGAAAGAAGGAATAAAGGACAAAATTCCAAAATTATGCATAAATGCAGGACTTGGATGAGATACAGAAGTACAGCTTCGTGTGACAGAAGCTGCGGAGGAAGAGATGTTTACACCAACATTGACCAGATTGTATGCACATACTGCTTTAGAAAAACAGAAACTGAGGACTCCCTGAAAGACCCTTCTTAACAGGAACAAGCTATGTTTGCAGCACAGCCAGTCGAGTGAGCTTTAATTTAAGATGCAGTTATTGTAAACAGTATTAATTTTATGTAGTTTGGTTAGGTTTTTGCCTTAAACTGAATTATTATTTCAAAATCAGTGCCTGAATGATGTCTTGTTTCTTAAAAAGTAAAAACCCCAATATATTTTCTAAAATAATTTCCTACTCACTTAGGTAAGATGAACCCACGGGATTGTGTTTTCTCCTTTCTGCATTTTAATATTTTTTAAATTGTTTAAATTTTATTCTAGTTCGCGGTTCTTCCACCAACTCCAACTGTACTCATGACTAATCTGCACCCACTTTGAGGGAACTGCCTCACATTGAGACTATGGACTGTGAGCAGAAGTGAAAAAAATTGAAGCTTAAAGGTGGAACAACTCAAGCAATAGCAGCTGCACACAGATGAGCAATCACAGCATTTGAAAACACAAGAAACAAAGAAGCAGGGACAAGTAAGTATTTGAAAGCATGTCGGTTCCTCTCTGATATGCCAAGTACTAAAATTGCACTGCTGGTGCAGAGCTGATTTTTATGTATTGCTTCAAGCCACCATGAAGTTTCAGAATCAGGACAGCTTGACTTACACTTTGTTAATTTAGTCACAGATCGAGGGCTGTAGTTATTTCCCTATTCATTGTGACAGTGTAGAGACAAAGGTTTATACTTTGCTGTAATCTAGTTATATTTTAAGTGATAGTTTCTACTGACAGCAGAGGTTTGTTCTTCTGTCAGCAATTCTAAGAATCAGAAAACTCTGAGCTCTTGCACTGAAATATTCTGTTTTATTTTTTTGAAAGGAAAAGTGGTAAACAGAAAGGAAGATTCATAGGTGGGTTTTTTTTATTCTGTCTGTACCTATTAAGTCGTGCAAAGAATAGAACACTTAAACATCTTTCAAAAGATTTGGCTTTTGAAAAAGAGATGGCTCAGTAACTAAATTGCAACACTGGGATGTACAACATATTTTGAATACCTTTGCTCAGACTAGATATTGGCCAAATCATCCTTTTCCCCTTGTTTCTCAGTTCTTCATCTATATTTCTAAGAGAGCTCCTAAGAGGACCTCATTGCATGTAAATATTGTGAGGTACTCAGACATTATATAATTATGGGTATGATACCATATATGCCAGATATATTTTTATATACAGACTTCTTAGAAATTCTAAGATACAACCAGGCATATATGCTATGCCTACATAGACAATAATACAGACTTTTCAAATAGCAGAGGATACTTGTTCCTCTTAAAGAAGGTTGCTAAGAATGAGAAATTCTCCAAAGTAATGTTTTCATGTTGGCATCTGTAGTATTAAAACAGTCTGGAAAGACGAAAAAGTATATTGGTTCTGAGTAAACACTCCTCTGATATAGTATATGAAGGATCAATTCACTAAATCGAAAGAGAAATCCAGTTTATTACCCAAAAGAAAGCGAAAGGAAAAAATGCTTTAGGATAACTGTGGGGGGAAAAAATGGGATAGCAAAGCTACAGGTCATTATCAATAATAACTGTAAGGAGCACAAACCTCCAGAACAACTAGGTTTTGGGTGTTAAAAAGTTTTAAGCCTGTTTTAAGTGCATATCAGATTCTGCTTATCAGTATCCCTCTGAAAAAGCACTAATCAGGAAAAACAGACATCTCTCTCTAAGTGCTGCAATTGTACTTCTAATGGTTTACTATCAATGACTGGGAATTTTCTGCATAAAGTACGTTAATCTTCCTGATAATTATGTCTACCTAACCAATTTGTGCAAAAACATTATTTGGAGCTGTTTTAGAGGAGACAATGTCCCTTTTCTTGAGGCAGTGCTGATGATTACTGTCATATTTATGTTGAGTAGAGAGATGTAAGTCAGGTTACTGTATATATACTAAAAGAGTTAGTGTCATCTTTGTGTCATAGTTGTCTACACAGAGCCTTAGGCAGCTGGTATTTAACTGAAGATATTTTATGGGATAAATCTTCTTTAGGTACTAAAAGGGCAGCTGTTTCTATCTGCCTCAGAAGTGGTTCCTTTAGATAAGCTCAGACTGTACTGGAATAGACTTTAAACATTGTACGTATCAATAGCAATTGAAATTATATCACTGTAAAGTTGTTGAGGTGATTCGGTATTTTAAAGTTTTTAGATGCATTCTATCATATAAAATATTGTTATTTTGCAATCAAATACACAGGACAGTTCTGAGTTCGTTCCCTAACAGCAAGCACTCAGAATAGATATCCCAGTTTCTAACAGTTCAGGTTTTTTGTTTGTTTTTGGTTTGTTCAGGTTTTGGTTGGGTATTTTTTGTTGGTTATTTTGTTTGTTTGTTTGTTTGCTTAGTTTTGTTAGATTCCCTGGGTATTTTTGTAGTTGTCTCTTTGTGGGATTAATGAATTCTCAAGTTGGGTTTCTGAAGTAGTCTTTTATCTCATTTATCCTGAAATTCTGAGTTCAAAGACAACCATGTGTGTTTTTTTTTTCTCTGAAGTCCATTTTCTATGATTTCTGAGAGACCTAGAGTACACTGGTGCACTAGTGGGTGCATGGCACTACACTAAAACCTGATAAACAAAAGATTTCTTGTAGGCCCTGGTTCTACCAGAAGAACATGTTGCTGTCATGTTTCAGAACTTTGTGCTGCATGGCAATGTATCTGAGTAGCATCTTCTGTGTGGAAACAGGATATAAGAGCTAAAGACAGTAGTAGAATAGAAAGTGATGACTAAATTTAATTGAGAATGCTAAGTGCATACTGAATACCAAATTGAATTAAATTTAGATGAAGAAATGTACTGGACATATCAGTAATTGAAAAGTTTCTAAGCTTGATTAAAACTAAAAGAACCCAGAAATTCATGATAGAAAAATAAATTTAAAAAAATCTTAGAAATAATGTTCTTTGTCACCATGTTCTAACAGAAATGGTTAGACTAATATAGAAGAACCTAGAATGCATGCTTGTCAGAAAAACAGGACAGGTTTCTTTGGGGAAATGCATATATAGATTTTAATGAAACATACTTGTATTTTCCAGATGTTTTATTGAAAAACATTCAGATGTAAAATAAATCAGTCGACTGTGTAATGAAATCAAGCTCTATAAAACAAAGAAAAAGAAAACAAATCTCTCCAACAGCGTAATTTCTAATGATCTTTTCTTTTAAAACTATAAATTCACCAAATTTAAATATTTATGGCCTTGGTTTCTAAAAATAAATTGAGACCTTGCCTGTCAGCTTGCTGAACTGAATGATAAAGACAGATATTCTTTGGCTTTATGACCCTCTTGATTATTTGTCCTGGCTGGGTGATAAAGAACAAATTACAGCATGGATACAGAGACTGGTGGCTGTAGTTTACACTGGTTTAAATATGGATAACGAAACTTTAGAAGCTTCTTTTTCGGTATGGAAAAAATCCAACCTGAAAATAGTCAGCATTTATCAACCCTTTCGTCAAAACCGTGACAACCTTTTTCTAGAAAAATCACTTTTCTTAACTTCTGGATTGTACATAAGAATGTACAGCTGATTTTTCCAGCTGATTTTTCTTTTTGCCTTTAGACCATTCCACTGTGCAGTACCACCATGAGCACAGAAGATGCTGTAAAAAAATTCTTATGAGAGAACAATGTGCATACACAAACACACATTTGTCTACTTTTATATATATGTGTATGTATATATATGTATTTATTCTGGCTACCTTGGGCTTTTATTTGTTGCAGTTAGTATTGGCCCTTCAACTCTTGACTCTTCCAGGCAGGCTTTCTAAGGATCACTGTTTGCTCCTACCTGTTCCCTTAGTGTCCTTTCTGCCTCTGCTAATGGTCATCCGGACCAACAGAAACTTTTGAAATTGCATGGAGAAGACAATTCCTTGAGAACCAAGGAAAATCAAGAACTCTGCTTTGGCTGCAAAGAGGAACCTTTGTAATCTAAAATTTTATAGTAGTGCTCTAATGAGAGAGATCTACTAGGAAAACAAGCTGAAAGAAGGGTTTATAATTCCTCCCATCCCCTCCTGTGTTCTCCCCCGCTCCCTTTCTCAATTGTTGCTATCAAAATTTATTTGTGTCATAACAACCTAGGTTAAGTTATGCTTAACTGGTATTGCTGTCTCTGAGGCCACCTAAAAAGTTGGTTCAGCGATCTGAATTACATAGTTTCACTACCTTTATTTTATTGACTAACATATCTTCTCTGTTCTGGCATTTGACTTCTTTCCCCCTCCCCCCATCTGTTATCTCTTTTATTTTTCAAATGTGTTGTTCTTTCTATCTGTATTCTTCAGGCATTCAGCATTCCCCTTGGAAGGAAGGGCCATTCCCAATACATCCAGGTTATATGAAAAACAGGTCAGGCACATGCTAAGGTTCTGGGGCAGGACTCGAGATTTGTCCTCTTCCAATTTCATGTTTGAAAAGTTGTTTACAATATTATTTAAGGTTGTGCTTGAATGCAAGACCCACTGCCTTATTGACTGAAAATGTTAGATTCAATCTTAGCTACTGTTTTTTCTACTGTTTGAACCATAAGAGGAAAATATTAGAAATAGCGAGACCCAGCTGGGTCTCTTTTCTCATTTATGCTGGTAATGTTACTGCAGGTCAAGCAACAGGCTGAATAGCTCGTATTCTTTCAGAACATGCAATCCATTTATAACTGGATAGATTGCTCTTCTGCAAAATTTTAGCATCTTCTTAAATGTAATGATTTCAGTTGTAGATTGAAAAAAACATGGATGGGGCAGCTGTCTCAGTTGTGCATAATTAGACTTTTATGCATGCTGTTAGTATAAATATGAACGACTCATTTTCTGTACAAAGGAACAGAGTGCACTCAATGTCAGGCTCAAGGCTGCAGAGCTATGCTATGTTAGCAAGCCTGGCATTGTTTCTTTCAACTGAAGTTATTAGTACAACTGTACTGGTTACTTTTTGCCTTTGTTCACACCATTTAATCCTATTCTTAAAGCAGATTCAGTCTGTATGCCTCAAACTTTTGTGGTTGGTTTTGCCTTTTTTACTCCATTGATATCTGTCTTCAACACATGCTAGCATGCTTAAAATACATATCTTCGACTTTAAAAAGAGAAAACTGCAATTAGTTATCTCACTATAGGGAATCCTATATATTCCAGTGTTTTAACATAGAAAAATCTAGTATTTGAACTTTCCTTAATATCTGAATTCAGAAATCATGTTTAAAACTAATGTTTGGACGGACCTAATATTTCAAAAATGTGTTCTTTAATCTGTTCATTACTTACTACTCCAGGATTTTATCCCTAGTCCTCCCTTAGACTTGAATTAAATTTTACTTAAAGGAATTATAAGCATGTTGGCACTAGTTTGATAGACTCACATTTAAAATACAAGGAAAGTAGTACTTAAATGAGATCTCTGCATTGCTATATCACTCTTTTCCTTGAATTATTCAATTAAAAACTAAATACTCCACTGCAATAACCATTTACAGCCATTTTAGCAGTGTAATCTACAAAAAAGATCACTGCTTGATTACACTGTGGTATAGTAACTATAACCATTAGTAGTGCTAAGGCAATGGCTTGAATTTAGTGGCATTTATTATTTATTTATCCCACCTCACCCAGACACCTGAGTGAAGAACATGGCTCTTGGGATTGTGGAGCTCAATTTTCTGTGTTATGAGGGTCATAAGAATATCTGAAAATAATTCTGCTAGATTGTCCTTGCAGTTTCCTTTGAGTTTAAATTTTCTTTTTCTTTCTTTTAGGAAATTTTTCAATTTTGGTATTTTAAAAGGAATGTAATAGTAGTCTATTTGCTGGATGTGTTCTTGGGAAGAAGGCAAAAATAAGCTGTTATCCTTTCATTTCATGCTGGAACATGTTTTTAACCTTGCACAAAGAGTGAAGCTTTATTTTCAAGATTAACTCCAGTTTTAATACGAATAATTCTCTGGTGGGTTTCTTTTTTGTCTTTTTTAAGCTGTCAAGTCATTTTCTAAAGAATCCAACAGGTACATATTGAAACTTCATGTCTGAAACTTTGTTTATATAGCTTTTTGTTATAAGAATCCTATCTTTATTTTCTTTAAAGTTCATTGGTAAAAGGTTGGATTATGGCTTACAAAAACTCAAAGCTTTATGTACCAACATTAAAGAAGGATGCAGCATAAAAAAGCAAGTACTCGCTTACCTGAAATAAAAAATGTCTTTTAAATTTATTTAGAAAACTAGGCATGTCTGGAATATCAGCTAATAAATGGGAAATTCTTTTCCTGCTTCACTTATGATATTATGTCCTTTATAATCATAAAAATATTCATTTTTATTGTAGAATTGAAAATCAGAACTGATAAGCATTTAATAATAATCATCTATCTGTTGATTTTTATGTTATTTTGTTGGTTTTAAATTTCTTCATGCATTGAAGGAATAAATATGAGCACCCTGCATCAAACATACAACATGATTTTTGTCAAAGTCATGAGAAATAGGGAAAGATATTAATCCTAAATAAAAGAGTTTTTGTCCACAATGAGTAGTGAGAAGTACATTTACCTGATATAAACTGAAATGTTTTGTGGCTCCAACCGATTATTTTTCCAATAAACGTGTTTTTAAAAGAGTAAAAAGATACTGATATGTCCAATACAATGATTCCCTGGGCTTTCCAGGGCATATAGAATTCATAAATATCCTCCTAATACGTTATATTTACTTATTCTATCTGGCATCCACACTGCCTCATTAGAGAAGGCTTTTTTGTTTTAGACAGCATTTTGTAATGACTAGTTCTTTTCCAGGTGAATGTGCTAAATGGAAAAACAACCATTTACATCTGTGATTATTTATCACTAGAGAGCAGAAGATTTTTATTGCTCCCAGGGTCATAACTTTCTCTTTAAAGTGACATGAAGGACAAATTTGATTAAACTAACTGTTTATGATTTACTGTACTTTCATCAACCCAGGTCTCCTGAGAAGCAGGTATGTCTACTGTCTGCCTTGTGTTTTCTTTATCACCCATAAGGGAGTATGTTGTAAAAAAAAGGAATCTTATAATTTTTAATATCAAATCTGTTCACTTCTATATAGGTGAGAAGTAATACCTGGCCAGTTATATGTTGATACTAAAATTGATTAACCATCCAAAAAAAAAAAATAGGTCCTTATAATGCCCCTCATTTTGCCCAGGGAGGTCGTGGATGCTCCATCCCTGGAGGTGTTCAAGGCCAGGCTGGATGGGGCTTTGAGCAACCTGGTCTAGTGGGAGGTGTC
>JAOTQQ010000032.1:36776214-36813708 GCA_026546715.1 Gallinago undulata | reverse complement strand
CCCTGCCCATGGCAGGGGGGTTGGAACTCCATGATCTTTAAGGTCCCTTTCCAACCCAAATGATTCTATGATTCTATAATAACACTACAGCAATATATCTTATGCTGCTGTTATAAATATCCTGACATAAATTAACAAAGCAAATATTTAATTGCTATGTTTTCATGGTTGCTAGATTACCATAATAGCTTTGAATATATAAGCAGCATAAGTAGGAAAAAGATTTATGAGGAAAGGAACCAATTTCTGTTTTCTAGCAAAGTTATAACCCTGATCAAGAAATATTGTCAATATTAGTGTGCAGAAAAAGGCAGCAAAGCAGCAATCCTTTATATTCATTTTATATTCACTGAATAAGAAAAAGCTTTGAGGCTGAACCATGTGCAATATCTATATAGAACCTTCTTCAGGCAGAACCATGAGAACCATGTATATGTTCTAAATATAGATCTACATATAGGTCTGTGCTGTGACCAAAGTTTATCTCTTGCATTGGTGTCAGAAAGTTTTCATTTGGTTGAATCACTGGAATCTACACTATATTTGTCTGACTGCAAAATAATCGCTTTTGTAAGCTAATCTCTAAGGAATATGTTGTTGTTTGATTTACACCACAAATGCAATTCTTGAGAATTGACTTAGATTTCTAAAAAGAAAATTTTGTAGTAATAATAATAATGATGATGTGTAACTACTTTTAGTTAAAATATCTAGCAGTTAAAATTTAATTTTTAGTTTATTTATTCAAAATAACTCCATGTATTTCTAAGACTACAGTTTAAAAAAATTAATAACCCAAAAGCACATTCTTAATATTTTAGCATGAAAGACTTTGGACTAGAATCAAAGAAGATTATTCCTTCAAAAACTTCATATCAACTTATGAAGAGGTAATTTAAATTTGCATAAATATAAATTATGTATGTGTTTGCATATATATATTTAAAATAAAATATCATATGTTCTGCCACTGGTAAGAAGGAGATTCTGTGACTGGTAAGTATTTAGACTATTATACTTCTGAGTTAATACATTAATATTTCAAATTATTTATAAAACAATAAATCTCAATCTCAAGTTCTAGTAGAATTTGTTCTCATACATATCTCTAAAAATAAATTAAAATTTCCCAGGTCATTAAATCTTTTTATGAATTTAATTAATTCCTAACATTATATTGTATGAAGAAAGCATTTTTGAACTGATGCGTGTAGGAAAGCTGCTTTCACTCTCCATTTCTAACAGTTTACCCACCCTCTCAGGTAAGTACTATCCAGGTGAAGAAAGATTCAGTGGCATCTGATGCTGGTCCTTCCACTGTTACTGGAAATGAAGAGTGTATGAAAGGTCTGGCTTTTGTTCTAGGTTCTCCAACAACTTGCAATCAGAGCCTGGTATACATTCCCAGATCCAGCTGGACAGGGGTGGCTCTGGTCTGCGTAAAACTGACTGTCTTGTGAGATTCATTCTTCTAATTAAAAAGAAAGTTTATACTTTTCAGTCACCCGTGTAAACAACAATACACAGAAATAAAGGATCATATTTTAAGGACTGTTAATGCTTTCTAAACTATTCCAAAGTTAACTGTTAAAGGCAAAATAACTTCCATAGAGAAACATCTACTAAATGAAAAAAAGTATAGAAAGATCTCTTATTTCTACATTTAACAATGTTTTAAGTGATTTAGATGTCATTTTTTCCAGTTACAAATTTATGGGTAAATTTTAGAATTGTAGAATGGTTTGGGTTGGAAGGGACCTTAAAGATCATCGAGTTTCAACAGGCCTGCCACGGGTAGGGGCACCTCCCACTAGACCAGTTTGCTCAAAGTCCCATCCAACCTGACCATGAACGCTTCCAGGGAAGGGATATCCACAGCTTCTCTGGACAACCTATTCCAGCGTCTCACCACCCTCACAGGAAAGAACTTCTTCCCAATATTTAATCTAAATTTTCCTTCTTTTCTGTTTAAAACCATTACCTCTTGTCCTATCACCACCCTTCTCGATAAAGAGTCCCTCCCCAACTTCCTGTGGGCCTCAGGACACAGTTGGCTTTCTGGGCTGTAAGCATACGTTGCCAGCTCATGTTGAGCTTCTCGTCCACCAACATTCCCAAGTCCTTCTCCTTAGGGCTGCTCTCAATCCATTCTCTGCCCAGCCTGTATTTGTGCTTGAGATTACCCTGACTCACATGCAGGACCTTGCACTCGGTCTAGTTGAACTTCATGAGGTTTGCACAGGCCCATCTATCAAGCCTGTCCAGGTCCATCTGGATGGCACCCCTTCCCTCCAGTGTGTCAACTGCTCTACAGAGCTTGGTGTTGTCAGTAAACTTGCTGAGGGTGTGCTCAATTCCTCCAACAAAGATCTTAAACAGTGCTGGTCCCAATACAGACCCCTGAGAAATGTCACTTATCACTGGTCTCCACTTGGTCATCAAGCTGCTGAGTGCCATTCTTTGCATGCAACCATCACAAATCATATAGAAAACTAACCCATGGGGCTTAAACCACAGCAATTTCTTGGAATCCATCTCAGTAGGTTCAGTAGATCATGTTAGATAATAATGCACGTGCATGAATGGCAGGAGAAAAGCCCACCCATGTTTTTAGTCTTGCATGTCCATCATTACAGCTGCTTTCATTGTACTTTTAGCTTTCCCATGCTTTCTCCTTCTACTTAATTTGTGTCCTTGTTTGCTAAAACATTTTGGTGTCTGATTGCTGCTTGAAAGCTTTAGCTATTCAATTATGAAAATATTATTAAATGACTAGAGTAGAAAGATAGTGTTATAATTTTCTTGGGGAGAGTTGAAATTTCCTTTGAAATTGGTGCAGCACTTTCTCTAGGTAAGATTTTGTCATCTGATATATATTCATGCATATGCATATAAATGTATGTGTTCTGTAAACTGGTCATAATATTTTTGTCTGCATAATTCCATTCCATATAATCAAATGTATTTGCTGGATATTAATATAAATTATAAAAAAATCTGTTTCTCATTACAGAATGGTATTCTGCAGCATGAGCAGAATCTAAATGATGGTTTGATTTATATTCCCATCACTTAACCTATTAGAAAGAAAAATATAAACCTCTCAAATGCTAAAAAAAGAATTGTAACTTGCATCTAAATGGCCACTTTAAAAGCTTCTCCCCTTCCCCCCCCCCCTCCCCCGCCCCTCCATTAAACACGTACAAAGCTTGCAGTTCATTGTGTAACTGAAGGTCAGTGTGACTGAACGGAACGATGGCTGCACTCTAGAAGTTATTGTGCTATGCAGTGCCACCATGAAAAGACAAGCATCCATCTATGTTTTGGCTTTTAGTGGTACATTTGCATTAACAGGAGCCTCACACTCAAGATGGAATCAGAACAAAGAGCAAAGACTGGAGCAATAAGAGTGTGTTGGGGTGGGATCCTGCATTTTAATAAGCAGATTCCAAAATAATTCTTCCAGCTGTTTGTAAAATTGAGTAACTGCTTTGTGTCAGGAAGCAGCAGGCATAGACTGCTTTGCAAGGGAGAGCAATCTGGGAGTGGAGGGTGACAGCAAGGTGGAAAGGCTGGCTTCTTTGAAGTCTATTTTTCCTATTGTTCTTCATAGTAGTAACAAATGAGAGAGTAATCTAACTGCAGGTGCTTATGAAGACTGTATGAGAGAGATGTATTAAAAATCTTTTCTTGTGAAAATTTGTTTTCTGTTTTAGCATTTTATTTTTGGTGGTGGCAATTTGTGCTACTAACACAAGCAAGTACTAGCAAAACTTGTCACTACAAAAATCACATGCACCTGAAAATAGACAGTATTTCTGCTTGGGCATGTCATTTTTACTTAAAAAAGATACCCCTTCAACAAAAGAGCATGGAAGTTAGACACATGATCTGTATGAGTGCATTTTTTGGCAGTGAGGGCCAAAAAGAGGAAGGGAATATCTAATTTTTATCAGTCTTTTGAGAGAACTTCATGACTGTAATGTGAAAAATCCAGTTTGTTATCTATCGTTTTATTAGCTCATTATATTACAAAGATCATGCTGTTTTTCTTACTGCAATTTTAAACATATTTTCTTGAAGGAATAAGGCTATTCTAATGTTATCCTTTATTTCCAGTGCATCAAAAAGGCTTGATGGACAAAGTCTGGTGATTGAAACCAAATCCTTTAAGCAGCAATGCATGTAAGTCAAGCAATTAGCATGAGATTAAACATACATCTATATCCTTGGTATAGCTCTGGTGGACTAAAGAAAGATGAACTAAATATCACATTGTTAAAATGAAGCTATTCCCTTTCAATGCTTTTTTTTTTGCCTTTTCCTTTTCAAGGTTTTGTTGTTTGTTTTACTTTTTTTAATCGAGGAGTGTGTGTGAGGTTTTTTTCCCAATTTGGTGGAGAGGGAGACTGAAAATGCAACCATTTTTGTTTAACAAAGCTGGTGACGTTTAGTTTGGTTTTCGGTTGTTTGTGGCTTTTTTTTAGATACTGTAAATGTTTCTTTCCTGTGAAATTTCTGATGTAGATAATGATTTATTGTAGTTTATACTTGGTTAACAAGATATTGTACTGATTTTGAAGGAAAATTAGTTTATAGACAACCAAGAAGTAGCCTTCTCAGGATGGACGTGCTCCCAATTATGTAATGGAGCACAGTGAACATTTAGAAAAGTTACTGAAAAATCTTTGTTTTATTATCTGGGATATTTCTAGAGAGTCAGTTAGACACTGACTTCTATCAGCCTACCCTGTATACATCACATATTGATATCTCTACTCCTGTTTAAAAAGTGACCTGTAGTAGTTATAGATGGTTGTTACAGTGTAGTTTGTCAGCAGTCTTAAGGCCATGCAGAAATAGTCATAAAGTTCTTCCTCTGCTAAAGCTATTCTCTCGAGTTTAAAAAACAAAACAAAACAACAAAGCATCCCAAACCCCAAAACTGAAACAAAGACCGCAGGCATGCCCAAGCAGTAAGAAGATACTGTTCCTTTTAAAACTCTTCAGAGTAATAGATCATACATAAATCATTTGACTTTTCAAAAGAGTCTCATAGGAATGCTTCCTATGAGAAATCCCTTAAGGAAAAAAAGCCTTTTTGTTTCAAGCTAGAAAATAGTACTTACAAAATGCCGTGGATCTGTCTATTCCCTAGTCAGCAGTTGCCAACAGAGCCACATACCCTGCAAGTAAGTCAAGTTCAAGACGTCTCTCCAGCTAAGCACAGCAAATTCAGCTGTGAAACTGGATGTCTCAGTGAATATTTTCTCTTATTGGTAATATGTTTCTCATACGGGATCTCAGCATCAACATTCCTCCAGGGTGCAGCATCTTCACCAGTATTATACTGGTGTAATATAGACATAAGAGTGCTGCATACTAAATTTGTAATTCTGCTTCCAGGGACCAGAATATTTTTAGGGACCAGACTGTTCAAATAACCATCCTAGCTATACCTCTAGGGGGATTTTCCCATATTAACAGTATTTTGCCTTCTGGTAAAATTCTTATTCTGTGTAAACTTCTGAGAAAAAAAATGGCCTTTTTTTTTAAACTTCAGAAAATAATGAAAGAGTGTGACACATAAAGTTTTTCAGTGCATGGGATTCCCAAAGAACATCAGTTTGCAACCAGAAGTACATGTAAAGAGTCGTGTTCTGGGGTGGAGTGACTTCTGGCAGCAGAAACTACAGTAGAGAAGCTGAACACAATATAACATAACCAGAAATGAAGACTATCCATCCAGCTAGAGCCAATGCAAAGTAATTACCCAAATAGATTTTGATTGAGGCCACAGGCACATTAACTACAGTTTTAAAAGAGTAATGACTGGTGATACAGCAAATTAAATTTTGTGGCCCCAATAACAGCACTCACATAGTTTTAATTAAAGTATAGATTTGAACTCAGTGTTTCCTTAGAGAACTTACAGCCATCACACCTAAGGTCGACACCTTAGCATGTGGAAAATAATTTGTCTCATTGTTGCAACAGGATGTGAATATTTTGCCAATTATGTGTTCCTGGAAAGGATGAAAAGATAATAATTAAAGAGAAAAAGAAGCTCTTGATTGCCTCTCAAAACGCTAAGAGAAAACGCCTCTTGAAAGCATTTACAGGCTAAGTGTTAACCTGTTAAGGGACCATTCATTTTTAATTAGGTTATAACACATGGCATGTTATGTATCAGTTATCACTGACTCGTAAATGCTAATAATTGGAGTTTGTATTTCCAGAGTACGTAGTAAGGAAGAGACAGCATAGTTTGCAGTCAGGGTCCATTTTTTGTTTGCTCAACTAATGGTTCCATCAAATTTGATGTTTTCTTTTCACTAATTGATATAGAATCCTAGAATCATAAAATGGTTTGGGTGGGAAAGGATCTTAAAGATCGTTGAGTTCCACCCCCCCCCCAGCCATGGGCAGGGGCACCTCCCACAAGACCGAGTTGCTCAAAGCAACTCTTATCTAAATAAATTCTATTTAAGTTATTCTGCTAGAGTAATTTGTATAAGGAATCAACATAGCTCCTTAATCTAAGCTACTGTCTAGGAACAAATAATCACTGAGAAAGGCTTGTCTCAGGGATGATATATAGGAACCATTAAGCATGCTAATTAGAAAAGGATGAGGAAAGCAAAGTGCATTTCTGCAATTGGAGAACAGTGGAGCACAGGTCAGTCAAAAGATAATGGAATCAGTTTTAGGTTCGGGTAGTGTGATTGATTTAATGTTTTGGTTGGTTTACTTACTTCCAACCATTGGAAGTAAGGCCAATGCACTTGCTTAATTTGCCTTGAAGATAAGATGTAAAGAGGAGCAGAAGACATTTTGGTATGGTAAGGAATTATTCTGCCCTTTATCCTGATATAAAACAGAGCAGCTGAGTTTATGAAATCTGAAAGCCTTTCAAACATAATATGAGAAGAGAAACTGACCTCAATATTTTATCTCCTCTTCAAAGCTTCAATGCTTGACACGATGATAGCAAAATTTTAGGGTCCGGTTGTAGTCTTGTCCTCTCTGTACAGCTTGTCCCAGTAGTTGTGCATCGTGATGATCTATGCTTCTGAACAATCCCTTTCCTTTCAGGAGGGTGGGCAGCGGAATCTAGCTTTTGGGAAACTTGAGATTTTTGAGAATTATGTGCCCCCTGACTTCTGTCCAAGAATATTTTCTTGCTTTATGCGAGAGTGAGGCCCACGACCCCATAGTTTAAACAACTTTTTCAGAGGTTGTCTTCTCTTTTAGGTATTGATCAGAGAGTTTTACACATCTCTCAAAGACCAAACTTGTATACTCCTTTTGTAAATAAATATAAGTTCATGCATTGTAGCTAAAATTCCAATCTTAATAATGCTACACAGATTTGAAATATTTCAAAATGGGACCTAAACTGTATGCAAAAGACGTTTTATTCAAATGCAACACATAGGACTAACCTGTAATTCCTTATAAACCCTGGTGATAGGAGAGATTAGTGGGAAGGGAGTAATATCAGATTTATACAGTCATTGCTTAAACATTTTGAAGTTTAAAACGTCCACATACAAATTATTAGTAAAATAACCATATATAATAATTTCACTTGAAAACCCACAATACCTGCAGGAGGTTCTTAATATTTTTTAACATGATTTTATTTCATCTTTCACACGAGTACTTCTGCCTTAACTAGCACCTTTAAAACTAATGAATGGGCTGAAATTTTCTCTCCAGGGGTCAAGAGCATTCATGCTTTTGTGAGAAATATCCTGTGATTCTTGGTACCAAAATTTTCTGAAAGACCTTGTTGATACATGTGTCAGATAATGACAAAGATTTCTCATTAATGGAAATGAAAAATCTATACAGAGTTATTTCTTCAAGCAATCTTAGGACTTAAACATTATCTGAGACACTTGTGCATGATCATTGATGCTTGCTTTAAAATTGGACTTTTGTACTTCTGGTTGATTCCTTTATTTCCCTTTTGGAGAATTACTGTCTCCATCTCTCCTTATAATTCAATTAGATATCATATCTTAATATAATCATATGTACCTATGTCATCCAAGCATAGACACTGAAATTGTATCTGGATAATTTCCAAAATATGAGTCCCAACATTTGTGTAAATTTAAAATAAATTATACCATTAATCAATATATATTTATGAGATACTGATAAACTCAGTCATTTCAAGTAAGGAGAGTGAAAACCAGGTTAGCAAAAGAACCCCCTTTTCTTGCTCTGTATAGCATCCTTGGCCTAACAATGACCATCTGGTAGCAATAAAGTGCAAGAAGATTTTTTTTTTTCTAGAATGACAATCTGTTACCTTTATTGCAAAAGATTTCAATTTACCAAATCAGTTATACATTCTGATCTGCAGTTTTTAACAGCAAACTAGTGATGAAGGCACCATCTCATGGTATTTGAGTCATCATTATTCAGATAAATTAAACTATACAATCTGACATTTGTGGAGAAACTCCCAACAGAGTTCACGGTTACAAGGTAAGTGTGAAAGTTTATGCAGCTGCATTTTTTTAATTAGACATCAGATATAACATATCTTCCTTAGTTTGCTCAAACTGCTTCACTTGTTCAAAATACTAGTCCACAGACTTCCAGTTTTCATCAAGTGATTTATTAATTCCTGTTAATACCTTTTCCTATTTCCTAAATAAATTTCCCATATTTTTCAATATATGTAACTGTTTCTCCTAACTTATTTATATAGAAAAAATTCAGGCCTCATGCAGAATTAGCATATTCTCAACAACTGTCTCAGCATTAGGGGGAATGTTTAATGAATTTGTCAAATTTACCACCACAGTCAAGACAGAAAAGATTTATTGTTGTTCAGTGGTTATATCAAATATGATAGTTTTCTGAAAAGTCACTGATATACAACATTAACTAAATGCTTTATACCAGCTGGTGCAGAGATCCACCTTAATAAAAGGAAGCTAAAATATCTTATATACTGCGATATGTCTACAATTTTCACTGATACTTAAAGGAAATTCACAACAGAGTAAAGTTTGGGTTTTTTTCCTCTTGTCATAGGAGAAAATAAATATGAACTGTTCCTCTTATGTCTTCTTGATGCAATGGTGCAGTTACTGTCCTTCTGTTCCATCTGTCTTGCAAACTGAAAGCGCCACAGTTAAGTGTACCACTTTGTTTTATTTAATGGTCTCTGCAAGTACTGGAAAAATTTACCAACCAGATCCGATAGATGCAAACATCAAAACCATTTGAATCAAACCAGTGCAAAATCAAACAAGACAGAAGAAAAGCCAAAATACTCATTGCAACAGGCAGAAGGACTCATCATGAACATCTTGGTTTTGTAGAGCAGAGGCAGGAGACCCGTGTACCTGAGCAGCTTGTTCACACTGTTGCTCCTGATGCTGCCAGCCCTGTGGCTCACGACAGCTGCTACAGAACATCAGATTCCTTTCTGCTTGACACCACCTCACACTGTGTGACACACTGGATCTTCACAGTCCAAAATGAGCAAAATCAATCTTAATTCCCAAGCGACCAGGACTACTAGAGCAGAAAGTGATTAAATTCTGCCTGATGGTCTGTGATGTGGCTGGAGTCTGAAGAGGACAATGGGGACAGAAATTAGACATATGCTTGCAATATGACAGTATAATCTGCCATTGACCCGGTTCCTCCTGGCAACAGTTCAACTAAATTTAAACTTAAAGGCTGTGGAATTTGAAGATGCATTTGCTGTATGTACTTAACTGAGCTAGAGCAGCTGCTTCACTAGGGGAGCGGAGACGCTACAGGTGAAGAAGGGGTGTTTGCATTATTTACCTAGGTGAAGACTTCAAAGGTAAACTCTCATATACCCCCTTTCATTACTTATACGTGACAGACATTGCGAGAGCTTATGCCTTTCTTTTGAAACCGTACACCCTTCAAGAGCTGGGTTTCTTTACTGGGTAGGGTTAAGCACTTTAGCATAAGAGGTTTTGGCCACTGTGGTAGAGCCGGTCAAAACTTCACTAGTGGAAAAGGGCATATCTGTAAATGCTGATTCACCAAGGCTGAAATGGTTTCCAGCAATATTTTCAGTTTGACAAAGGTTTTCTGAAATACATTCAGTTCTGAGGGCAACCTGTCTGCTGTTGTTTAAGGTTTTTTTGTTTTTTGTTTTTCTTGTGTAGCTGCTTTTTATTGCCCCCAGCCCTCCTACCTTCCCTGTCCCTTTCCCGTCTGCTTGGAGAACTGCACATCAGCCCCGAAGTGGGTATTTTTGCTATGTGAGTTGAGGATCTCCCTTGAAATGGTAGGATGGCTGCTGTCAGTACACCTCCTTGTTTTGGGAACATGATGTCCCAGATCTCAGCCCCTTTAGCCTGCTGTAGTTGTTCAGACAGATCTGCTCAGGTAGAGCTGTAAAGTGTCTGCTTTAAAACTCTCTGGCTTTTAAAAGTCCCAGTTCCTTCTCTCCCTAGATACCTTTGTCTGAGGAGCTGAAATTGCAATCCCAAGGTGAATGCTCCCACTGGCATAACAATGGTTTTCAGTTTATACCTGAAATGCGCACTACCTGGCATTCATGATGTGGTGACAGGGCGACAGGGCTGGTTCACAGATTCTTTTCTGTTCAGTTTTCTCTGTCTCCTTGCATTTCTGAAAATTCCCTTTTCTTTTTGATATCAGACATTCTTTACCAAGAGGGTGGTGGGACAACTAGAACAGGTTACCCAGAGAAATTGTGGATCATCATTGGAGGTGTTCAACACCAGGTTGGATGGGGTTTTGAGTAACCTGATCTGGTGAAAGATGTCTCTGCCAATGGGAGAGGGGGTTGGAGTAGATGACCTTTAAAAATCCCTTGCAACCCAAACCACTCTGTAATTCTATATTTCTAAAGGTCTATGGCATCCTGGGGTGCATCAGGAAGAGTGTTACCAGCAGATTGAGGGAGGTCATCCCACCCCTATACTCTGCCCTGGTGGTGCTCCCTCTGGAGTACTGTGTCCAGTTCTGGACTTTCCAGTTCAAGAAGGACAGAAAACTGCTGGAGAGGGTACAGCAAAGGACCACAAAGGTGATTAGGGGCCTGGAGCATCTCTCTTTAGAGGAAACACTGAGGGACTTAGGTTTTTTTTAGTCTGGAGAAAAGAAGGCTGAGGGGGATCTGATCAACACCTATAAATACTTAAAGGGTGGGTGTCAAGAGAAAGGGGCCAGTCTTTTTTCAGTGGTGCCCAGTGACAGGACAAGAGGACCTTTTGCTCATCAACATTTGCATTTTTCAGAGTTGTCTGGAGTCTCTGGACATGGTCATCTTCCACAGTCATAATTTTTTAATACCACAGTATTGCTCAATTAGAGAGAGAGAAAAAATAAATGCAAAAGAAAACTGTATGTTTCTGGTGAAATATTTGGCAGCAAAACATGCAGTGAAATACAGAGAAAAATATAGTTTTCAAAGAACTCGTGTATACATAGACATCTTCTTTGTTTTCCTTTTTTCTGCGTTCACCTCAAACATACTCAAACATTTCGATATAGAAAACTATCAGCTAATATGTCTTCCTTTTTTAAATTTTGGGAAATAACTTAATTTTAGAGATTCATTTAGTTATGTCCATAAATTATGTGTTTTCCTACAGTATCAAAGGTGTTTATTTGTTTTGTTGATATGCCTGCCTTGTGATTCCCAGAAGGTGTATATTTAGATCTCTGTTTAGATTTCCTTATATTGTTACATTATAGGATGCTCTCTATAAGCTGTTTTGGGGATGAGTTGGAGAACGTTTTAAGAAAATCTGGAGATAGGCCTTCTCATGCATTCAAGCCAGAGCAGGAAATGTCTGCTGAGTAATAAATAAGAGTTAAATCCCTGTGGGACTGCAGTGTCAATGATAACATAAAGCTTCTAGTGGTAATTTTCACCAACCAGCTCTGTTGGTTCAGGCCAAGGTACCTGTGGCATGTTGCCCATGTTTTTGCCTTGCAAAGACAGAAGTTTAAAAATTTGGGAAATCTGCCTTGGACATATGCTTTTGTCTTAGGGACAGTGTTGTGGGACTTTCAGGACCTCTACTCCTGAGCAACCCTGTCAGCTGTGGCACTAGCTGGTTCAGCTCCCTGGGGCTCTGTTAAATGCTTGTGGCAAACAACCTGGCCTTCTCCAGCTGCTGGAAATTTCTTGGAGTTTTCACAGAGTCAGGGACAAGAAATAGATTGCCAGCACAGGATAATATTTGTCCCATCTTGGCCTGAGAAAACTGAACTAGAATAATTTACCTATTGCCCTGTATTTCCAGTTTCTATTCATTTTTCTGTGTAAATTTCAGATCCTAGTTTTCATGCTTAACCTGTACATAAGAGGCAATTTTTAATTTTAGATAATTCATTATCAACCCACATTCTTCTCCCCTTTTGTCTCTGTTGCCAATAGCTAGTAGCTGATTAAAAAGGCTCAGAAACAAATTAACCTCCTAAGTGAAATATATCTGTTTCCCAAAGATATGATTAAAAAAAAAGAGAAATATCTCTACGTATATTTTCTCTAATCCATGACATATTATCAAAGCAATTATATTCCTGGCGTTTGGGGTGAAGTTTAAAAAATTGGAGAATTAGAGAGCAGGACATGTGTCTTACAGTATTAAGTGCTTTTCCTTGTATTTCCTTCAGCTCACATTTTAATCTTCCCCAACAAACTTTGATAACCTCCATTCAAACCAGCTACTTCCATCCCTGATCAGGAGAGGGAAACAACTTGTAGATGTCTTTCTGTCTCTGTTCTGACTTACCAGCAGCTCTCACACATACAGCTGCTGAATACAATTTGACTGCTTTTTGGACATTCTGCTTTGTGCTTTTTGGATATTCTGCTTTATGGGAGACACTATTATTCTAAAATGTTTTCCATGCTCAGAACAGGTAGTTCTGAACCGTTTAATTCACTTTTTTTTCCTACTCTTTGATGTTTTAAAGCAGATGTGCTCTTGAGGTTTCTAGGAGCTGCTTCACAAAGTTTCTACCAATTTCACTTACCAGCTCTTGGTACTTGCATGGGCTGCCAAGGCTTCCCTGGGGTTGTGAACCCTCAGCCTTTAAATTTCTTGTGGCTTTCTACCTTGGCTGCTTAGACTGTCAAAGTAGATATGTTCAAAAGCTAGAGAAACCAGGCGATAGTAATTTAAAGAAAATTATTTGGAGAGCGCAATTTATCGCTGTCTGCTGTTACATTTAAATTCATTGAATGATAACATGCAGTGTAAGTACAAAGTTATACAATTACTTCTTTTAAGGATAGTATTTTGTGCTGAGTAACAGTAGAGGGACATACACAGAGAAAGAAAAGCATATTGTTGTTATTGTTTTTTAAATCCCTATAATGAGTGACTCAACCTTGCTTTACACTCTTTCATAGAGTATCTCAATGTATAGATGGTAGGAGGCTGATTTTATCTATGTCTAACCTCAATTTTCCTACATTCTTGGGTATCTAAGAGAATAAGCTACAGTTATATTCTATAAAAATGTAAAGGAGGGAAACATTCAAGAATGTAATACCATTAGATGAAAACTATTTACTTTTAAATGTCACAGGAGAGTTTGCATAATTAGTCTGACTACTGATTTGGTTTTTGTTGTCTGTGGGTTTTTTTTATGCTAGTAGAAAGATTTTAAAAGGATTAAAATTAAGCATCTGGCTTTACATATAGCATATATGTATGTACTGTACGTCACTTGTAGAGATTTTTTTATACTGGGGTGGATATCATTGAATAGATACTGTATAATGTATGTATTAGGTGTTGGGCAAGCATAGAGTTCTCAAAGAGAAATTGCTACATAAAAAGAAAGACCAGGCTGGATGGGGCTTTGAGCAAGCTGGTCCAGTGGTGGGTGTCCCTGTGCATGGCAGGGGGGTTGGAACTCAATGATCTTTAAGGTAATTTCCAACCCTAAGCTTTCTATGAGTCTATGAAACATAGCAAAGTTGTTAAGTTCAGATATGCAAGCTATCTGTAGGTTTGCAATAAACTATTTTTCAGTATCTTTTTAAGATGCGTACTGTCTTGTCTTCCTTTTTAAAAGGAGACTTAAGTGTTGTATTTCTCAGCAGATAAAGTTCAAGGTGAACTGAAAGGAGAAAGAAGCTGTGAAAATGCATACAGAAATTGTCTTTTTTCTTTTCCCCCCAAACACTCTTCCACTGATGCATTTTTAATACTACTTTCAGAGTGGGTAAATGCTTTATATCAATGTGTTCATAACCTCAAGAAACAGAAAAACGAGGCAAACTGTTTATTAAGGGCAAGCTGATTGCATGACCTATGATATTTTCCATCATTGCATCAGATTTAGACTGAGTTGTCAATGACAACATCTAGCCTAGAAGAGTTATTGTTTTTGTTCCTTTTTTTTTTCTTGTGTTGAAAGGTATTAGCTTGCTGAAATGATACGGATCTGGTGTGAAAAGGTCTTAAAATTGAAAAATGGAACAAAAAAAAAGTACTGCTGGGTGCTCACTTCAGTGTTAAGACTCCTTTATTTTTATCATTTTTCCAAAGGAAGAAACTACCTACCTGTCAGGGTTTGAAGAATGAAAAATAAATTAGCTGCTACCACTTTCTTAGTGACTTATTCCTTTGAGAGTTGATATACATATTTTTAATTTATGAATGTGCATTCTCTTAAGGAATATGCAAAATATTATGCCTGCTTTTTTGTTTTCTACCTGCCGCTGGTGTGATTTTCTTTTTTTTGGTGGAATTTTTAAAATTAAATTAAGGCTTTTTTTCTTTTGTTTCCCATTTTATGAGATATACTTCCTTGTGAGAGGTTTAATAGGAGCTGAAGTTCATGTTTCAATAACCCTATCAGTAAAATAACCTAAAGCATTTTGTTAATAGAGAAGTGGGCAAAAAATATGTACATTTTTACATTTATATCTTGTAATTTATGCAAGGATAGTTAGAAAAGTTTTCAATTATTGTTTATAAAGAGGAGCTACTAGCATAATCATTCCTTAAGACTCCTTAAGGAAAATAAACCTTAATAAATCTAATTAGAAGTAGAAGATAGGTTATGTATAAATAATTGTCTAGGCCATCATCATCCAGACATGATTGTCTCAAGTAGCAGCTTAATTTGGAACATTAGCTTCACTGAAGTTCAAGATTGGTTTCTTACTGATGAACAGCACTCCCAGTCATTGTAGTCTGTTTTTACAGTAGTTAATTGACAGGAAGGATGTCAAGGTTAGAAGGTTGTCACTGACATGGTCTAGCACCTTTGGTCCATCCCAAGTATTCAGGAGGCCAGACTATAGTGCTAGCACTTGCTGTTGAACTGAAATAATGTTTAAGTTAACTTATTCTGACTGAAAAGTAGGAGGGCAGTTAAACCTAACTGTATTTCCAAGAAATTTCATTTAGGCCTCAACTTTTGTGTGTGCATTATTTAACTCACCAGTAGCATGCCTGTGTATCACATTTGAACACACACATACATTTATTTTCATGATAATGTGCAAATGGAAGGATATCATAAATGCATAGATTTATATAGATGTGCCTGCAGCACAAAAATCACACCTAAGAATTGTGAATTAATTATTGAACATTTGTTTTTTCCATTTCATACCCCTAGTTTTTGCTTCAGTATATTTTCTTCAATATCTCTTCTGGATGATTATCTGCCTCGTAGTGACAGTTCAAATCTTTATGAGGAAGGGTAAGTGCAGCTGCAGGAGTGTAGTTCTTTGTGATTGTATGTGTGCTGTGTTTTGACAGCCTTTTCAAAACTATTTGCAGGTGGTTCTTGACAGAGCTGCTTCCCTTCAAGCATCCTTACCTCAGGCACTTCCAAGCATCCTCAGACTCATTCAAAACACTGTCGTCTTTCTTCAGTCTGGCCTGAAACTTAGCAGGGAAATGTGTGTCAAAAGATGCTCCCACCATAATCTCTCCTTTGTATTCTGTACAGAATAAAATGATATAAATTGATTTAGCTCATTAAGCGTAGGCTGCAGGCTGTTTTTCTACCTTAGTTATCTACCAGCCAGAGTGGAAATAGAACTATCACAGGCACAAATTATGATTGTTGATTCTTTTGTCAGTAAAATATTACTCATACTGCTCATTTATTGTAATTAATATTACTAACCATACTGATTCCCAGCATGCTTAAGGAACAACAGCAACAATCAATATTGTGTGAGGTGCCATACAAAAAGTCATTACAGAGACTGGATAGCGCTACAAACGTGCTGCCGTTAAACAACCCTGCGGTTGCTTATTACACAAATGACACCGTGGCTCATCTTCCTTAGCGACAGGATTAGCAATAATGTTTATGTGCAATTTTTCTGGAGAAGCTGTTGCTGTTTGTTATTAGTTCTCCTGTACCTTCATCTGTACTGTGACAAGAGTGTCGGCAATTTTGGTAATTTTCTCCGATTAGCCGTGTGAATTACACAAGGTTTACCAGCATATTTTGTCTTCTCCTTTTCCTTCACTTTCATGTGAAAGCATGATAGTTCCAAGAAATATTTTAAAATCATATGAAAAGATATGTATTGGCTGATTTTAATCAAACTGGCTTGCAAATGTGTAATAAGGTTAAGCAAAATGGTTAACTGTATGACACCTAGATGAAAATCATGCATAATGCTAGCAGGAGTTGCCTGTCTATGGACATATTTCTTGAATTATTTAGGTAGTTCTACATTTGGTTTCCCTGCATATCCCATGCACTTATAGTAGAAAGAGTGTAACAGTCTCTCTCATCTCTTAGCTGGCAAAAGAAATATCTGATATAGCTTATGCAAAGCCATTCTGTTTGATTTGATTTTTCATTTTAATTTGTTCTGGCAAGTGGATATTTTCTGACTGATTGTGCATACACATGAAGAAATTATTAGGAAAAAGTAGTGCATTAATTTTGTTCTCAAAGTTTCTTACTTTTTTTCTAATTGAAGATCCCGTGGATTAGGGAAAAATTCCAGAAGAATTTGCTTTCTTTCCTCCCAGGTTAGTTTCATTTTCAAATGTTATTTTGAAAGATCACACACACAAATTTTGAAATTCAATGTAGATTCTGAAAAACCCTTCTGAATTAAAAATAGTAAGTCCTTGTTCAGAGAAGAGCTAGAGCATAGTGTACTCCTGATGAGGTCTAATGACACACGTATATATACTAAATTTCCTGTTTCTCCAGGTTTTTTTGAAAGCCGTGGTTCTTACATGAAAGGAATTGCTGAAGTGGCACTGCCTCTCCTTTCAGCAGTGGAGAGAAAATCCTTATTACTGATGTAAAGAACAAAACCAGGAATGAATATGCTTTAGATATTCATTTAGTAATCCATACCAGAGAATCAGGCTCCTTGAAAATGAGAGAACATGGCCCTTGACCTGTTTCAATTACTCTGGGTGGATTTACATACATTTACTCCAGTTCAGGCTCAGGAATATACATGCACTTAATAGGAAACAGATGATTTCTAGAGACAAATAGGTATTACTGAAGGTTATTAAATGTTTTTTACTGAGCATTCACTGTGTATACATGAACTTAGTCTATGATGACTCTCAGATAAAAACATTTTCATTTTGTTGAAATTATATCTTACATGAATACCTGCAAGCAGAACTACAATAGAGGTCAGAGAATGTAAAGAGAATAATGGGAAAAGAAGTTATAGCTTGTTCCTCTTCACAATTTTTTTTTTCCTCTGGAAGTTAGATATATTCTATATATACATTTACATTTACAGAGTCTGTAAACTACAGAGAGATTCAGGCAGTTGTATTTCATCATCAGGTTACTCAATGTCTAATGCAGTAACTTTTTTTTTTATAGATAGGGTTAATAAAATAAGTGTAGCAATTGCCTTTCAGATAGCTTCAAGTCCATCTGCATTTAATTATGTCTGGAAATTTACTTTCAATTCCTGCTCTAAAAGAAACTGTGGAGTCAGATGCAATACTCCCAGGGCTTGAAATTATATTAATATGAAAGAGTTGCTAACACAGTCTGCAGTATACTCTGACTTAATAATATGCATTTCCTAGTAGGATTATCATGTTCTGATTTGTCTAGAATCGGAAAATAAATTATCATAGACGCAGTTGCTATATATATAAAAATTGTTCCTCTTGTTCATGTTTTTGTGATTTTTAGTTGAAAATTTGTATTAATAGAGTGTGGCATAGCACAAATGGACATAATATATTTCTTAGTATTATAGATCCTAACTGTGACAAGGCAGCAGACTCTCACAAATGTATCATCTAGCCACAGTAATGATTCCAAAATATTCAGAGACATCTGTTATAAAGAATTATTTTCTCTAACCTTTGAGATAAAGGTATATCTTCATAGTCATTACTATAAGAAATTGAACCAAAGCAGCAATTGCCAACTAAGATTAGGATATTCAGAGTTATTTTCTCTTTTTTGTCATCTATCTATCTTTTCTTATACTGGGGATGTTTTATTATTAAAGAAAGCTTAATAATTTTGGCTATTCATTTATCTGTATTTTATGCTTGCATGGTATTTCCCTGATCATTTTGTATATGAAGTACAGCTGAAATAATTGAATATATTCACCAGTAACTAGGGACATTTTGGATATGCTTAGATACCAAGCTAAAGCCAAAGTCCCAGACTGAGCCTTCTCTTTGATTTAGAATACTTTATCATAATTTACCATTCTGTTTAGATAAAAAATCTTGAAGCTAAGTTTTGTTTCTGGATTAGGGAAGAGTCTTGACTCTCAGCCTGGAACACCTATTAGGATATGCTCTGGGTCTGAATACTCGTGGTGTTTTCAATTCCAAGCAAGACAACAAGGATGAGGTCAATATGTCTATTATGTTTGTAACTTACAATTCTTACGAATTCAATGAGAACGACATCCTAACAGAAAACTGAAAATAAGTCTTACAGTGTCATATGTTTGTTTTCAACACATTACAGATGATTTCATGGGGATCAACCTTTTTTTTTTATTGGTCAAATCTTTACTTTTGATTCGAAAGTACAGACTGTATTGAGGGAAAGATTTGTGTCAAACAAAACATTTTGAATTCATGTCAGCATTGCAATATTGTTTTGGCTGAAAAGATATTAAATCCCTCCCCCTATCCCAATTTCTATTTTAAGAACTTTTAAATCAAAATACCCTAACACTTCAATTGAATGCTTTGTTCTGAAATGTAATTTAAAAATAAAGATTTTCCCTAAATTGAAAATGAACACAATTTTTCTTCTTAGGGCATATCAGTCATTTTGTTGTGGCCTAGAAAGTTTACCAGATGTCAGTGTAGTGATCTTCAGTTTTTAAAATGTACTTTTAAAGGACCCAAACAATTATTTTAGGGTTTCTGTTTGTTTGTTTTCAGGAAACTGCCAAATCCCCAAACCATGTTATTTCTCTAGTTCTGGTTTTGACAGATAAAGGTGGGGGTTTTTTAATTAAGGGTCTTTTTCATCTTGTTTGTATTTGGTCTGTTTTATTGTGGTTTTTTTTTACAGCATTTTTTTTTCCTGGAAATCTGCGTAGTAACTCTGGACTAAGTAATTTCTTTGAACTGCATAGGTAGTTTATCACATGAAATACATCTAATGCAGCTGATAATCTTGTGTATGAAGGACCGGTCTGAATGTCCACTTTTTAAAAAGGTTAGACTAAGATATACTTAAGAGTTATGCTAAACTTGCAAATCTGTGATAATTGCCCTGGTAGTTAGTGGAGAAAATGAGATCCTCCATGAGAAAACTAGTTAGACAAGATACTGTGATGCTTATTAAAGGACAATATATTTTAAAAATTGTCTATAGCTTGGAAGAGCTAAGGAATCATCATCTTTCCTTATTGTGTTATTTTTGGATATGTGACAAAGATAATTTTGTAAAAAAGTTATTTCTAGCTCCTAAGCTACTGTTCTTTCTTTCCTTTCAAAATTTACTTGCAGTTAGTATTCCAGGCATTGTGCAATGTTGCAATATTTTTATCTGTCTTTGTTGCAGAAGCAGGTTATTGACCATTTTTTGGATTCTTTTTCTGGAGACATTACTGTGAGTCCCTGTGAAGGGAACTATATATTAAAATGTGACTTGTGATTTTTATATAATTTCTGTATCTGAATCTATGAACATCATTGTTGTTTTCAGGAGTTAGTACATTTTGGCAACACCTGTTTCTGTCAGAAATTCCATTCAGGAAAACTTCAGCCATTTGCCTAGGATTTTCTGAAATATTAAATGAGCTGTGTTTGAGCTGCTGGACACCTGGGAATCCTGGACAATTAGCCACTCACTATGTGCATATAATTTTTAGACACAAACAGATTCATGGATCTACGATCTACTTTATATATGTTAGGCAGCTGATGTGTATATATGTGGTAATTCAGACATAGAGATCATTCTCAGACATTTCCTACAGTGTGCTGACAATAGGAAAAGAGAGAGGTGCTAGGGAACAGAAAGGTTTGGATCCACATAAACAATACACTGCAAGGCAGAACTAGACTGTCAAAGGGAAAAGAATTTGCTACTGGCTATGTATATCACCCTAGAAAAAAAGAGAGGTGCTGTGGAAGAAGAGTGACTTTCTGAATCAAGGTATTTCTTGAAGCTTTGTGTTTGGACATAGCAAATAGTCAGACTTATGTAAAACTTAAAGCCCAGGCTCGGTCTGGTTTATGAAATAGTTCTTTGTCTGTTTTGTTTTCTCAAGATATTCCCTCATAATATTAAAAAATCAAATCTATTCTTATTGTATATAATGGCTGTTTTTTCAGCGTATGTATGTGGGTGTAACTTTTTGAACTAAGCTTCCACAATGGAAGCTTTGGAACAACAGTAACTGCAGATAGCCAGCTATATTTGTTTAAATGAACTTCTGCTGTCATTAGAGTATTTATAGAAACTGAAAGGGCTGCAGATGCAGCTTAGGCAGATATTTGTTTACATTTTAAGGAGTTAATTATGCAATGTCCGCCAAGCTTATGTGCAATCTATAATAATAATTATAATACTCGTACAAAAATACAAATTGAACTCCAACATATGTATCCCATGGCAAATTATTCTCTTCTACATTTTTAAACTGCTTGGAAGAATAATGCTCTCCTAAGGTATTAATGCTTGCATTGTTTTCACACTATTTTCTTTTACTTTTCTATGATTATCATTGGTGTACTCTCACGTGGTAGAGCAGATTCACTTTTTTCTCCGGCTTATGCAAGATGAGGATCAGGATTACAGTTACTTGGTGTCATCCAAACGAACTGTCTCAAATGGAACCACCAATGCAAGAGGCAGCAGTCATCTTAATGTACGTATCTACTACTAGCAACCCATGAGATCTATCAGTAGAAATGGTGTGCAGTTGCCATACAAATGTTTTCAGTTCTATCATTTACAGTTGTAAAGCGACGCTGTAGTGTAGCAGCACCATGAATTTTGGAGCTCTAAATGCTTTCATCCTATTTCTTCATACAGAAAAGTCACAAAATGTTCATTGCTTTAGGACAATTCAGCCCCTGTAAGTGGAGACTCAGATATGTAGAAATTATGTGGACTAGAAACTTTGTGGTGTCAGACTTCAACTTGACTCGAGAGAAGAGCTTTCTGATACCTTTCTGCCCTGCTGAGCTTGACACTGGTTAAAACACATACTAACTAATAGTTACATCCAGGACTTCCCCTAGTTCCCTCTGAAAAAATGTGATTTTCCTCTTTCTTTTATATTAAAATAATTTCCATTCTGGACGGCCTGGATAATTTGGGTCCTTGTTTTCAAGTCTGGATCAGATTGGCCTTGCAAAGGAAATTGTCTGTGTATAGTGAGCTAATGTGACCATGGGGTTCTTCAACCATGTGATGCAACTCAGAATTGCAGCTGGCTGCTGGCTTCCTAAGGTTCAGGGCAGCAAATACAGCGATCTGATAGCCATAGTCTCCAGTCTTTCTCTGCTTTGTTGATACACTAAAAGAAACACTTGTATTTTTGTCCTTCAATGCAGGGCTTCTCTTTAGTATATTACTCAACGACAGGAGTTCCCTATAACTCAAACAGGAATTTCACATTGGGCAGACTAATAATTTTCTGAGGACAAGAATATACTGAGAAGTGACAGTAGACCACAGCTTTTAAGGGGATGATTTGTCTGATAAAATATAGATGCCTGCACTCGAGCCACATGACTATGTTTCCAGTGGAGAAAAACGGGAAAGAGTAGGACATAACTCTATTCCGCCTAGAGGTCTAAAACTATGCAGACAAATTGTTTTCTATAAATGCCCGTTTCTCTGCTGACCATAAAAGGATACTTGGATGAATAGTTTGGAAGTAGACATGCAAATCCTCTCCTCAGTGTTTAAAATAGACCTTTAGGCAGAAAACATCTTTTAGGTTGGACACAGATGAACGAACACAGCTGACCAAACTAATAACATGAAGGTCGTCCACTTTGGATGGACTCTGTTTTATTGGAAAGCTTCTAACTAGCTCTAAACAAAACTGCTAACATTTCACTATAGGGGCAACCGTTCCAAAGGTGATCTCTCTTGGCAGCTCCATTCAAATTGGGGGTGGTTTCCTATTTTCTTCATAAGAGCTGCTGCCTCCTCTAAGCTGTGCTCTCTGTTCTTTTAAATAGACACAATTAGAGTCTCAGCCTTTGATGTGCGATGTGATTATTTCTGCTACATTAATATATCAACTAATTCATCAGAACATGTAATTCACCCGCACTAACCTCAGAGGCTAGATTCCTCCACATAGGTCTAATTGGTTTTGTACTTGGTGAAAACGGTAAGAGAGGAAGAGATTTTATATTTGTAATGTCAAAATAAATTAGAGATCAGGACAGAACATTTTGCAAATATTGATGAAAGACATAGAATTGGGTTTGTATTGGGCAAATCTCTTCTGATTCTACCTCGTAACATCTCAAGTCTTGCAAAAACCTTGTGTTTTTTGTCTCTTCAGAAGACTATATCTTCTGAAATATATTTAGCATAAACTAAACAGTGACATATTTTGATAAAAAGTATGTGGCTTGCTTTCTTGAGGAAAAGTGAGCTCAAGGAAGGGCATGGAGCTTATTGTTTTTCCCCAATTTAAAATCATGTAGGACACAGCCCATCCAAACCTGGGATCTGAGTACGCATTCTCAGGTCACACAGTAAGCGTGTGAGAAACTTTCCATATAGGACACAAATCTCCATCGTTGCATCAGACTGTGCATAGCAGATACTTTGAGGGAGCAACTTCCGTTTCTACTGTATGCTTCGACATGCTCATAACTTCCCTGTTTACCTTGTGTCATACTCCATCATGACTGTTATGAAACCTGTATTTCCTTATTGCACAAACAGAAAATTATTTAAAAAAAAAGGAAGAGAGAAAGATAAATAAAACCACACCTCACCCTCCCCACCCCACCCCACCCCAAATGTCCTTTCATATGTTCCTTACATGCAAAAGTGTAGCTTTTGAGATATATCATTTTGTTAGGTTTCTCTAGCAGCAGAATGTAATAAAGTGAATAAACACCGTTTCTGCCTGCTTCATGCACTGGTTGCCTTAGTAACTGCAACATAGTGCAGCTGAAGTGGGCTAATACCCTTCAAAGGGAGTTTGAAGGAAGCAGATGGGCAGTGATTATCATTGGTTGGATCAATTAGACCAGAGGATTGTGAGGCACTGAAAATAATACCTTCAATTGCTTCAACTTGCAAGTGGAACAGCGTTTTCAATGTGCCAATTTAAGATAAATGTCATTGTATTTGTAGGTTTTTTGTTAGTTTGTATGTTGAAGAAAGATGTTACTTTCCGATCTTTTACCAGAAGATAACCTTGATAGCTTTACTTTATTTTCAGTAATTTCTTCATTACCAGTCAGTAGCCGTTGGTGTGAACAAAGAATGTTAATAAAAATTAGCCAATCCATAATAAACAAAGGGATTCATTTGTAAGCTAATTATATTTGTTAACTTTGAAAACCAAGAAGGAAAGGCAATACTAAAATCTCTTTACAATAAAAGGAGGAGCAAAGGAAAAATTTGATACTTGAAACTTAATATTTTTGTGGAATATGATTTTTTTTCTAAATGTAAGCTGTGATACTTTGGATCAGGAAAAAAAATTAAAATCTGTCCTGGAAAGAAATATGGAAAATTTTTGTAAATAATCAGCTTACTGACTTATAGAGTGTAACTTTATTATCATAATTTGATTTATTCTAAATTTATTCCAAAGTAAGTGAAAGAAAAGTGAGTGACGAGATTTCTTCTATTTTAAATTTTAAGAGAGAAGTTCCTCTTAACTCTTAATAGGAAAATTTGCAGTCAAAGTGTTAAATATTCTATGACATTTTAAGAAAATTTGCCACAAAATTAAAAATTATTAGTAAAGAAACAGAACTTATACAGCAGAAACGTTCTCACATCCATGAGAGCTTATAACTCTCCCCAAATGTAAAAAACACATTTATCTAACTGCGTATCACATATATATCAGAAATGTCAGAGTTGCAATCCTTTTATTGAATCTGAATACTTTGTATGAATTGTCTCCATGATTTTTGTCTCGGGGATATCCAGTATCATAGACGCTTTGCAGACAGGCTTCACATTTAAACAAGCATGGTATTGGAGTTAGTAGCAGTAATGGACAACCTTCACACAGTGAAAACTACATTTCACTATGGAAATTTGAGATCAGAGGAGTTTCTGATATGATTGCCACATTGAAAGGGGTATAGGATCATTTTTCTTTTTTCCTCAAATACATTTTTTACAGTTTTGTACAAGTGTATGTTATCTCCATTCCTCTGTCATATTCCTGCAGTCCAAAATGCTCTGATTACAGCCTATTTTCACTGCTGGGGTACTGATATGCCTGTTTGCAGCACTTTTTCATACAGTATCAAGGAAACTTGGAAGGATTGAGGGATGAGCAAAAGGATAGGCATGGAGTTAAAAAAAAGGGAAGATGATGAGGGTAAGCACAGGTCCTAAGGGGCTACCTTTACTACTGAATGAAAAGCCATTTGAGGAGAACAGGATAACAAAATGCAGTTACTATAGAGGGAAAACCTGTTACATCTTTAATATGTACCTATTGGTGCCTGAAGCTTAAGAGGCTCTCCTGTCAGTCTCCCTTTCACTTCAAGAAAAGTAACTTTCTGTGAAAGGATCACTTTATCTTATCACAGGCCCACATGGGAATGGGGTTTGGGGAATTTAGGAAACTCCACTAATTCTTTGAGGACACACAAGAATTTTCTTAACATCTCAAAAGCTTTGCAGCAGTGAATGTCAGTAAAGACCAGTCACAGACCCAGCAGGCTGAGGTGAGTGCTTACAACAACTTTGTATTAAACTGAATTTCACTGAATTCAATTCAATACCACGTTTCTGTAAGCCCTGTCCTCAGTAACATTCTTCGAGTTTGATTTACTCTAAAGACTTACATATAGAAAGTGTGTGAAATCATGTCGTATTGTTTCTCTTGTCCATGAGCTGGGGAAGCTGGAAGTAGGGTGAGAAATTCTTGTATTTTCCTGTTTTTTCCCCCTTAGGCAGCTCAGTCCAGCTGAGTACAATGACTTGATGTACAAGTAGTAGAAATCCCTCATGTACCACTACTGCTTCACTCATTTTGAGGATTCCTTGCTTTTATCCTTTTTTTTTTTTTTTTCCTGGTCAGCTTGTCTCTTTTCCATTTTAATGGTGTTGGTTTTGACCTGGCTTTTACCAATTAGTTGATTGCTCAGCTAATGAGCTGAGCAGTATGAAACAGGCCATTATAGATAGGATGTGCAGAATGTAGATTATTAAGTTATGACAGTGAACCCTCATAGGACTTTTGTGCAGATTAGACATCTTAGCTGATGTTTTGGTCCTGGATATGTTCGGGGTAGTTAGCTTAGACACAGAACACATGATGGCTAAGATGTATGACTTAAGTAAGATTAATCACTTTGTAAGGTTTTGCCACCTTGCTTGATTAGGAAGTATCCATCACTGTAATACAACAATGACGAACACTGTAACAAATCCTAAAACAGAAAATCTGAAAGATAGTGTTAATACTTTTAGAATAACAGATACGATTTCAAATTATGTATGGTCCCATAGGTGTGGCAGAGCACAGAGGAAAAAGGACTGCATGTAATAAATGAACTGGGGAACACTGGAAATTAAACATAATGTGGCAGGCTTTTTAAGGATTAAGATTTGGCTTAGCTTTTAGTCTGTTTCCTTTATTTTAAAGTTTCCCTAGCATTTAAAAATTAAGTTGATAAAACCGGTCTGCTTTGGTACTGCCAATTCACTTTTACGTTGCAGTTAACATGACATGAGCTCCCACACAGCTTTTTTACAGAAATACCTGAAACGTATCAAAAAGAGAAAGAAATCCTTCTAAGAACTTGCTTGAATTAAAGTGCCACTAACTGAAACTTCAGGTTTTTTTAAATGAAGTTAGTTGAAAGAGCTTCCGTTTCTTTGCTGAGTGTGTGCCTGGAGCAAAGCTGCTTGGAGGATGATTGACTACCGTTTGTTGTGTTCATTTATTATAGAGATCAAAGTGAAAGTGAACTTCCTTAGAGTGTGCTACCTCATTTTGTATGGTTACTGAAACACATAGCTATCCTTAATGTCACCATAATTTCAGAGATCTGGTTTTGTTGTTGCTCTTGTGTGACTAGCATAGCATTTTTTTCTTCTCAGTCTTTTCAATTTCTGGACTTCGACTCTTCACTACAATAGTGGCTATCAGTATGAACTTAATTCTAGGAGCTTGTGCCAGCTGGTGATTCAATCAAAAGTGCTTGAGAGACCGGTCTCCTTCAATTATCCACATCATGTGCAAATCAACCATTGGTCCTCTCCCTGCAGTGCTTGGGATTATTGGGCCTGACAGTTGCCTTTAATGAAAACCCAAACGTGCTTCTTATGCAAAGAAGAATTCCATTTCTTGATAATTTATTTGTGTTTCTGTGTTGATATTAACAAGACTCTACTAGACATAATGAATTAGTAACTCAACAGCTTTCATACCAAAAGCAGAAATGTACATTTAATGGGACTGGTGTAGCTGAGTAGTTATTGTGGGTTAAAAAGGCTAAAAGGAGAAAAATACATGGGAGAAAATTTAGCTATTCCAGAATACGATTTCAAATATATTATCTTGTGTATACTTCAGAAACAAAACGATCTCTGTTAAACTAGTACTCATCAAAAACCAGGAAAGAAGTATTATACAGAATGTGTCAGAAGCAAGTTACGCCCACTGTCAAATCTCATCTGAAATGCCTTTACAAGAAACTCTTAATTTCAGAATTCATACTGGACTGTGAGGCACTCGCTATCAAAGCTACCACAAGAATATCAATGTGCTTTTGAAGTAAAGAATTCAAACCCAAATTAACAAATGTTTTCCCTTTTAATTGATGAACTTTATTATAGAGTTCAATATCTTCTATAAACTCTGTGTCTGCTTTCTTATTTCATCATCATGATTTCTGAAATTATGTTTTTCTCTTTCTTATGACAAAAATAATTTAGGAAGAAAGCCTATCCACAGATTTTGTGTTTTATGTCTGTCTTTGTGTGTGGTTATACATAAATACACATCACAGGTATCCTTATCTATACAGATATTTATCGTGTTCTGTTTTTTCTTCTTCTTTTTGGTATATCTGCTTCCTCTTGGAAAGGAAGCTTTTGTGACTAGACAAACTGTTACCATTTCTGCTTTTATAGGGGAATGCCACAGATCTGTGTATTTTAAGGTCACAAGGTATCTCTATAATCATCTTTTCTGGTTTCTGTTATAGCATAATTTCCACTGTGAGGTTCAAATCACAACACTGGTGAAACTGAAATGAATCTTTTAGAAAGATATCCAGTCTCATTTTAAAGCCTTTTGACAAGGTATCTTTAAAAGAGCTTGTTTTGGCAGTTGACTCCTTATTAGTAGTCCTTACTACATTCTCTCTAACATGTTTTTGTCTAATCTCCGGTTGCTTGCTAGGTTAAAGGATCCTCTACTGTCTATCATGTTGTCAATGTTCAACCCTTTCCCATGTCTGCTCTGTACTTGTCTGAACTCTGCTCTATGTGAGTAATAGGAGAATGGCATCTTTGAGAAGTATTAATGATATGGAAAAGTATATTCTAGAATGTTTTTACTTTTTGCAGCTTCTTAATACTGTTATCCCATATAGTAGAAGCCATGTTACTCTGATTTTTCGGTCCAGAAAATCCTGACAACTTTCCATTGTGCAGAAATTAACATTCTGACTTCATCAATAACAAACCACGTGTTGTTGAGTGGTGCTAAGTGCCCCCTTCTGAATATAGCGTAACTTCTGCACCCGTATGTAGCTAAACCATAGAAAATGCCTTTGAAGAGACTTTGTAGAGCAGCTATATTGTTTCTTTTTTACTTCATTAATGTTCTTCTCACAAACAAGACAGGCTTGATGTACACAGATGCATACCTCTTTTGGTTTTGTGCTAAACAGTTATATGTAAATTCAGAGATTCCTGAATTAGTGCATCCAAGTTTATACAAAACTAAAACTTAAAAGGTGTTTCTAAGCTGTGATCTTATATAAGTTATGTTTCATTATATATTAACTTAATTTGCAAGAACTATTAATAGTTCTCTGCTTGCAAACCTTCTATCTTGCATCCTTAGCTTCTACAGGAATATTATGCAGATGTCTGCTGCTACTGAGTTGTATTATTGTAAGTGTTGTGACAAAAATTAATCAAGTGAAAATATTTGCCATACAGTATTTTTAGAATACTTGAAAGTTGGCTTTAAAAGTCATACGGGGTGTGGCAAAAAAGCACTTTATGTGCAACTTTGTATTCAAAGTAATAATATTTTAACAAGTCTACGTTTAATTTGAGATTAAATATTGAAAATATTGAAAATTTTGAAATTAAATACTTGAGAAGACAGTTTGGTGTGCATTTGCAAGATATTTTATAACTCTAACAAACATTGTTATATGGCCTGGACAAGATCATTACTGTGCCTTTTTTTAAGATTTATTCAGTGAAATATCTCAAATTTATTTTAGCGAAAGAACATCTAGCACAAACACAGCCAACCTGCATGCTATATAAGTACAAATTTCTTCAAATTGCAAAAATAGAAAACCTAACAAGATCTAATTCTTCAGGTACAAGTCCTAGACTCATGTTAGATTTGCCCACCCCAGAGGCTGACAAAACAGAGATAGAGGAAAATGTCTGCCTTGAACAAGGAACAAGACCTAAGAACAAATACTGACGAAATCAGCAGTCTGTCAGAATTAGCTTACTTTGTGTGTCTTCAAGCTGCCTTCACAGGTTTTGTTTTTGAAATCTTTTGCTTGGTCAGAATATTTTTGCTTATACAAGTTTCACTGGGCATCTTTAAGTCAATCTGATTTGATAAGGTACAGGTACCTTACCTGATTTGGTACAAAAAAAAATGTCTTTGGTAGCCTGCTTCAGGGAAAAGTCAAGGAAAGGTTGCTGCAGACAAAAAACTCGTGGACAGATAGATTAATGCTGCTGAATGCTTTGTAACATTTGGCTGTGCTGAGCTCACAAGGATGGGAGCGTGATTCTAGCCAGCTCTAACCATGCATTTGTAATAGCTCAGTTCCTGGCATTTTCATTTTGCGTATAGGCAGATCTGCATAAGCAGAGCAGAATTCTAACAAGCTTCTAAAAATGTAGGAAGTCATATAAGCAGAGGAAATGACTGTGTAAACAAATGTATAAAAAGCTACTGAGAAGAGAAAAAGAAGAATTAGTTCTCTTAATGCTTCATATGTGTTGCTGAAGGCAGCAAGGAATGGTCAAAATAAATATGATGAAGAAAAGGGTAAGACTTTCCAGAAAATTTGTTCAATCTTGTCATCTGTGATCTGTGTAATAAGTTAAATAAAGATTTTTTTTCAATGCTTTTGATGGGTTGCTATGAATAGATCCTGCCTTTTGGAGGGCTGATTGACTAATTGGTCTCTGTTTTCTTTTCCAAATCCATGACTTTGTGATTCATAAAGTACAGTGACAACATACTGACATTCCAAAATTCACCACAACTAGTAAAAAAAGCCAAACACCTAAAACTAAAAAAAAAAAAAAAAAAATTAAAAAATTGCTAAAGAGGATGCTATACAAAAGTTCTTACTATATCCTGGATAAGAAAACTGAAGCACTTCAGAAAAACATCTAAGCACTTAAAGTAAACTACAGAAGTAGTTTAACAGATATTAATAAGTACTTATAATCCTGCAAATATAGCTTTTGCTTTCATGGTACCAATATTTTTAAAAGGAGAAAAAAGGAAGAAAAAGCTATATATTATCATATGTAAATTAGCATCTTGACATATATTCTATTTTGTCTGTGTTAAGTAAAACTCTGCAAATGGAGAAAAATAAGTTTATGGCAGTGTAGGCTTTACAAGGGATGCCAAAAATGAAAATCCTTGAAAATTTCCCTAGTTTGCACAATACATATTTCAAGTGTCAGTTTTATTCTATAGGAAAAGAGGCTGTTGTTTGACTAATGAAATATTAACTTCAGGAGAGAATATCTAAGTTCAGCAGACTGATAGAGGAACAGTCTTAAAAATCAACTTACATTAAACAGTTCTGAGGCCTTAAAAAATTCCCAGAAAAACTACAACAACATTCTCAAAAAATATGATTTTTTTAATGAAAAAAAATGTAGAACAATAAACATTGAAAAAAAATCCAGGCACCTGAATTAATTCTTCAGCAAAGCTGTGATTTCCTCTGGTAATTTGATGGATCTGATTCACTGAGCCTCTGAGATGAAATCCATCAAAGATAAATGATACCATGCAAAAAGTGAGCACACATGGTTAATGCTGTTCAGTTAATCCCTGTCCATTATTTTTTTTCCCCAAAGAGGTCAGGGACTAAATCTACCACAGTAACACCAGGTATGATATGTAAAATTTGGTAAAGATCCCAGACTAGAGTATTGAGAAGATGTACTCTGTGTGTGTGTGTGTGTGTGTGTGTATCTGTGTGTATGTGTGTTTATATACATCTATGTGTGTGTATTTATACATTAATTTACTCACTGGGAGAAACAAGAGTTTGAAGTTTGGTGTCCTTTCATGATACAAAGTTGCAGAGCAGCCTACAATTACAATTACATTTCCCTGTAATACTGATATCTGTAAAACTTTTTAGGTCTGTCTTTATATGTGTCCCATTTCTATGATAAATAGATTATGTAATGTGAAAAATAAGTGTAATAATTTACAAAAAAAAAGTATATATAAGGGGATAATATAAGATATGAATCTTGAAATTGAAACAGAATTCTTAACTTTAGTGATAGTTTGTTAAATAAATAAATGATCATATCTGTGTGTTGACTTCTCAACTTTGACAGCTTTACAGAAATTTCTGAGAAGCCTCTGTATCAGACAAAATTTTTTTGCTCTTTTTATACTTTTTTTTTAATACTTTTTGCAGTCCTAGAAACTATATTCAAGATAACTATGTAGTAGACTGAAAGCTTCCCTGACACTTCACTCTGTTCTATAGTTTAGTTATATCCGAAAATTAAATCAAAGATTTGAGGTTTACTTTTGTCTGGAAATGAACCAGAAATCAGGGACATGTAAAGTGTAATTTGCTTTAGAATGGCCGATTTTTGTTGTCTTTTATGTCCTTAATAACATGATTCTCATTTTATTTTGTCAAGCACTATTGAACAATATTACCTGAGGAATTAATTGTTGGCATTTTTGGTTTAATGGATCCAAACAGACTCTTGTAATTAACCCATTTTTTTACTTAACACACAAATAGCTATTATTGTGCAGTCATTGTCACTCCCTTCAGGAGTTTTTTTACTCATAAACACTATATATTCATACCTCACGGAAGCTTTTGCTAGTCTATGGTAGAGCTTGATCATTACACTTTCCAAAGTTGTTACTTGATATTGTTATCTTACTGTTGTTCTGGGGGGTTTTTGGTTTTTTTCTCCGCAGAAGAAGTGATTTGGTGCTGTCACCAAAGTCAGTGACTTGCTTAAAGAGACAACATAGTCCAATGTGGTTGTAACATTAAAATACACGCAGGTGAATACATATTTCAAGTGTGTGATGTGCTGTTTCCAGGTTATGCCCACTGACACGCTGCCATCCTGGCTGAAGGAGAAGATCCAATCTGAAATTCTTGTAAAGCTTGCCCAACCATGCCTAAGGGTGAATCTGGTGGGAGCTGTTAGCAATGAAGAAGAATAAATGGGAGTGATCAGCCGTTAATTTGAAATGCATCTGCAGATCCAAACTCAACACCAGGGACCCTGAAGCCACTCACCACAAAACTTAAAGACAGGTAAAGTTCTCCTCACTTCACTCATGTGAGAAATGAAGCTCCCTCTCTCTCATGCCCTTTCTTATACTACTTCTTTTAAGTAAAGCTGTGCTTGGCATGATGAAAGAATTCAATCTTTAGTTATCCTTGCTGTAAGCTTATTTCAAATATAATTGGATAATCTTCCAGATTCTGGGGGAATCTCTTTGCAAACAGCCCCTATTTGATGCAATTGGTATTTGCTAAAATAACAAAGATATGATTAAAAAAGAATAAAAGTATAGTTCTTTTTTTTGTAATAAGAACCCTGTTTGACCAGCAACTATTTTAAAAGAACCCTATAACCCAGAGTAATACGCATGCCTATATTTACATGTACTTATATTTTATTTTCTAACAAAGAAGGCTCAACATCTATGAATACTGTGATCTGTGGTTGGGTCTCATTGGGAATTTGAACCCTAGTCTGTGTACTTGCTGCCCTCAACTTTAGAGCTCCCAAATGTATAGTCACCATTTGAACTAATATTCCCAAATCATTTATATATTTGCATTCCCTCAGAATACGCATGTGGCTCTTTGGCTCATGGGAAAGCTCTACACATAAAAAATGGTATTCTGATAGTCCAACTTAAAACCTTAACTTAAAACCTACCTGTGTAGCCAGGAAAGAAAGGTGTGCTCCTAATCTAAATTACATGCCTCAAATTATGTGATGATAATGTCAACTGTGCTCTAACATTGGAAATTACTTGCAATTAGCATTTGCAACACAGTTTTTGTTGGTGAAAAATATACTTTGTAAATAGTTTTCAATCAAGAATTAATGCTGAATGATGTTTAATGTTAGCTCATTGTCTCATTCTGCTGATTACCTGGCTCTCAATGGGTCTGTAATTAGCTATTACCTTGCTGAGTTTGCAGAGATTTTTTCCACTTATTCCCACTCTGCATATTTTTTTTCTCAGAATAGACTATAGCTTCTTCCAAATTCTTCACCACAGTTCAGTGTGGTGGAGAAAAGAACTAATGAAATCTTTGAATCTGTGAAAAAAATACTGAGAAGAAAGAGAAGTCTTAGATCTTTGTATATGACATTGAGATAGTGCTCATGAAGTCCATATTTTTTAAAAGTCTGTTGAAAAATTGGAGCAGATGAGGAAAGGAACTGTTGATATGTTCCTAAGATTAGAAAGTCTTTCTGCAAGGAACAGAGCTCAATCTGTTTACTTTATCTAAAATAAAATTGAGATGTCACTTGATTACAACATATGTGTATATAGTGGTTAATAACAAGCACTTAAATCCAACAGAGAAATACGTAATTAATGTCTGGTAGCTGAGCCACAGAAATTTGCATTAGCAATTTGGGACAGCTTTTTAACAATGAGGATAATTAAGTGCTGGAATAAATTGCTATAGGATTGCTAAATTTACCATCTTTAAAGTCCTCAGTATGGCTGGAAGGAGTCACAACGTAGGACGTGTCCACTTGTTCCAGCTGAAATGCTGCTGGTTGTGGGAGGAGGAGAGTGCTGCTGTCTCTCACATTCTTCTTGCAGCAAGTGCTGCGCCAAAGCCAAATTGGATTGCTTTTTCAAAATTTTCTCTTAATTAAATACCAATTACTGCAGTTGAATGCAGGGATACATGATTGAGAATTAATGACCTGTGATATGGAACATGACAAACTAAATCAATGTGTTTCTTTTGTTTTTTTGATTTGCAGGTTCACAGACTTCACACAGAGTATTGAAATCTAGAGTAGCAGTGTAACTGGACTGACTGCAGACTTGGTTTTCCTCCTTATTCTGTGAGTACTGCTTAATTTAAATAGTTTTAGAGTTGATGTTATTCACAACACGCAGATTTCTGGGTTTGGAGTTCAATTTTATTTTATTTTTTCTCTTCCACATGTTGCGTTCCAGGCAGACCTTATAGTGGCCTTCCAGAACCTAAAGGTACAGGAAAGATGGGGAGGGACTGTTTACCAGGGCATCTACTGATTGGATGAGGGGTAACAGCTTTAAACTAAGAGAGGGTAGATTTAAATTAGATCCCATGAAGAAAGTCATTACTGTGAGGCACTGGAGCAGGTTGCCCAGAGAAGTTGTGGATGCCCCATCCCTGGAAGTGTTCAAGGCCAGGCTGGATGGGGTTTTGAGCAACCTGCTCTAGTGGGAGGTATCCCTAGGAGAGGGATTTGAACTAGATCTTTAAGGTACCTTCCAACTCTAACCATTCTATGAATCTATGATTTTCGGGTGGAGAGTTTGTCATGTTTTTTGGTGGACAATAAGAAGTTGTCCAAAGAAGGTCAATGAAGCTGAAGCTGGTGAGGGGTCTAAAGATAAAGTCTGACAAAGAGCAGCTGAGGTGACTGGGGTTGTTTAGCCTGAAGAAAAAGAGCCTCAGGGGCTCTTATTGATCTCTACATCTACCAGAAAGAAGTTTGTAGAGAGGTGGGGGTTGGTGTCATATCCCAAGTAACAATCAACAGGACAAGAGGAAATGGCTTCAAATTGGACCGGGGGAGGTTTAGGATGGATATTAAGAAAAATTTCTCCACTGACAGGGTTGTCAAGCATTGGAACAGGCTGATCAATGACATGGTTGAATCACCGTCCCTGGAAGTATTGAAAAGGTGTGTAGATGTGGCATTTAGGGATATGGTTGAGTTGTGGTTTTGGCAGTGTTAGGTTAATGGTTGTACTCGATGATCTTAAAGGATTTTTCCAATGTAAATGATTGTATGATTCTATGGAGCATAATGACAATCAATAACATGTTTTGCTTGTTGAGTATAATTCTTAAAGTGATTTAGTTAGTGCTATGTTTCATTCTGAAACCATACTACAGAAGAAAAGATGGGAAAAAGAAAAGAAGAAATGAAGAATTTGGATTATAGCCACCTACTGGGAGTTTTTCTATGAAGTCCATGAAAAAATGCCTTAGGACAATTACAAACGGCATTTAAATTTAATCATCACACATATCAGATTTCTACAAGATCTGGATTAATAATATGAAATCCTAATCTCTTTGAAGTTAGCTACAAAATTCTCATTAACTGTCATTAACATATCTTCATTAGTAATGTCAGGATTTAAAAGTCAATACTGAAAGGAGTTACTTCTGAGCATTGTGATTATTAACAAGCACAACATTTGTTATGATCCTTCTCCTCCATGTGAGAATATTTTTCCATTTATATGTGTTTGTTTGTCTGCTTTGTGTGTTTAGACTCCTAACTCTTGAGCACAGAAATTAGTTTAAGAATACTTTGTATAGTCTCTTAATAGAAGGGCCTGTGATTTCAACTGGAACATCTGGGTGCTATCAGAATGCAATGGTTTAATAATAATTGCTTACTAAATGGCTAGGAGGAAAATTGCATACAGAAAGGCAATTAATTGTATTGTGATAATACAGGCTACCACCTACATTGGCTTTTCATGATAAGGGCTGTTGAAAGACACTGAGCACCTTTGTTAAGCATTACAAAGACAAAACAGCAGCAGGTGCTATACAGAATTCAAGAACTATTGTTTAAACTTAAGCAATATTGACTAAAACTCTGATTTCACCCTAGGAAGCCAGTTAATTATAGCTGAGTCTTTTTTAAAAGCCTGAGATGACACAACTGACAGAATTACAGATGGAGGAAGCTGAACTAGTCATTGACACCAATGATATAAAGGACCCTTGTGCTTCTTACCTCATATGAAGGAATAGTTACAAATTGCCAGTATGGTTGATGATACACAGCAGTTAATGACATATATAGTGTATTCATGACGAAAAAAAAACATGATTCAGATCTAGTTTCTATGCATTTGATGGTCTCAAGCCTTTCACAGATGATGGTGCTGTTCTGAATGGAAATAGGTAAAGGAAACAAAAATTGCAGGGTTACATACTTTTCTGCAAGGTAGGCCCAAAGTTCTAAAGGAAGGAGAGTTTTTTATTGCATTTTGATAATTTTTAAAGTTTTTATTCCTTTTTTATGTGTTAGAAATGTGTTTTTTTGGTCTGCCTTGGATTACTTTATAGACAATAGAGTACAATGAAGAATAAGATTTACCAAGAGATAAAAACTAAATGGAGGGGAAAACAATTCTGGTCCTGATAAAAGTTATTTTATCTAAGAGTCTTTTCCTCTAAGTCAAAAGTATTTTGATGCTATTGTCTTCAGAGCACAGAATAAGTGTGGAGTCTTAAAAAAAGGTCATCTTATATCTGAAGTGTCAAGTCATAACAGAAAATGGATAAGAAAGGAAAAGGATAAATGATGGATATGTAAAGAAAAATACTAGGTATTAAAAATAAAGGCATTATTTGGCTACCTTCAAAATGTAGCTAAAATCTAACTAAGCCTGTCTAAATAATTAAGAACAAAAATCTTAGTAAAGCTTGTACATTACCCAATCCTCAATTAAATATTAATTGCCGAACTCCAAGAACTCCTGTGACCTATATTCCCAGAATATGATGAGTACTTTTGTTTCACAGCAAAACAATTATTTGATTAAAAAACCTCAAACCCTACAAAACTTCCTGCACTGCTCTCTTATTACTTACCCCACTTCTGAGACATGCAGGCTTACTTTCCTTAACTTTGATCCCATACCTATGAGTTAAATGATATTCTGGGGCAGGGTGGGTATTTCTCTGTTATTCATGAGGAAACTACTTCTTACTGCACAGATTAGGTCCAAGAATTACCAAGAACAAGAATGTACCTAGTAATTATGACATTCATCTGGGAAAGCGGACTAGGTGTTTCGTCTTCCTCTTATCATGAATATCTAATGTATTAATTTATACTCGAGCTGCTGGATAATTGGGATACCACAGTACCAATGTGTTGTTTATACAACCTTCTCCAGAGAATTCAGAGGTTTCAGTCCCTGGAGGCATAGTGCTCTTTGTACACCTCAGAGGTTTGGGGTGTTTTTTTTTAAAGATAGGGAGCTTAAGACATGCTATATGACTTTCTAATGGTTATTTTAGCAATACATCATGGAATTGTAAGAGTTGGAAGGGACCTCTAGAGATCATCTAGTCCAACTCCCCTGCTAAAGCAGGATTGCCCAGAGCACATCACTCA
>JAOTQQ010000032.1:36760508-36776114 GCA_026546715.1 Gallinago undulata | reverse complement strand
GTGCTCCAATCCCTTAATCATCTTTGTTGCCCTACACTGGACTCTCTCCAGTAGTTCCCTGTCCCTCTTGAACTGGGAGCCCAGAACTGGATGCAGTATTCCAGTTGTGGCCTCACCAGAGCAGACTAGAGGGGGAGAATGACCTCCCTCGACCGACTGGCCACACTCTTCCCCATGCAGCCCAGGATTCCATTGGCCCTCTTGGCAACAAGGGCACATTGCTGGCACATGACAAGTGTGCTATCTACCAGGACTCCCAGATCCTTCTCCTTAGTAGGGCTTCCCCGAAGATCCATCCCTAACCTGTATTGGTGCCTGGGGTTCTTTCTCCCCAGGTGCAGGACCTTACATTTGTCCTTGTTGAACCTCATTAAGTTCTTCTCGGCCCAGCTCTCCTTCCTGTTCAGGTCACACTGGATGGCGGTGCAGCCCTCTGGAATGTCAGCCAGCCCTCCTAATTTGGTATCATCAGCAAACTTGCTGAGGATACACTCTGTCCCCTCTCCCAGGTCATTTATGAATATGTTGAACAGGACCGGGCCTAGTATTGACCCCTGAAGGACACCACTGGTCACAGGCTTCTAACTTGATCCCGCTCCATTAATTAGAACCCTCTGCATCCTGTCACACAACCAGGACTCAAATCAACCTCACTGCCCCCTCATCTATCCCACACTTCCTTAATTTTCTAATGAGGATGTTATGGGGGACAGTGTCAAAAGCCTCATCATATGGATATAGTTTTTGGCAGGTTTTTGTGCTAGCTCTGTAGCTCAGATGTTGGCTCAGGCTGCCCCAATGTATCTAGCAGATACCAGTTCTCAGGTTAATATCTCTCAGGCAGTGAGAGTCCAGCAGGTCCAAGCTGCACCAACTTGCACGTTCTACTTCTTGGGCTAGATAAATGGTTGGCAGAGCCACATAACCTATGTCCTGGCCCAGAAACTCATAGTGAGAAAAGGTTAAGGAGACAAGCAGACCATTCAGTTTTCAAGCTTCTTTTCTTGACCTCTCACAGCACTCTGCAGATTCCCTGTGCTGTTTGCATAACTACAGGTCTGAACTGATGCCAAAGCTTCTGGTGCATTTTACAAATTGGCATCAAGATCAGTTCTGCTGCCGTCCAGACAAATTATGCCCTGAGCAAACATGTACTTCATCAAACTGCTCAGTAGACACTGTTAGGGATGTTTTTCATTATCTGATCCTCAGTGAGAGATCAACAGAAATCTGTTAGCAAACACTAGAGCTTAAAAGACGTCAAAGATCTGAAACACAATTATTGCTTTTTGTTGTTGTAGACTCTTAAATCCAGAATAAAATCTTGGTAACCACTCTGGTTTTATGATGCACCAATGTGTTTTATTTAGGATTAGCTCTCTGTAGAGGTGTTAGTGTGTGGCCAGAATGTCCTACTAATTACTTACTTTCAGTATTACCCCACATCCAATGGGCACATAAAGCAATATTTATGAATGTAGGCAAGAAATAACCAGTGGGACAGTATCTGAAAATGTCTCAGATTGTTTTGGAAGTTTTAGATTCTAATAACTTTATTTGTGTTATGGAGAATGCTACTATGTCAAGCAGCACCTCAGAGCTGAGGCCATAAACTATATCTGAGATTTGAGAAATAGTCAACCTAATTAGAATCAAGGAGGTATCCAAGCAGACTTTATTATAGTGGGCAAGATCAAGTTTACTATGGTAAAGTAGTGGAAAATGGTAGGAAATGTAATAAAAAATACTTGCTATTTTTTATTACTATTAGATGTAATAAAATAATTGTGAACATTCCTGAAAGTATAAAACTTAAATGATGCATTAAAATCAGAGGAAATGTATTTGTGATTCTAAAACTGTAGGTAGAAAATTTGACAGTGATATAAAAGTGTAACCATCCTGGAAGAGCTGCAATCATAACCTTCTTCTATAGTTTGGTTTCTTCATTGTTATTAAATGAACTTTCATTTACTTATGTTACTGAAAGACCATATTAAATGGATAGTCTGCATATATCTTTTAAATATTATCGTCATACATGGTTATCTTAGTTTAATACCATTTATGGTTTTAAGAAGTATTTAATGTCTGTTTCTGAATAGTGCTTGCACAGCCTCAAGGCTTTCCTTTTATCTCACTCTGCCTCCCAGCCCCCCAGTAAGTAGGATGAGGGTGAACGAGAATGTGAGGGTGGACACAGCCAGGACAGCTGAGCTAAAATGAGCAAAGAGATATTCCATGTCACACAACACCATGTTCAGCAATAAAAGCTAGGGTAGAGGAAGAAAAAGGTAAGATTTTTTGCTTCCAAGGTAGGTATTGTTCGGAGAATGGCTGGGCAGTGGTGGGAGGTGATGAGTGATTTCCTCTAATTAGCTCCGCTTCCCAACTCCCCCTTCCTCTCCTTCACTTATTAAACTGTTTTAACTGTTTTTAACTTGACCCCTGAGTTTGCTCACTTTTGCTTTTCTTATTCATTCTTCTTGTCCTGCTGGGGTGGAGGGAGAAGGAGAGTGGATGTGTGTGTGCTTGGCTGCTGGCTGCGGTAAAATTGCCACAGCTGAAAAGGACGGATTTTGCACCTTCTGCAATGAATAATGATTTTGCACAGATCAGTAAAGATACCAATAAACAGTCTAACTGTAGTTTATGAAGACTCTCCTCTGCTCTTCATTTTAAGTACCCAAAACGAAGCATAATGTAATGACAGTGACTCAGAAAAAACAATGTTGGCATATCTTCTAAAGAAATAACACTTGAAACATCTTTGATTTGATTATGACTGAATGTCACATCACTTTAGCTACAGGTTGGTCTATCTTTGCAAGACAAATGCCTTGTGTATCACCAAGAATGTAAGAGGGTTTCTTTCAGAAGAAGAAATTGAAAATTTGGTCCAAAAAAGGTATGCTTTCTACATGCTTACATACCATCAGATCTTGGAACTATCCAAGTGAGGAAAAGTGCATCATTGGATTTATTTTCAAGTGGTGCAAACATAGTCCACTAAGAATATATATTAAAAAAATTCTTCAGTCAAATGATTTGGGCTTTGATAATGTATTATCAACAGAAAACCATTATCTTTGGGGACTCATCAACAAATATTAAAAAAAAAGGAAGGGAAATTCTTGTATAGAGTTCATGTAGTAATTAATACAGGAATTTGTGCTTCAAGGAAGTCATCATTTGCTCAAAAGTTTTCCATCATAGAATCATAGAATCATTTGGGTTGGAAAGGGACCTTAAAGATTATCAAGTTCCAACCCCCCTGCCATGGGCAAGGACATCTTCCACTACACCAGATTGGTCAAAGCCCCATCCAGCCTGGCCTTGAACACCTCCAGGGATGGGGCATCCACGACCTCCCTGGGCAACCTGTTCCAGTGCCTCACCACCCTCACTGTAAAGAATTTCTTCCTAATATCTAATCTCAATCTCCCCCCTTCCAGTTTAAAACTGTTGCCCCTTGTCCTGTTGCTATACTTCTTTGTAAAGAGTCCCTCTCCAGCTCTTCTCGTGTTATCTATCTGCCAAAAAGCACTACAAAAGTAAATGTTTTTTTTTCAGTTTCTGGAACATGTTCTTACCATAACAGTTGTCTTTCCATCTGAAATTGGATTTTTCAGGAAGTACTTTTCTTAATTAAGAAAATACTCATTTTATATTCTCCACAGATTATAAAAGGGTGAAGATAAAAGGTGTTTTGACTCTTCCATGAAAAGATGGAAGCAATTAACTTCATAGTTTAAAAAGATGATTAAAGAATGTGTAATGACTACTACATATGGAAGAAATAATGTGAATGTGTATGTGTGAGGAATTTCACATGGTTTATTGTGTTATCTTCCAATTTTGTTCTCTCTGTTCCTTAAGCAAATATTCTCACATCTTAAGTTAAATACAGGAATAATAGGAAAATATTTTTCATGCAAAACACCTAGATTGATTCCAGGAAACAAGGAAGTACTGACTTGGTCAAAATTAATTTTCTTGTATTGGCACTCATGCAGATATGCAATAGCGCAGTCTTAACATATGCTTCCAGATCAGCATCCAAAGGAGTGCAACTGTCAGAAGAGAGGAAGTTAGAGGATTTGGTAAGAGGAGTGGGCCAGGCTTTAGGTGGGGACATCAACTTAATGTGACTGTGAATAAAAGTTGGTAATCACTTTTTTGGTTGGTTGGTTTTTTCTTTGTTTGCTTATTTTTTGGTGAAAAGCAATTGATTTACTTATAGATTACGAAAGCTAGAATAATCTTGCTATTTTAATTAGTGTGGTGTCTAATGTGATTAAGAACTTCATGTGTCTCACTTTATACTTTTATTCAAATTAAAAAAAAAACAAACTCTAAACCCAGACCTAAGGAGGAGATATTTCAGGATGTAACTCTGCTCCTGGGGGTGCGACCTTGGGATAAGGCTCCTGTTCTCATTATGAAGGTTGATGAGCCTTCACAGATTGTGTCAAAAATCAAATTTTATTAAATAAATAACATTCCTCCAAATTTTGATCCACTGATCTTTTCATTCTCAGAAATGTTTCACTCCTTACCAGATTTTGAATGATTTATTATTCTGGTGGCCTAGGATCTTTTCATGGTTTCTACTAAATTCTTGCTTTAAAGGCACTGATTCAAGCAATTCATCTTTTTTGTTTCAAATAATGAACCATCATATCTCATTAACAAGTCTTTAATGTGGCTGAACAATAACTTTCGAAGTTAATACATATACAAAATTTCCTAAGCTAAATCTACTGCTATTACACTGAAAGTTTAGTAAAATGGAATGCAAATTTTATATTTTTTTATTTATCTTTTTTCATTTACTTCTCATCTGCCCTTTGATATTCTCAGAGATCTCGGTCTTTCACATAGGAAAATATTCTGTTTGAATTCTTAAACATATCTTTTTAATTAGTATTTTGCATTCTAAATTCAAGAAAGAAGTGAGAGTCCCAAGACTAATGATGGCAGATTCATGACATGTAGTTCCTGATTTAAAGTTGTATTTATGTGCTTGGAATCATCTTGGAGCCAAAGTAATGAATTATTATTCTTGGCTGTCACATGAAAACAAAAAGCATCATAGTTTATTAAAACAAAATATCTTGTTAATGCCCAGAGCCAAGTTAACTGTTAGTAATGTTTTGCTAAACAGATAAAATCCTGAGATATTTAGAAGGCTTTTAACAACATTATTATCAACTACATATTTATTCAATAGTTGATTAACACAGGAAAATGTAACCCTTCCACTCTCAATTTCTTATTTTTTTCAGGATGTTGGTTTCAACCAGTGGCTGGACAATGTGTATTATGTCTTAAAATGCAATGTTAGAATTCAGTGTAGTACTCTGCAAGTTAGAATGAGTCTGACCTTCCAGAGTTTGGAGTAAAAATAAGTAGAATTTTTGAAAAAAAAACAGAAATAGGTTACAGTATTTAGACATTGCTCTCTACAACCTCAACATGTTGTTGGAGCAGGGAAGGCAGTGTTGATCTCTTCATCTCTCTGCTGTCCAGTGACAGCATGTAAGGGAATGGCTTAAAGCTGTGTCAGACAAAGCTCAGACTGGATATTAGGAAGAGGCTCTTCACTGAGAGGGTGGTCAAGTGTTGGAACAAGCTCCCCAGGGAAGTGCTCATAGCACCAAGTCAGTGTTCAAAAAACATTTGGACAATGCTCTTAGATATACATATCTATTCCAGTCTTGTTCAATATATTCATCAATGACCTGGATGAGGGGACAGAGTGTACCCTCAGCAAGTTTGCTGCTGATACAAAAGTAGGAGGAGTGGCTGATGCACCAGAAGACAGTGCTGTCATTCAGAGAGACCTGGACAGGCTGGAGATTTGGGCAGAGAGGAACCTGATGAAGTTCAACGAGGGCAAGCGTAGGGTCCTGCACCTAGGGGGGGAATAGCCCCATGCACCAGTATAGGTTACGGGTTGACCTGCTGGAAAGCAGCTGTGTAGAGAGAAACCTGGGGATCCTGGTGGACAAGAAGTTGACCATGCGGCAGCAATGTGCCCTTCTGGCCAAGAAGGCCCATGGTCTCCTGTGGTGCATTAAAAAGAGTGTTGCCAGCAGGTTAAAGGAGGTCATCCTCCCCCCCTACTCTACCCTGGTGACACCACATCTGGAGTACTGTGTCCAGTTCTGCCTTCTTGAGAAGAAGAACAGGGAACTACTGGAGAGAGTCTATCTGAGAGCTACAAGGATGATTGATTGAATGGAGCATCTCTCTTTTGAGGAAAGGCTGAGAGACTTCGGTCTGTTTAGCTTGTAGAAGAGAAGACTGGTAGGGAATCTTGTCAATGCTTATAAATATCTAAAGGGTGGGTGTCAAGAGGACGGGGGTCAGGCTCTTCTCAGTGGTGTCCAGTGATGGAACGAGAGACCATGAACACAAGCTGGAACACAGGAAATTTCATCTCAATATGAGGGAAAACTTCTTTACTTTGAACTCCAACTTTTTACTTTTACTTCCAACTCGGGCTGTTCTATGAATCTATTCTTTATTTCAGATTTATTAATAAGTAGCCATTATTACACATCTTTTTAAGGTTCCTATTTCATTGAATAAAATTTTTTCATTGAAAATTTCTCACCTGTTATTCATAAAATAATTGTTAGTTGTAAAGTAATTCACAAAATAATCAACATTATTCCTAAATGTTCATGTGTAGGTAAAATTAAAGGGACTGTTGGGAAGATCCTGCCCAGATAGCAGTGAAAAGATGAAGAGAAATTGTAACCCTTTCTACTTGAAATTTGCTGTGTTAAAATTTATCACTTCATTAACTGTGAACCTCCTATGGTATTCATTTATCAAAGCGACTAAAAAACATCTTAGATTATGTGATCTTGTATACTCTTCCCAGGGGAGAAGTGTGTACAGTAGAACATCTTCTTTTTGTGTTTGATATTATTTTTTTGGGGGTGTGTATGTGTGTTGGGTTTTGGTTTGTTGTTTTTGTTTTTGTTTCTGTTTTTGTTTTTTGGTGTTTTGTGTTTTTTTTTTATTTTGTGGGGGTTTTTGTTGTTTTTTTTTTTTTTTTTCCCTGACATTCACAACAATTCATGTTACAAAAAAAAGAAAAATTCAAAGAAACGTGTTTCATGCCTGGAGCAGCCAGAGTGAGGTTTCCTGATATGTTTTTTCTAAAAGTATGTCCTGCAGTATGAGATGACTCCTTTATATACCTGTATTTCTACAATAGATATTTTATAACCTAACAAGTCATGCTACCTTTGACTATGAGGTTATGTCAGGAAGATGGGAGGGGAAAAGGAGTGCACAGGGAAAACTGGGAAGAAGGGCAGTCCCATTGCAGATAGGAAAAGAAGATACAATCATCAAGGATTTAGAGAACAGGTAGACATAAAGTCAGTGTATTTTCAGAACAAAAGGTGAGAAGCAGGGGATATTCACTTTTCAAGGCTTCCTTCTGTGGAAATTTAGGAAGTCTTGAAAACATGATATTTTTGTATCAGTAACTTGGTATAATGAGAGATGTGGTCTTTCTTTCTCCTCTTGATTTAAGTCCAGACGTTAAGATCTAAATTATGAAAACATTTAGCAGAATGATATCTATCTGAATGGAGATGGAAAGGACTCAGTTTCCAATTATCTTTCTGCTGTGGTTGACTTTGAATAGAAAGGTTTTTCATGTGATGTAGAAAAGGTACTCAAAAAAGAAGTACAAAAAAGTTCAGACCTGCATGATGTAAAAAGCTTACAGAAAGTAGCTGAGAAAAAGATAAGGGACAAAGCTTCAATGCATATGTAGAAGTATCTTAAATGTTTGAAGAACTTTTAATTGTGTGTTCTCATAGAAATTTGTCCTTCAGAGCAAAAAAATAATATAACAGATGTGGTTTATGCTAAATATGTATTTCAATTTTAGATGAGAAACACATTAATATGGATGAAATTTTTTTACTAGTAGAGTAATACTCACTGTTGATAAGGGTAATATGGAGTATGTTTGTACTGCTCCAGATTTACTATTGCATTTGATCAATCTCCATAATCAACTTTAAAATACTTAGATTTATTTTCATACTGTTATGTCCAGAAAATATTATAGTACTGTGACTATAGTACATGTGACTTTGATCAGGTATTTTATTAACAGAACTATTCAGACTATTTGGAAAAATGTGTAAGTAAATTTGCAGGCTTGAATGGAGAAAAAAAGCAGTTTACAGATATTCTAGATACACATTTTGAACTGATTTTGTTTTAAAAAATTGTCCTATTTTGATTCTTCTTTTTCTTGGAAAATGTGTATATGTTGTATTTTTAAATGTGCTTTCCCATTGTTTTTCTAGATCTATTTCTTGTATGTTACTAACAACTTACATAACAAAGCTAAGGAAAATAGATCAGAAAGAAAAACATTTTAAATGTAAAAAAAAAATATCAATATAACTGGATCTACAATATCAGCTAGGATAGAAAAGACTGTTTTTTAGTGTATCCAAAATAATTACTTTTTGGAAAGATCCTGATATTTAGAAACTTTGTGAAAGAATGATTTTCCCAATGTAATTTTTTTTCAGAAGTTAGAAATTATTTCCCTGTGGAAAATAACAAATTCTACCAGTATTCTAATTTTTTTAAGAACTTTCTGAATAACACCAAATTGGAGAAGTGTTTTACATCAGTTACTTTTAAATTTGTATTTCCTATTCAAAGATAAGAAGCTTCCTAGTTCCTTACATAAGTATGTTACTTCTGAGATATGTGATTGCAACTTTGAAATAAGATCTTTTCTGGTAGATGCAACACATTTTCTATTCAATAATAAATTTAGTTGGTGTGATAACTGAATTAAAGTATTTATCTGTGAAATGTTATGTTAAGCTGGAAAGACTTTATCTTGTAAAGCTGAATAGTTGAATCATTTTTTTTTGTCCAAACTCAAACAGTAAGAGTTACTTTTCTGATGATTACTTAAAACATATGGGATATGAATTTTTAAATAACTATTTAGATAAAGAATTGACTTCAAAGAGCTAAGTCCAGGAGTTTGAAGGGGGAATACTTTAAAGTGATGTTCAGATGAGACTTTCTTTGAGCCTTGGTGGAATTAAGATGTTAGATCAGAAGTTGAACTGAATTGAATAAACAGCTAAGGTATTAGCTTGGAACTCCTTCCCTTAGTATTTCTTACCATAAGAAAAAATAACGAACCTGACGATAACAGTGCAGTCATTTGCTGCATGTTCATTAGATGAAGTGGGCTCCTTTCCCGGCAGATACCAATGTGTGAGGGCATGGTTAGACCTCAAAGGAAATTTCATCAATCTAGCATGTCATATAAAATTAGTCCCTCAAGCAAAGGAGGCTGAGACGTGACCTCATTGCTCTCTACATCTTCCTGAGGAGGGAATGTGGAGAAGGAGGTACTGAGCTCTTCTACCTGGTATCCAGTGATAGGATGCATGGGAGTGGTCCAAAGCTGCACCAGGGGACATTTAGACTGGACACTAGGAAGCATTTATTTATGGAGACGGTGATCAAATACTGTAACAAGCTTCCTAGAGAGATAGTCAATGTCCCTAGCTTGTCAGTGTTTAAGAAGCATTTGGACAATGCCCTTAATACCATGGTCCCCTCCCTTTTGAATACATTCCAGTTGCTACTGATTTTTTTTTCATTCAGAAAAATTTGACCATACCAATTATTACTCTCTTTTTTGTACTTTTTCCATTTTTTTTTCAACAAAGAACAAACCTGAAATTCAAGTATTGAGTGTTAAAGAACAAAATAGCTGTCTATAAAAGTAATGCAGAGAGATTCTTTTAAAGGATATCTTTCAAAATTATAGTGATTTAGAGTATATCAGAGGCATGTTGAATTTCTCATGTATATTTACAAGTATATATTTTACAAAGTGGTCTTTTCCCACTAAATCAGTGTCAATTCTTCAATAGTTCCTTTGCTTAACAATAAAGACCTTAAAGCTTAGTAGTTCTTATATTTGGGGTGTCATGTAAATGTGTCTTTTTCTTGAGTCACTTCTAATCCTATTGAATTCAGTATGTGTCATCCTTCTGATGCTTGTGCAAAAAGTATCAAAACCTTGGGTACTTTCTCGACCTAGAATATCTGTGGCCTTACTTCAAGTGATAGAAATTTATATTAAAAATCTGTGAAACTGGATTTTAAACCTAGAAATGACATTTTCCCAGCATACTTATCAGTATTCATGGCTATTCGTGTAACACAACTCTTCTGAAACGAAGCCCTCCCTTTACCAGGAAAGAGTTATTCACAGAGAAGTTGACAAAAAACTTTATTTTCAATGGGAACACAATGGAACCTTTGAATTTGAATACTCATGCAATTCTTTTGTTTTAAACAATTAAACAAAAATGCTTAATAAAAACCTACTCCTTTAAATAATATAAAAAAGATTAATCTTTTTGTGTTCTTTTCCAAGCATAAATTGTAAGACCAAAAATACAGATTTATTGAAAATATAGATGCATGAAGAATAAAATTAAACATTAGTTCCAGTTGTCTGTATTGTGCAGCTTATAGGACAATAGGACAATGCTCCCTTATACAGGTGGTGGTCAAGGAAAAAAATGTGCAAAAAAGAATTTAAATTCTTAATTTTACAGTCTTGATAGTTTTGAAATCTTTAGTGTGCAGTTTATTAACCTGTGCTGATCTGTGCCAGCAAACTATGCAGATTTTTTTCCAAAAACCCTGGAGGAAAGTAATGGCTTTTGATTGGAATACCAAAGCAAAGAGGATCATTCCTCTTTATTGCATTTTTTTTTCCCTAATGACAGATTAGGAGGAGGTGCAAGCATCTCTGTTATCTCCAGAGCTTTAATACAGTACTTTCTTTTAGTTAGTGTTGCTAAAGTCAGCATGAGTTTATGAAAGGCAGGTACTACTTGACTAACCTGATTTCCTTCTAAGACAAGGTGACCCATGATAGGAGGTGGTATTGGGGTGAGGTTTGGTCTCTTCTCCCAAGTAACAAGCGACACGACAAGAGGAAATGGCCTCAGGCTGCACCAGGGGAAGTTTAGATTGGATATTAAGAAAAATTTCTCTACCAACAGGGTCGTCAAGCATTGGAACAGGCTGCTCAAGGAAGTGATGGAGTCACCGTCCCTGGAGGTATTTAAAAGATGAGTAGATGTCGTTTGAGGGCATTTTTTAGTTGTAACGGCAGCGTTGGTCTTAAAAGTCTTTTCCAACCTAAATGATTGTATGATTCTGAAGTAATAAGTAATGTATGATATCTTTTCTGTGAAGTAATATTTATATCACAAATATTTGGAAAATATGCCAGTAAAAGTGCTGTCATTAATGGTAACCATTATTAATTAATTTAGAAAATAATAAATTAATAGAGATAATTTGTTCTAATTTACACTTTGATGGTATCTTTGAATACTAAGGAAAATTTTTTCATTACTATGTTGTCTGAGGACTGAATGGATCTGTTTACAGTACATTCAGTTTTTAGGAAGATAACTGATTCCCTCACTCTCTGAATTCAAATGGAAGAAGTAAGTTGGCTGGAATTCTAGTATGTTAGAGAGAATACCTAAGCTGGGTATGTTAGATCATGAATGAATCCACAGGGGGTATCACTTTTCTTTAGGAGAGTCTACTTTTGAATTGTTGATTGCATTAATAAGCATCTGTGTCACAAAGTACAAACAGTTTTCTCACAGAAGAGATAGTCAGGAATTCAGTGTAGTGGAGACAGATCGATTTCCAAGTCAAAACAGCCATGGAAGGCAATTTAAGAGTGAGAGCACCAGTGATGTTCTGTGTTCTGATGCAGTTTATAGCACTGGATGAAGTTGATACAAAATACTATAGATAGGAATAGAAAATGACTGGGAAAGAGAAATATGGATGCATCTGGGTTTTTTTTTTTGGTTTTGGTTGGGTTCTTTTTGTCACAACAAGGAAAACAGGTGTTATTCTCAGAGGGGTTTTTGGAGGTGATTCTTAGCTGAATGAATATTTATATTGTCTCAAAGCTCTTGTAATCCAGTTTCCTAAAAATAAGTATGTCTTTGTGCCTCACATTTAATGATGAACACTAGACAGAACAAGTTCAAGGGGACTGGTTTGTATTGTGTGAATTCTTCCCTCCATCCGTTCTTTCGCTCTTCTGGGAGTCTTATTGTCAGTTCCTGTCTCTGGCTTCTGAACTTTTAAAAAACAAGTTATTGGATAAAGTACGTTTTTACACAATTCTTATCTCAAAGAAATTAGTCTCCATCAGCTGTTTAAAGCTGGATTCTTTAGACTTGTAATGATGCAAGTCACATATGTGTTCTCTGCCAAAAATGCAAAGGAGGGAAAGTAGACTTGATAATCTGGGCACTGAAGCTTTAATGAGACAAATTCTGTGTAATCATGCAAATAACCATTTGGCTGGCTTTTTTGGACAAAGTAGCTCATTCTCCACCTGCTAAATGGTAAGACTGTATGGCACAAAAAAAAAGAGAATTCTTACTGCTTTGTGCCAGCACAGTTCAGTGGTATTATTGTGTCACTGGTGTTTGCATTTTGCTATACTGATACTCTGTTTTTTTTTAATATAAGCTTTCTCTTCCAACAGAAATGCCAGTCTGAACATTCATTTGTCAAAAATAGCCTAATACTAAAATAAGACTATAAAATTACTGATTCTCTTTGATGTATCTCAGAGTAGCAATTATATTTCGTCTTGTTTAACAGCCAAATGATAGTAGAGACTGAATCCCTTGGGGTTCTACAATGTTTTCACATATGAAGAACATCCTAAGCCATGTTGTGATTTGAATTTACATTATAATGTATACCATAAGGTTGATGAAATTTTCTGGGCTTATTGCAAGAGGTTGCAAGTAGTATCTGCAAGATTTCATTTTAGCCGACGCTTCCACAATAGGACATATAAGTAATGCCATGCTGGTAGTATGTTTAGATTTTCCTGTTTTGGACAGTTTTGGCTGCATTTTTCCTAGTTGACTGTATGGGTCTTTTGCTAACACTATTAAACTATGATCTATTGCTTGACACTAGGTATGCCGCATTCACTCTTGTGTTTAGTTTTTTAATTAAGCAAAGATCTTGTTTATTAGAAATTACTAATAACTTCGGGGACCTACTCTTATCAAATCCAAAACAACATTTAATGAAATCCAGATACCTATGAACTGACTTCACTAGTGTCTCACTCGTTGTCTCATTTAAAGAATATTTTTGAAAGTTACGGGCATACTAAGTACATATTCATACTAACTATAATAAAACACAGCAAGATATTTCTCCATTTGCTTTCTAATAACCATACAACTGCCCTTACTTTCAGACAAAAGCAGACCCTGACTAAAAACCTGAATTTTATTTACATTTCAAACAGTTTACTCCAAATTTATCTTAGCATGTCCAATGCAGTTGCATACTTAGCAATGTGTTCTTGGAAGACCCTTGCTATTCCCCCTTGGGGGTGGCAGCGCCTGCTGGAGTGCTGCTGTGCTCCCTTCTGTCTACCCTCTTTCTAGTTTGCTATGTAGACTAGCAATCTGTAGAGCAGGCAACAAGCCGTGAAAGCCGTTTACTGTCTTGGTGCTGCTTCAGTTCTGTCTTATTAATGGATATAATGGAATTACTGTCCAAGAAAATGGAGGGTTTTATCCTGCTTTTACTTCAGAAGGGCGAATGTTAGATTGGCCAGGCTTCTAAGAAGCTTCTAAGGCTGCCTAAGTTTGTACTGCAGCCAAAAAAGGCACTTATTAGCTTAGTCCCACTTCAGTGCCATTACTTTTCTTTCGTTGGCACAAGCTTTTGAGCAGCTGTGTGTTGAAATGAGTTAGGGAAACAATCCAGGTGAAAGTTAACACAAGCAACGAAACAAACAGAAACAGTTACTTTGAAATCCAGCCTATAGTTCAGACCTTAGAAACCCTGTGATCAGAGCCTTTCCAACAAAGAATTATTCAGAACCAGAAACATCCTAACAAGAACTTGTTAGGATACTGGATTTCATCTGAGAGATTGCTTAAATCTTAAATAGTGTTCCTGAAATGAATGATAAGAATTCAGTTGACATTTAACCTGATATTAGAGCGTATATTCTGCACTAGATTTAAAGAGCAGATTTTAGGACATCCATGAACAGTGAGGGACCTGTTTTTATGTTAATTTATGTACATTGTACATCTGTGAAATCAGTCCACAAAGCAGAAAGAACCTTTTAGCACTTAAGGGGGAAAAGGATAAAAGGCCATGGAGTGCTTCTCTGGTAATTGTTCGGAGAATTTCACACTATAGTTCTACCTTTTTATTCTCTGTGAATCAAAAAATGAGATGTAACAGTCTTTTCAACATTGACATTTGGCCATAGTCAAATATGTATATAATGATATACCTAAAGAGATTTTAGTATAATTTTTTTTAGAAATGGTTAACAACTGCATGTTCCCACTCAGGTTGGCTGCTCCTCATCATCACACGGAAGAGATGAGATGATCACATAATAAGTGTCTTGATTTACAAAGTTCTATGACTAGTTTATAATTATTTACACTTCATCTGTGTTATATCTGGTCAGGTTTAAGCTGTAATCACCTATTTCAAAACAGCAGGTGTGTATGACTATTGAAGACATGTGAGACAACCGTTTTGTCTTTTGACACTCAAACACAACTGCTGTTCCGATAGTATAAACTTTGTGCATCAGTGAAGTTCTGGAACTGTGGATGGGATCAATAGCAGTCCCAATGCAATAATAAGGTGATATAAAACGCTAACTGTAGACTATTTATTAGTCCCTATAATATTTAGATTGTTCTTTGTTCAATACAATGTTAATTATTTCACAATTGTATTCAGTCTTTTTTGACTCTGATAAAGTAAAACCATTCTGTACATAATATAGCAATCAAGAAATTAAGCTGTTTTGATGCAAGTTCTTCAAAATATTTCCTTTCTGTTGTGACAATTATTTATTTCTATCTCTATTTATTTCTATTACTATAGATGACATGTATCCTGGATTATGAGTACTAGAAGTTACTGAAAATTGCTCTATACAGCAAATCTATATGTTTGTTGTCCAGTTATAGTGAACCTTTTTGTAATGTGGAAATATACTCCAAATCCCAATAAACACTCACTGATTCTTTTAGTCAGGTTTATTAACAAGTGAACGAGTAACTTGTGACAATGTTGTGTTAAATATTAAGCGTTTAAACTTCTCTTGACTTTAACTACAACGGTAATCTTTTCAGTAGGAACAGCTAAGTAGTGGCATTTGATTGCTGCTTCTGCACATAGAGAAATAAACAAAGAACACACAAAGCTATTCTTCCTCTTAATGCTGTGCTCAATTACAGTTTGGTGGTGGTTTTTTGGGTTGGTTTTTTTGTTTGTTTGTTTGTTTGCTTGTTTTTTCTGGCATTCCAAAATAATGCAATATTTATATAATACCTTTTCTGCAAGTCCAAGTCTCACTCTTCTTGATTATGGTAGAGAGGTCCATCCATCTGCAACAGGCTTCAGGGAAAACTGAGTTGTCGTTTTGTTCTTTCCCCTATTTGGGGGGGGGGGGGGGGG
>JAOTQQ010000032.1:36710257-36760408 GCA_026546715.1 Gallinago undulata | reverse complement strand
GGGCCATCCATATGCAACAGGGTTCTGGGTAAACTGATTTGTGGTTTTTTTCTTTCCCATTTTTCCCCCCCCCCCCCCCCCCGCCCCCGCCTCAGGTAGGTTACAGAACATGCAATGGGCAGATTAGTTTCAGATTTAAACAGGGCAAATTAAGCACTTGTGATTCAGCTAGTTGTGTTTTCATGTATTTAAAACTCACAGGTTCAAGTGGCTGAAAGGGTGAACCATTTTCCAGCAAAAAAAAATCCCCACTCTGAACATTCTTTCCCTTAAGTAACACTTTTATCATATTTTACATATAAATTTTTCAAATGTTTTCTAACCATAATAATTAGTAGATCAGGAGCCCAGTTCTTATTGGCTTTCCAGACTGATCTTTTATATTTACATAAATCCCGCATCAATAATGTTACCATGTTTACATAAATACAATTTAACCTTGCAAATGGCTTATCAAAATATCAGGTACTAAAACAACATTGGAACTGAGTCTACACATCCCAACCAAACAAGTATCATATTCTTTGTTTTCTAATTAACTACAAGTTCCTCTGCACAAAAATGGTATTCAAATGACTTGTGTCAATCAAAATTCTCAAGCCTTTTTGTTTTCCCAAAAAAGCTGAAAATCTTAACAGAACCTATTGACATGATTTTGTGATTTCCTGGATCATCATGACTCTATTTAAATTTGCTTTCAGAAAAGCTTTTCCTTTTGAAGGTGGTTATCTAATTCACTTACTAGAATATCTGTATTTCAGTGAAACAGGACTGCAGAGGGCTTTCATTATTTTATTGATTATCTGAGAACGAAGATAGCAGAAAGAGCTACTCTTTTTCATGAGAAATTATTGATATTGACCAGTTGGTGATGTTGGGATGGATTACATATCATTAAATTGTCTTTTTGAGATGAAAGATAATAATGCCATTTAAGATTATTTCCTGGGTTTGCTAAGAAGCACTCACTCCTGAGTTTTTTAACTGATAAATAAAAGACTACAAGAGGAAAAAGGCAAAGGATAATCCTACAGAACTTCTTTTCTTGCAAAAGACATGCAAAGAACAGTGACCATTTGGAAAACCTATTAAATGGTGATCTTTGAATTTTTATTAATTTTTCTATATAGATAGTTGAGAATTATTTTTGAAATATCCTTGGAAAAATCAGTTTTGTTATGTTTTTTTCTTTTCTTATTTCTATGGCCTTCTACAAATAACAGATAAATATTCTGTCTAAATGAAAATTAAAACATATCCTTTCCTGTAGTGGATGTACAGATGCAATCATTATGGAAAAGAAAACTAAACACTTGTTGATTGAAAGATAACATATAGTTGTAAGTAATGTATGTTCAAGAATACTAGGTCTGTCATTTTCTGTTTTACTTAGTTCTATTGTTCCATTTCTCAATTTCACCTTGCTTATAAAAAGTTTTCTTAGATGTAAATTCATCAATATAAGCAGAAAAAAAATGTAATAGTTTTAGTCATGGGTAGTAGGAATATAGCTGTCTGTCATTAGAGTGATTGACCAATGTATGTTGGACATTTATAAGTCCTGTTTTTAATCCAATGAGGCAATTTCTCTAGTATTATCTGCTGACAAAAGTGGATGGAGTAGGGGATTCTGCTCATCTTCTTTGCACAGAAAAGACAAATTTCTGTTGGGACATTCAGCCCAGGGTGCTGCTTGCCTGGTGCACCTGCCCTGTCTGTATGGAACCTGACCTGTTCCTCTCAGCTTTCCCAGGCACACTGCAGATTCCATCTGTTTCATTTGAGCTTTCAAACTTAATGCCATCAAGGCATAAACTAAGAGGTAGTGCTAGTAGGTGAGGTAAATTGTTAATATTTCCTAGGTACTGGTGTGACTGGACTAAAGATCTTGTGATTTTTCTTTCAAGTTCCTTCCTAACTGGTAACATGTTCAGACTGCAAAAAATTACTGAGAATGAGTGACTAATTGCTGAAAGCTTGATATCTCATAGGATTGGCATGCAAGTGATTTTGATTTTCACCTTCAATTCAGTTTTGAAACAACCCTCTGAATAATTTAAACACATTTAACAACCTGTGCCTTGGACACTATTGTTTCAGAACATCATTGCAATAGCTGGCATTGCTTCTGCGTAGTTGAGTTATCCTGACAATCTTTCTTAGGTGAGTTATTTCAGTGCGATCAGACCCTTTTCTAGACCATTTGGTTCCTTGTCTTTTTAGGAGGAAAAAGGTCATCAAAGAACCTTACTTGGGAAAAACCATAACATCAGAGTAACAATGTACTTCAGAAGTTTCCCTTCCAGAAAAAAGTTGTAGAGTAGCTTAATCAGTCCTGCCTCTCCAGTGTGTTGGTGTTTGATATTTGGAGTTTCTCACAGTACAAAGTTTGTTTTTTTATTTTTCATTAAACTTTATACAGATATAGCAAAGAAAATAATCTCTGATCACCAGCCATGTTTCACTTGTTGCCGTGCTTAGAATTTCTGGTAGAAAATGTTTTGATTCCTCTTATTTGTTTCTTTTAAAAAACAGAAATTCAAATACAGTTGTTGGTTGCAGACTGTGATAAAATCCAGTCTCTGAAGCACTTTATGCATGTAGGTCTAGAAGGTCTTCCCAGAACTCCTCTGGGAAGCTATGAAGGGAAATGCAAAAGGGAGAGGCTGGCTAACACTGTGATCCCCTCTCTGTAAGGTGAGTAAGCTGTGTTTAGCTCTGCAATGTCCTTTTACCTCTCTCCTCCTGAGTTGGGTCAAGGTAGCCTGAGAAAGTTACATTATCGGTGAGAAAAAGGTGAGTGGAAAAGAGTAGAAACTGTACCTGATGCAAATGACAGCTTTCTTAACTTTTCATTATTTCAGAGCTGCCTAAGAATTCACAAGATGAATTTTTCAATATAAATCATAAAGTGTAGCTGACCTCAAGACTAGCAGAATTAGGGGTCAATAACACACTCCAGAGAAGCAGTACACATACTTCGTTCCATCTCGCATCCCCTTTTATCACAGAGAGAAAAACAAGTGAGTTTTTGAGTGCATACAGAGTTACCTATGCAATGCTCTTGTAGAATTTGAGCATTATGGATCCAATTCTATATCATTATCATTCACCTTTTTTTTTATTTTTATTTTTTTTTAGCATAAAGCAGCTCAGTTCACATATAAATTGTAAACACTCATTTAATCTTTAGCTTGTTTTTTTCCCTGGATACTTTTCATTCAGGAACAATATTTTTAATTCTTTGTTTTTGTTTGAGACTTGGCAGCCTGCAGACTCTCTCAGGGAGTCACTTATGTGGAAGTTTTTAGGTTTCCTGTTGTGTTTTTTTTGTTGTTGTTGTCGTTTTCCTCTCACCTGTATCACTCTTTAGAAGAGTTAGCAGGTCTCAGAATATTAATAAAACATTTTTATCCTCCTGGTCCTAACTTGTTTAAATTGCTAAGTCTAGATATATTTATAAACGGTGCTGTATACCTCCCTTGATACAACAGGAAAAATGGGAAAAGAGTCTGCTGGGCTGAAACATAATATTGTAATATTGAGACACTTAACAAAATAAAAATGTAACATCCGATGGCTAAATTATTTCCCTGTTGATCATTCTTAGTCAATATCATAGTAATTAATCATGTAATTAATAAAGTGAAGAATAACAAAAACTTTATTCAGACTCTGAGGAACCCTACAGATTCTAAATTGTTTACCTAAAATTGAGACACTTGTGGCTACAGCCTAACATTTCAACTAATACATATCTTGTAGTCTGCTGCAGATATTGGTACTTAAAAACACTGTTGTCAGTAAATCAAATAAGATTTGATTTTATATATAAACACCAAGATATTAGTTTCTTAAAAATCTACTGTCAGTAAATCAAAAAGTATTTGCTTCAGGGATGTATGGTAAGGGTAATGTTTTGCCTCAATATTTTGGTAAAATCTGATGATTTGGATCAGGGGAATTCTGAGTCGTGATGCCGTATAGCATTCTACCTTCTGAAGTATCTGTATAAATATGAAACTTGCATTCAGTTTTAAAAAACAAGGGTTACCAGACATCTATGCACATTAGATCTCTGTTGAACTAAGCAATATAAAAGTGTAACATCAAATGACCATCCTGCTTCTCCTCGTTGATTCTTCCCACTCTGTCCTTTAGAGCCCAGTGTTCTGAATCAGCTTTCTAAAACTAAGACTGTCCCATCCTTTATGTTTGCAACATCAGAAATTTAGTATTACTGGTGAGGTCATCTTAAAATAAAGTAATTTCAAATTCATACTTTGGTCCCTCAATCCCAAAAGCAAGACTGAACACAAAACCTCATGGCCTCTACCATGTAATAAGAAATATGCATTCCAAACCACTTCTCAGCATCTTGCAGTGCATAGTTTCTGATAAAACTGCACTACTTTGGTTATCAATCCCCCAGTGGAGAGTAAGACCAGTGAAGAGAATGTTAATTAACCCAGATTTAGCGATGTTAATTCTTAAGAGAAGACCAAAGGATACTTTCAAATTATTTGAGTACCCACGAGTTTTTAATAATAACTAACATTTTTCTGGGCTCACAGGGTAATAGTTACAAAAAAAATACCTAATTTATTCTCAACTGATACTTCTTTTTAAAGAAACATAGCATCATAATGCCCCAAATCTTGCTGTGGAAAAACTTTGGGCAAGGGCAGCGTTCAGTAAGAGGAAAAGCATGTTTGAATTCCCAGGAAGACATAATCCAGTAGGGAATTTTTGGTAGGTATTTTATGGTATTTGTCATCATGTAGCTTCTAAACTTCAAAGCATTGACTACAACTGTCATTACAAGAGATGACATTTCATGTTTGTAGATATAATAAATTACTAATGTATCTTTTTATCAGGAAAATGTTTATGATTGTTCATGTGTGTTTGACTCTCTCCTGCTGCTGAAGTGTGCACCAGTGTGGGAGCAGTGTAATCAGAGAATTACTAAGTATTAGTAAACATTGCTATATTTCTTAAGAAATCAACACTTTATAGAGCAGAGTTACATAGAAAACTAAAACTCAGTGTGACAACAGTCAGTAGGTATTTTTTCTCTAACAGTTGACACTTGCTGCTGACAAGGGAGTCTAAAGATTAGATACCTGCATTAGCACATTTTCTCTGCCTGTTTTTTATAGCTTAACCTATTCTTTTTTTCTTCCCTCCTATTCTGAACATATACAGATGTATATCAGCTTTTCTTTTTCACAGTTTGGTGCTACAGATTTTAATTTTAATAGCAGATTTAGAGTGGGTTGTTTCTAGTGCCTAGTTATCAGCAACATTTTTGCTGGTTTCTGATTCATTATTTGAGACATCTGCTTGTGCTGTCAACCTGAGGGCTGTCTTTAAAATCATACATCCTTGACATATACAATTAACTAGCTTGGAGAAAGATGCTTGATTGAAAGCTGTACAGGGTCAGGAAAAAAAACAACATTACTTGACACATATTCATATGACCTAATTGACCTAGAGGAGGAGGAATAAATCATGCTTTCAGTCATTTTTCCTGCCATCCGTCTCTCTCCTTTTACTGTGTTTAATGTTTTTAGTTTTCCCACAAAAGATATCCAATACCTTTCTGCTGAAGCTGATCACAGGTCTGTCTGCTTTTTACTAATAGTATGTAATTGTCCAACAGGAATGAAGAGTAAGAGGACCGACTTTCATTAGGTGAAACATAGATTGAAGAGTTTCAACAATGGTGTTTATAATGAATACGCAGAAAAGTAGGTATTAAGCAGTGCGGAGGGCATGCTAGAAGGGGAAAAAAACATCCTAGCAAATGTAGAGGGATAACTATCACTTCAAACTCTATTAGGCATTTGAATTGGGGCATTATTGACTGGAAATCACAAAAAATATGAATTAATTTTAGTTCAGGCATTAATCTGTGTTTTGAAAAGCAGAGATATTTTGAAGTATTGGATCCAATTCTTGATTTAAGAATTTTCCTAAGTAGGGCATGTGTAACTCATCCTGGATCAATTAATACTAGAAAGTGGTACCTAAATGCCATTCTTATCACCAACATAAGCACATTTCACTATTCACTGGAATGCCATTCTTCTATATTTAAGCATGGACCCACTTTTCATCAGTGTAAAGGATAACGGTATTAAAAAACTTAATTATTCTAAATTGTCATTTCTTCAAATTTGAAAGAGACTTGCATATTATGAATTAGGCCAGGCTCACGTTTCAAATACATCCTGTGCTTTTTTCCTCTTGTTATTTAAATGTATATTATATATATTTAAATGTATATAAATATATATATTTAAATATATATCACATGCTATAAACATGAGTTTTGTATGCATGACTGCACATAGAATAGTTCATTAATCTTGAACATTGTGGCAGGATTCTTAAAATGACAATATGTGAAAGTTTTGATTGCATGGCTTGCAAATGAGAGTATTTGTAGACATACATTTTTCAGAAACATGGTTTATCCTTTTCACAGTTCAAGGTGAGACTGGGCACGGGCAAACCACTGAGAGAGTTCCTAAAAAAATAAATAGCATCAAGCTCAGGATACTCTGTGAGCCAAAAATGTTATATGATAGTACATTACTTGGGAAATGTTGTAAATAAACTTCTTGCAACTTGGCATCCTTTCATAGCCCTGCTGGAAAGAGGATGCTGGACTAGGTGATCTTTGGTCTGAAATAATTATGTTTTGTTAATAAGTTTTAGATTAGCATGACTTTTTCATGAGGAGACTATGGCTAGAGTAAGATTTACTTTGTCTCTCAGAAAGAAAATCAACTTGCTGAATTCACAAATAGGAATAAAAATAAATGCATAAAAATTGGTTTGCTTCTAATAGTTAACACTTCCAGCCTGCTTCAATGGGCTAATAGTTAGTGGGAAACAATAATATTCGGGTTTCTTTTTAATAATGTACTAGTTGGAAGAAACACAAAATCTGATTGATTATTATTTTTTTTTATTGTGTTCTACTCTTCTAGGCAAGAAATATGTCCATTATTTTCTTTTTCTATTATATGTGCGATATGTAAGTGTGAATGTAGACTAGTTCCGTAACTTTAATCAAGTTGCATAGAATTTTCATTTTGCTAAGTTAAAAAAAGTCTATAACTTTCCGTATTAATGTAATGTAAGCAATATTTCTTATTTAGGTAGTGTATTTGTTCATTTGGACATCTTCAAGCATATTATGTTAGTTTATACATATGTATAAGCTGCTTCTCCTACTATGAAAAATCTAAAAATAAAATAAATTTATAGAAAGGTGGTCAATATTTGTACAGCTAGTATATCCCTACCCAAAATATACCTGGACCTTAAACAAATATAGTCAGATTGTGATCATTATAACTATTTTTTCTTACAGCTTCAGAGAGCTGAAAAGATCAGAGTAAACACACTAAAATAGCTCATGATATACCATTATTTTCTAGCAATTTCAGCAAGTAAGTTAAAGATTGATTTATGGTCTTACTAATCCACTTTTTTTCATTCTTTTAGGTTGCGTTTACTTAGATAACATAAAAAAGCCTAAAATGCAATATTTAGCTTTAGGATATTTCTTGGCACACAGCTTTGAGAGATATGTATGACAATGATACTGGAAAGTAAATGAAGAATGCTATAGAAAATTTAAGGGGTTTAAGTGTTCAAGTTAGTGATTTGCTTGGGCATTTTTGTCAACACCGTCTTACATTCAGATGCAATCCTTGATTTGGATTCATAAAATCACTTTCATAAACATCCTTTTGTGTTCTGTATCTCATTATTGTTAGCAATCTGGGCACTCTCCGAGCATAATAGTACTCGCAGAATATTAGCAGGTCCTGCTTCTGATGAGACTATTAAACTTAGGTGTCAGATTAGGTCTGTCAGTTTGCTATTTGTCAGATGACGACAAAGTATAAGGAAAGTTGGGGGGGGGGCGCTGTCATCCTGGAAAAAGATAAAATAAAATCATCAAGTCCTTTTGCAAATCTCATCCTAAAGTTCAAAAACACATGTCTGTGAGCTTGTGCATTTACACAGATTCAATACAACAATTCAGTATAACTAAAACAATAGCCATAACGTTGATACAACTTCTTCATCAACTAAAACATTTCTACTCCAGGTATCTATGTTTCTGTTTGAAAACTGGATAATTACTATATCTCTGAAACAACTATTTTCCTTGTATGAATGTTTTGGCAAACTGACTCACAAAACTTTCCCAGTGCAAACCAAAACTTAAATAGAAGCATAAATGTAAATTACTTTTCTGAAGTATTTCACCCACTCCAAGAACAGGGTGGCATTGCACATACTTCTTACAAATAAAGAATTATAATACTTACCAACAAATTGTACTCATGGAATTCTTTATTTATCATGGTCTCCTCTGCAGAAAAGGAATTTTGTAACAGATCTATTTAAAAGAGTAAAATACACTGTTTTAAATTCCAATGTTAAGAGGAGTATATAGACATAATAGTATTGCTATTTATATAATTGCTAGTGTCCCTTGCTGAGAAACAGTAACTTAATTTTCACAGTGCTCTGGATTCTACTTTAGATTACTTTCACCTTCTATACTAGAGCAGGTCTAGAACAGTAGATAACTTATGTGAAAATGATATCTATTTCCATCATGTGAGAAAGTAAAGTATACTGACTCTGTTCTGCAGATTTCATCTGTGGTGCAGTCAAGTCTACCAGCCTGGAGTGGGACTGGAAAAATGTCTGGAGAAATAAACTGGGAATTGATAATGGCATTTAGTGATTTTTTTTTTTTCTGTTAGCACAGAAGAAATGCTCATAGGTTACCAGAGAAATCCCTTGAATCCTAACCTATCAGGTAATCCCTAAAGGAAAAAGTACCAGGATTCATTACTTTAGTCGCTCAGTTTAATTAGGTCAAAGAGATGTCCATGGTTGAAAGCAGTTACTTGCATTTTGTAATTTGTTCTTTGCTTTTTACTTCAGGCCATATACAAAAATAGTGACTCTTGCAGAATCTATTACTGTACTTTGAATCTACAATGAACAATATTTGCAATAATTTAATGTGAAAAACTGTAGTAAAATTCTTGGTTTTTTATCTTGAGCATAGCAGCTCAGCTTCAGATGAATGTACAGTTGCTGGACTGTTACATTTTGCTAAGACTAGCAGTAGTTGCATTGAATCTTTTTTAACTTTAGTTTATTAGTTTATAACTAATAGTATAAACTGTCATCTACACAGGACTTCGTGAAAAATTAAAGCACTTTCTTTAATTATTTTCATTAAAATTTGTGTTCTTATTTTAAGTAGCCAGTCTGATGCCTTGCATACCAAGAGAACTTACTATGATACAAGACTGTCATCTAGTGAATGATTTGAGTGAAAGACAAACCCAATTGCCTCAATAGTAACCAGATCTTGAGTCATGCTATAAGTATAGACTCAAATACTCAAAGCATTTTAAAACTATTCTCCTGATCAACATGACACACTAAAGGAGAATTATTTGAAAATTGTACTATTAAAAGAAAAAGGATAAATTTTCATTTAATGCTTCAAGATATGACACATATCTTTCCTTAGCACATGAAATTTGAAGGTATTAAAACCACAGTCCAAAATTCCAAAACTCAAAGTATAAAAGAAAAATAAATTAAATTGGAAATTTAGTTAGAAGTTTTATTTTTCTAACAGAAGCTTACCATTAATCTGAGTTGTTGAAAACCTTAAATATTTATTTGCTTTACCTTAGGAAATGATAAATAACTGCTTTCTCCAGAAAGGTCTTAAAAAGGTATTGCCTGTGGAGAACGCTTATGTTAAAAAAACTGTTACGCCTTTACAAAATTTCGCTAAACTCTGTAGTAATCTGTTTTAATAGTTATGCCAATACTTATGCCTGCAATGGAATTAAAGATTTAAAGTGACTCTGAATATAAACTCTATCCTTATTCTAGACTCTTCTTGGTTTTTGGTATTCAAAAAATCTGTGACATGCCAGGAAAGATAATTGGGAAATACTTACAGAATTCTTACCAATTGCAATTTTCACTAAATAGGTCATTTTAATACTTGGGGAAAAAGAGGAGAATATTTTGAACAACATGTCTTTATTTTTAATTACACCAAAAATATTCGTTTTAGTTTTTTGATATTACATGTTCTTTCAAGGGTACTATAAAAAGAACACTCATCGAAGTTTATTAGCCTTCAAATATGAACAATTAAATAAAAATTAATTGTAATTAAATTAAATTTTTGTCTGAGACACTTAAAATGACAGCAAATCCTCTGTTATCAAGACTAAGGATGGTTCATCTGCTTCATTTCAGCTGTTCCTTTATATGTTCTTCCTATTTGTAATCATTCCCTGGCACTTTTTCTAGATTCCTTTCAATTATAAATTCCTCTTTTAAACTTTTTTTTCCCCAATTTTGTTTGTCTTGTCTATCTGTTATAAGCTACCCTTTCATCTTCTGACACATATGTTTTTCTTCCCTTGCCTTTCAGCCCCTTAGATGTCACCTTTTTATCAATGTTGTAGGGGAAAATAGCAGAGAAGTGCAATAGCAGTTGTGGAAATAAAAGCTATGAAATAGCTATTAAATAAGAGAAATGGGAATCAGTAATTGATTCACTCACTTCTGACTGTTCAGTGTGGGGTTATTCATAACAGTTACAGGTTCAACACTGTTCTGATCTTCTGAAGCATGGAAATGCTATACTTTGAAAATCTATAATCTTGAGAATATGGTCAGCAGAAAACTACCATTTTCTGACAATCAGTATAAAATAGAATTAGCCATTCAGTACAATTCTAACACAGATTTGTAGCTGTTCACAGAATACAAGTCTGTGATACTAGCTTCAAAAAGTTTCAGGACTCTCTTATTATTATAACAAAATGCTTTTTCCTAGCTGAATGTTCTTTTCCTTATCTATGGATTCATTGTGAACTTAGAATAAATATTTTAGCTTGTCTTTAGTTTGTGTGTACTGACTCTTTCCTTTAGGACTACTGTCAAATTGCTCTGCTCATTAACCAAGCTGTGGACAGTATTTTGTTATCATAATAAAAAATCACATTCTATTCTCCATGTAATATGTGGCTCTAAATCACTTAATATGTTGAAGCTGAAAATACCCTTTAATAATTCAATCAATTACAATTCTTTCATTCTTTCAGACTTTATTCATGGAGGAACATTTTTTCAAATTATGATCATTAAGGATCACCTCTCCAGGGAGAGGGTCACTCTTGGACAATGCTGGCATCAGCTTCTCTTCTTCTTTCAGAGCATTTTTTCCCCTCTGTTTTTTTCTTATAATGGCTTTTATGTGTAATAATCTCCTCCTTCGGGGAATGCACCTCTCTTCCAATGTAAAAGACAAACTGTGTGCAGTTATAAAATCAAGTTTGCCTGGAATTAAAGAGAAAGATTTTAAATTGTACTATTATGCTCATGCATAAAACACTGTAATCTAGCTCTCAACCAAAATAGTTTTTGAGTGCATTGCCAGAGGTACTGTCTATCTATCAAACTATGCTGCCGACATGGCAGATTTCATTCCTCTTCCCAAACAAAAGCCCATACAGTTTCTTTGAATTCTGAATGTGTATTTTTCCCATACTTCACCATAAACAAACTTGGGATTTCTTAGGTGTATCACCGTTAAAATTACATCTACTTCCACCCAATCTTCCTGCCATCTGTTGTATAGCTCTTTTAGAACAATAGCAATCTATTTACCAGTTTGTTTCTTATAGTACTATGTTTCCAATGTGTTTTCTATTCTACTGTTGGCAGCATGCTCAGAGTGCTCAGAGCTGCATTTCCTGCCTCTCAACAACGTTTAGAAGATGAAGTGTTCTCTGGCACCACACTGAGACAGCCCTAGTTCAGACACCCGTGGGAAAAAATTGGGAAGGCAGCACTGCTTCAGATGCAAAGTGTTCCGGGAGGTTCTGCAGCATGAGGGATGCCACAAGGCCACCGTGCAGTGGGTGGCCTTCTGCAAGAGACAGATGATGAAGAGGAACACCTCCATGACTGTGACTCAAGGATTTCACCAAAACAATAACACCAAAAAAGCCACATGCGGAACCATTTTGGTGGGCTTCCTGGTGTTAGCAATAAATTATTATCTACCTGGGTCAGTCTGCTAGATTCTGGCCTAGCTTCTTCTACCCAGGCATCAGCTGGCCTACTAACCCTTCCTTGGGAGAGAAATAGTTACCAGGCTTTCACACCTAGGAGTCAGCTTCCTTTCCAACTCTCATACTGAGCCCTCCTACTTACACAACCGACTATGACAGCCTCTCCCCTGGTGTTTGTAATTATATATAAGGGAGATATCCTATATAAGGGAGAATTTCCTGAATCATGTGGGCTGCAGGTGCAGTGCACTAATGATTCAGACTCTCATTCAATCCTCATGGAGAGGAGGGCACCTAACTCTCTTCTGGAAAAAATTGAAGAGATGGTTAAAAGTAGCAACTTGAAGCCACTCCCTGCTCAGAGAATACAGAGGGAGAAGTAGGGAAGTTCAAATTAAAAAGCCAGCAGCTGTGCTTCCTCAACTGTACCTAAGCAAGATCAAGCTTGTGTGATCAGGTCACCATTAACAGCACCTTTCCTCTAGGTAAGTGCCATCCATCCCAACATAAGAGGACATGCTTGCTCATGGGATAATAATAGAATTAGCCACTCTTTTTGATGTTTTAATTGCAACTTTAGTGCACTTCATTAAAAGTTATGTTGTGTTCATTTCCATTTTAATTTAGGTGTTTAAAAATATACCTATAACATGTTTGATAGCACTTTTTGTCTGATAAAAAGAGGAATATTGTCCCAGAAAAATTGTAGTAATGTTAATACTATATTTGCTAGGCCAAGCTTCTGTCATCATCAAACTTTGAGGCAGGATATTGCAGCTTTTGAAAAAGAAATAGATTTAAAGGAAGAAACCCCTTTGGAAGGACAGATTGACCTTATGCTTTTTCCTGAAATAATATTCGATGTTCCTTCCTTGTCCAATAAAAGAAAGCAACAAAAAACTAAAGTTATCATAATGAAGAAAACTGATTTTTTCAAATGCTTACTGCAAATTGTGTTTTCTCATCTCACAGTAAGAGCTTGACCACCTCTGGATTCTTGCTCAGCTTAGCAATTTTAGTAGTTAACGCATGCTTCTGTATTTTGCTGCATTAAGACATTAGGTTATATAAGGAGCGTTATTTGCATAAGTGCACTCATAGAAGGCTTAGAAAACAGTAATTAAATATAGAAATATCCTGTGGATTTTACATTAAGTAGTGCCACTTTCCATAACACAGCTGTAAATGGGATAAACCAAGTACATGTCTCTGAGGAGCAGCTGTTTAGTTGTTCACAATGGTTTTGAAGCCTATGCGAGTCACTACAGACTATCAACACATCAGTCATTGGTATCCATAAGGACTGTGACGTGATTCAGTAAATATTAGTTTTTCTTGAAGCAGCTCACCTGTCACTGAAGCAAACCCACAACAGTCTCAGGAGTAACAGAAAAAGCCTTTTTCCAGGGACATAGAGAAGATGATACAGAGTTTGTCTTCTGGGTTCACAAATATGATGAAAGTGTCTGGTTAGATGGCCAGCCTGGGGAAAAGACAATATTCTGGAAGAACATGGTCATTAAGGGAGGTTTGTGTACAAACCATTTTATATTATACTTGTTCTGAGTCTCCTTTAAAAGTTTTACAGAGCTGTGTGTGTTGTTGAACACTACTTAAGGCAGACTTTTTAGTGGTAGTTATGTGCTGTCCTTATCCAAAAGTTGTTTCTGCAGGCTGCTCAGCTTGCTGCACCTTTGTACACCTTCAACTTGCTGGCTTAACCTCAGTTCCCACTCCTGAGGAAGTGTCCAATCTTGCACCAGGCTTGTTAGGTCTTTACCTAGAATCTGACTTCCTTGAGAAAGGTTTGTGATCACATTCTTGTATTTAATCTGCCTAAAACATAGTACCCATGCTGTGATGTAATTCTTGGCTTCTCAAGTTTTTTGGATAGCTGGTTGTGTCAGTTCCTACATGAGTTTCTTGCCTTAAGTGCTTGGTGCCACCTGAAGGTGCTATTAGAAAGAAGATGCAGGTATCCCATCCTAGGTCTGGCAGAGGACCATCAGACCTGGTTTGCATGAGCAGTAAGACAGAAGAAATGTTTCTAGTGTGACCTGTGCTTGACTCTATTCCCCTGGACTCCTCTAATTTCTCACTTGCCTTGTTTTGAAGTGTCCTGTCCTCTAAGTTCTGTATCCTGAGGGCCATAGAACAGCCAAGATGTCCTCAAAGTAAAAGGAAGAAAACCCCAAGTTTTATGCTCAGGTGAAAATGAAAATGAAGTTTAACATTCTCTGGGTGTTGTAGAGCACTTATGATGATGGCAACAGAGCTTTTCTCTATGCAAGAAATGGTTTTCTCCATGTTTTTTTTTTTAATCTGTTTTACATTGGTGAATGACTGAATATAATTTTAATGTTATTTGCACACTACTTGCTTAGGTTATTGACCCTTCATGAAAAAAACAAATTTCCTTTCATGTGTATCTCAGCATACTTTCAAATTTGGGGAAAGAACAGGGTTGAGGAAAGACATTTTCTTTAAAAACCTTCTTTCTTGTTCTGTCTGTTTTCACCTCTTGCCCTACCAGCAAAAAAACTGCAAGGGAACAAGAAAACAAAACAAAAAACCCCAAACAAATTACACCCCCTGGCCCCCAGCCCCGGCCCTGCCAAGAAGAACCAACCAACAAACCCCCAAACTTACATTATGTCTTTTTAATGGACTGTTTTATAAATGAGTCACAATAGTTTATGTTTTATGCATGTCACAAAATTCAGAAGGTAGCTAATTTCCACAGAATTAAGAAATAGTAACATGAAAAATAAAATAATGTTATTTTATTCATGGCTGTAATGACACTACTATTGTAGCAACATTTTTGAAGGGAAATCAGAGAGAAAAAAATCAGATAATTGTTTTAAAATGTGAAAACATTAATACTATGCTGTTGTCTTCTTCTCACCTGTGTTGGGATAAGAAAGGGAAGAATCTCTGTTGAATCTACTACTGCTAATCATATCAGTCTTATTGAGGATACCATCTTCATTTTTAATTTTTAATATTATTCTGGAACAATATTTTTTATAACAATATTAATGGCTATTTTATAACAATACTAATTAAATATTAATTGGATTTCCATTGCAATGAATTTCTATAACAACTGGATTGTATCAAGATTGAAAACTTGCAATTATAGAAGCTTCAAGTTGGGATGTACTTGCATTCAGTTTCTTCTCCCGCTATTTATTTTCTCCTCCTCATTATTGCTTTGCTTTTATGCTCTGATAGTCATCAGGATTTTGATCAATTTTCTCCCCTTTTCAAACATTGTTCAGAGATAAGCCTCTTATGCAAATTTCATATGGAGAATACTGGTGTCTGTAAGCTTGGCAGTCCTGATAAACGCCATACACTTTGATATGACGAAAACCAGTATTTGAAACTCAGAGATAAAAAAATCTAGGTATAGTAGAAAAAGTGGCAAGTTTGTGGTTTTTCCATTAACTAGAGTCTTTGGATTTCTCTTACTTTTGGGGCGGCTGATACAATTGAACAGTGAACTAACTGCAGGTGAGGAAGGAATGAAGAACTGACCAAATCTTCCTAGACAAGGGAAACTAACTAATGCAAAGAATCATCATTCCTCATGCACAGTGGTGTCTTCTGATGGAGAAACACCCTTTTGGATTGGCCACCTTGCTGGCAAGGGTGGACAGCCTTTGTGTCTTCAGTAGGAGAGGTGTTCCTCTGTTCCTGGTGCGCTTCTAAAAACTCCATGGGGTCCTTTGCCATGTGCCTCAGTTTTTAGAGCCATTCCCTTGGGGAAAACGTGGCAGATGCCCTCACTAGGAGCTGTTTTGTTTCTTGATCTATTTTATTCTGACAGTCTCCGATTTGGGTGTTTTACATTTGTGATACCTGCTATAAATATTTTAGTTCTCTATATGCAGAACATAGTTATGTCTAATATCTCAGAATAAAAGCAGTATCTTAAGCTTGTTCAGAAAAGAATGATTAGCTTAGAAAAACTGTTCTGTTAGTTTGTGGTATCCAGCAGCAAAACTATGTAAGCTTTTAAGGTTATCTAGAGCATTCCCTTTTCCTCCATAGATTTCAGATGAAAACAAAGACAGCAAACCAAATTATCTACTGCATATACTTCTGAGAATTTCAGTATTTTTAAATTCCTCAACCAGAGGAGAAAATGGCAGTACTGCACATTCAATTTTGTCTTTATGTTCTCTCTCACTTTAATCTAGCCTGACGACATAGGAGTTATCAGTGGGTTAATACTTTCTAAAAACCGCAGGCTAAAATAATAACAGTTGGGAAGAAATTCCACTCTGTCAAGTGAAAAATGTCATCCAATATCGTTTGTTATTAAAATCAGTGTGTAATTCAGTCTTGTTCCTCTTAGTACTTTTTATGAAAAGAAGAAGAAGAAAAAAATCTTTTAGCCCTAATTTGTTTCCATGATCCACATCTGTGCACTTGGAGTACATTATTCCTCATAATACCAGCTGATGAGACAACTGATGTTTACTCTAAACAGGGCTGGAAATTTAAAAAAATAGATGATTTTTTTCCCCTTACCCTAAATTTCACATGCTCAAGAAGGCTGTTAAGTACTTCTTTGCCTAAAGCAATAGCTACTTGACATTAAGAAAGTGTGAAAGTTGTTGTTATAATCAAGAGCTAACAGTGTGGGAATGTGTGGTTTGGCTACGTGTGAAGAATGGCCCAGACCTTTGAATTTTATTGAAGGCCTTGCTACAGATTGAAAAGCTTATCTTTTCTTGTCTCCTCAGTCTCTCTGGCAGATCTTTGCTTTTCAACCTCTCTTTTGCATATTTCCTAGTTAATTTATCTAGAATATCTACTTTTCAAATATATTTTGCTGACCCTTATGAAAGGCAGTGTCTTTTTTTGTGTGTGTTAAGGACACAGAGACCACCTCATCCAAAAGTTTCACTCTGTGGGGTTCCTCCTCTTCTGAATACAATGGGGTTAAAAGCACAGAAAAGTAATTTTTTGGTAATTGCAGCCTGCCTTTTCACATCATATGTGGCTGGCAATGTAGAACAGTGATGTATGCAAAAAGCATGGTGTCAATTCCACTTAAGTTTTTGAATATTTGTTGGGACCATTCTCAAATTTTCACTGGCCAGCCACAGCTCTTCTTCTTTGCATCCTATTTTGTAAGGCCTTTTTGAAACTTCTGTAGCCATTTGGGTTGTACTGTAAATATAGGGGACTGAGGATGCTTTTCTCCCTTGTCGTAGTTATGGAAACAGGTATTTTCATATTCCCAAGAAGTCAAAAAAACCCCAATATAGTAACCTGCTGTTCTTTCTAGTGCCAGGTGAGAAATGAATCCTCTGTCTTCTTGAACCTATTTAAAGAGATTTGTATCTATCCGTAGTTTCATCTGTTTACTGCATAATAAAGTAGAGAAGGATTCCCAACACTGCTGCTGAAGGTGGAAGGAATACCTGCCCTATATTTTCCATACTGGTCGATTACACTGTAAGGCGAGGTAGGAGCTACAACTTCTTCACATCACACTGTAGTACTTATTTTCATTAATAAATCCAGGGACAGTTAGAATGGCCTGTTGATGTGTCAAGTAGCCAGGGAATCCAAAGGAGAGACAGACTTCTGAGTATAGCAGGCATCCAAGGAGGAAAAAACAAGCATTAAAAGTTAGCACAGCAGTAAAGGAAGGGACTCTGCCAGCTGAGAGTCATTTAACCTGTATACACTGAATTTGTGACACGATCGTCATGTAGTGTTCACTTAGTATACGGTGAAAATTCTCAAATACGTGAGGGGTCTTGAGCTCTGAAAGTCTATTAAGAGTTTAATGAGAAGTCAAATTAATTCCTGTCATCCAAGGTATATTCTGATTTAGATATTTTAGTGTGTTCGTACAAGCTGAGCAGGTACATTTTCCATCGTTCATTGTTGAACCTCTTGGGAACAACTCATGTTGCTCAGTATTCTTCCAGAGAGTAGTCTGTTGGAGGACTGACCTTTTGCTTAATCTTCTCTGGTTTGCTTTGGTGATTTCAATTGTAAAGGCACTTTTTTGCATCTGCTAAACCTTTGTTGCCACTACCCTTTCAAGTACTCCTGGTGTGAACCTTGAAGTTATTGTGACTTTCACAGGGGTGAATGCTGTCCCTGTGAATGCTCATTCCACTGAAGATTGTATTCTATTATGGTTAAAGACAATTTACTACTTTTTTTTTTTTTTTAAGCATTGTAATCCTTAATTTATGCAATGGAGAGTGAGTAGAAGTTGGTGATTTATTTTTTTTTACTATTGCCATTTGAAATTACATTCTTTCTTAACATACACGTAAAAGCAATTTTTTTATAAACTATCAAAATAGAGCTTGAATTGATTCACAGTATGTGAAGCATCCATTTTTATGTAAAACACTTTCTAAAAATACCCATCTTATCCTGGGAAAACTGGTTAAATATTGAAATGAAATGTAGCAGCTGCATTTTTTTTCTCCCCCTTTTTCTCTCCCCCCCTCAAAGAGTGAGGTTAGAACTTGACTGAATTCAGTCATTCAGGGAAAAAATGAGCAGAAACATAATGACATTTTAATTTTTAAAAGCTGCCATGCTTTTCCAGGTAGCACAATGGGACACTATTATACTAAGGGAGCTGTAGGAAGCTTAGACCTGACAGATATGGAAATTCAGTAAATCAACAAAAGCTTTCTGATCTTAAATTTCATATCTAGATGTGTTGCCTTCAGCTGTATTTGAAAAATATTTTATTTGTTTTTCTTTATTTTTCTTTCCCTTTCTTTTCTATTTTATTTAATTTCACGTTGCAGCCTCTGTAGCATATTAGCTTCAGTTAAAAAAGAGTAAGATGGATTTTGTTTTCATTGACTTTTCAGATGGCATTTTCATTTAGTATAACTCACCAGGAGGTTCTTGTTTCTTTCACAAAATTATATGAAAAGGTTAGATAATTCAGCCATTGAAAGAATGACTTTAAAACCTCAAAACATTTCAAATTCTTTTCTTAACAAAAGAAACAAGTAGATTATATGATGTTTTCACTGAATCCCACAGATATTTATCAGTAAAATAGAACAACAGTCAACAATAAATATTGTAAAGAAATTAAATATTTCTAATTTAAATCTTTTTACATTTCTTTTTTTCTTTTCTTTTTTTTTTTTCTTTTTCTCTAGCACTTGCAGATAGCTTCTTTCTAAAGCACATTTAATTTTGCTTCAAGAAGCCAGAAAGATGGAAGGACTGTGGAAGGACTATTCAAGGAACAGAGGGACAAATAAAATTTTAATTATCTCTGTGTTATATAACTAGAACTAATTGACATTTCAACAGCCTCTATGTGGAAGTATAGCTCTCAACTTTTGTGAAGGAATATACTGACTACATAATACATAAAAACATCATGTTCACAGAATGTTCATTATTCCTTTGGATACATACTGACTGATCTAATAAAAAAAAAAGCAGTAAAAATATTGTTAATATTATGCAAATCTGAAAAAGCAGAATTCTATCTTTTCTGTTCTAATATATTCTTTTTTCTTTATATATCTTCTTATTTTCTTAGTTATGCTACTTGAAGAAGAGCCCATATTTTCTGTTGTTTATATTCGCAATAGGAAAGAAGATTCATGTGTTTGGATGTTTTGTCTTCATTTAATGAAGGTAGAATTAATGGAAACCTGAATGCTACCAAACCTTTCCCCTAACTTTACTCTTGCCTTTACTCTTTCCCTTCGCTCCCCTGCTTTCCACTACTTTTTGTGATCAAACCCAATTCGGTGACAGAAGAAAAGCACCCACAGTTGTAACACTGTTTATACACCTCTCCAGTCACTTTACCTTATAATTTTGCCATAGCTCTTACTTTGTTGATGTGGTTCTACCAGTCCTTGGAGCTTCTAAAAAGGGGGTGGGTAAAATGCCATCCCTTCTACTTTTCCAGGGAAATCATTGTGATAATTTGAGTATAAAATACATTCTTTGTTTCTTTCTTCTAGGATGTACAGCAAAGCTGTTTGCACAAACTCATTTGTGATTCCCTGATTAGAAGTGTTTATTCAATAATAGGCTGACATGGGCTCCCAAGCAGTCACATTTAGGTGAAAAAGAGTTGTGCAGGGTGTAATTAGCCACACTTCAGCTTGCTGGGGACTGTGAACACACCATTCTTTGTGGAGTCTCTGCTCTGAGTGACTTTTAATGTACAACCCAAAATTAATACTTGTTTAGCCGGACATGATCTGAATACATATACCTAGAGCTGGAGCCCTTCAAAGAGAGATCAGCTTTATTTGGATGCTACAGAACAACGTGGTTGGAGTTTTCTGAATGGAGGCTCCCTATTTCCACTATAGATTATTTCAAGCACTCCATGCTTTATGGACTTTGCTTCCAAATAATTTAACATTATCTTGATTGGTCTGCTTTTCCTTCCATTGCTGCCTCATCTTGCTAATAAGTATTAGACTATATATCCTTTAAGACTTGACATTTATCAGTTACTGTTTCACAACATAACATATATGCTTTGAGGACAAGATCTCTAAAAGCTTTTGCATTTGCCTCAATGTAAGAGAAGAAAAAAGTTCTTTGCTTTCAGCTATTATCAGAACTCCTCTATGTTGAAAACATCAGATTTGACATATTCTTCCCTAAAGAAGAAGATAAATATGGAATGTTTTCCTTCTCAAGCTCACAGGTATGTGCCATGTCTGGTGGCTTTCCACTAGGACATGAATCTTTTCCCATGAGGAAGCCATTAATATGGCACTGTACTGGTATTCTAGAAGTCCAGTGCAAAGGCAAGTTTTGTTACTGCTGGCACTGATGTCTGCTCGTGTGGCTTCTTGGCTCATATATCTGTGCAATGGCATATCAGCAATAACCATAAAGAAATGCTCACCAACAGTCTCACTTATATGACAAATGTAATAGATCATGGGATATGTTGTATTTTCATATTTCGTTGTGTTTTCATTTATTTATTTAAGGGAAGTTGTGGTATGAATGTGATTTCAAGATAAATCTTCATGAATAAATGATAAATCTGAAACCTGAAACTGCTGAGCTTAATTGACTGTTTATAGATGGAGTATTATAACATATTTTTCTTTTAAATATGTCAGTCTTGGAAGTGTGCATAGATATAAACTCTCCCACAAGATTTCTTTTAATTTAGCAATTATGTATATATAAAGCCCAGCACAATATGTTTAAATTAAAAAAAAAATTAACAAGGACAATTTTCAGCAAATCTCTTTCATTGTCATGTGTTTTCAAGTGCTGTATTGTTTCATTTTCGTCATGGTATGCCTTATTGTTTAGCATTTACATCTTACTTGGAACTTTATTGGCCAAGATTTCCAAGAATTGCTTTTTTTGCCTAGATGTGAAACGGGAGTTTCATCCAAAAAAATCAGCATGAGGTAAGGCCATAATCTACTTTCAAAAGGAGCACAAAATTACATTTTTTCTCTGATGCCAAGAGTGACAAACAGGAACTGTGTAGAGGGTTATTGATTGAATCAAACAGGTTGTGTGACAGCACAGGAGGGTGTTCCCAAAGCTTTACTAAAACAGAGCTGTTGGGCTAACAGCAGGCTAATTCGGAAAAGAAACTGCCATGTTTTTTAGAAGGTAAGTTTTTTATTCTGTTCGTAGCATGCTGTCACTTACCAGGTTAACCTATGCATCTCAATTAGCTGAAATGCATAATAATAGTACTCAATAATTCAATAATCTTTGACGTTTTTGTGCAACGGGCAAGCATGTTGGCTAATTTGCAGAGAGGTAGAATTCTTTTACTGACTTTATGCACATAACTTTTATTTCTGTTAAGGAACATTAAGAAGTGGCTTAGATCTGTAGCTGATGTCACTGTTAGCAGACCTAGTCATTGACAACATCATCTAATCCCTTTCAGCCTGATCTGTGATATGGATATAGTTAGGAATGAGGTGCATGGAAAAGCAGAAAGGAAAATTTTAAAATATATCAGCATGCAATTAGAATAACAGTTTCTGTGTTGCAAAATTCAGTAAGAACATGCCTGGTTGCAAGTATTGCAACCTGCAAGTGTTACCTGGTTGCAGCAAGCAGCTGCAACTAAAATAATCAAAGTTGCCATGTCAGATAATTTCATGCTAATATGATGTCCTCTTGCCTTTTCTAAGCATGGAGTGGGAAATGGTACAGAAAACTATCCTTAGGTGATATGCAGAGTTTTTAGGATCCTTCCCAGTATTTGTTTGAATTATGCTGAATAATTCATGGTAAGGTAATTATTTATTTGTTGTTCCATTTCAGCAGAACTTGCACTATCTCTGAATTTGTATTTCTGCCTTTTTGCTATTATATTACATTAAGAAAAAAATGACAATGGAAGTCCTACCTCATCCATCTAAATTATTTATCTGCAGTATTTTTCTCAGTTTACAAAAGTATTGTGTCCACTATCTGTCCTACTTTTAAGTGTCTTGTTTTGTTTTGTGTCTCCCACTGCATCTGTAGCAAAAATTCTGCATTTGAAATGCAGCAAAATGTATCCTAGCAGTATAGGTTTCAGTGTTGAGAGTAGTAGCTAAGGGTACAAGCTACCACTGTTACTCTATTATGGTGCTTTAAAGGCACTTGCATGAGACACTCAGCTGGAGGTGATTACAATACCTTAAGCTGTGCACTCTTAAGCTTCCCTGATTTTAAGCAGGTTCTAGCACTTACAGTTTTCTGAAGCGCTCCAACACCCTGTTTAAACTATTACTGCAGAAGCAGAGCTCAGTGGCTCCCTATTTTTAGGGCCAGGGATAAAGCTTAACAGGTACGTGTGAGCTCTGTAAGATTCCAAACAAAGCACCATATTCATGGCTATGCATAGGATGAAATAAGCACACATACTTTCCATGCCTTAACTTTTCCTTGCTCTTCTTCAGCCATGTACCAAAAACTTATGTGTTTTCGGTTTTATTGTTATTGTGTTGTGGTTTTTTTTTCTGAATTGCTTCTCTCCTCCTTTCACTTGGAACCTGAATTTTTTCGCCTTCAAAATTTCAAAAGACAACAATGATTATTTTTTTTCTTAACTTCTATTCCCTTGCTTTGCTGCTTTTTCTTTAGGAAATACATTTTTCAATATTAAAGGCAAAAATTTAAGAGCCAAAAGTACTGGTTTACTCCATAAAATTGCCAAGTCTTTGTCTGAGGGGGTATCCATTAGATTACATGATCACCAAGGTGTAACAGTCTTCTACTGTAATCTTGAATTTTATCATCACTTGATTTTTCACGTTGGGTTGGAAATGTGAACAACATTTCCAGAGAACAAAAGAGTGGAGATAATCTGCAGATTAGAAATGGATTATATTTTTTTTAATTTTAAAATAATACTTAAAGATATTTTATTTCCACATATTCAAAATCTCAAAAAGAAAAAAAATAAAGTTAGCTACTCCTCATTTTTAAGTAAATATGATGGAAATTAAATACACATGACCACTACATTACATTACTATGTAAAGAAAGGAAAGACCATTACATAATGAAGGGCATGATCATTTTGCATGCTCAGGGTCAAGGTCCACAATTCAACATCTCTTGAACTCCTACTGTTGTCACACTCAGTTTTATACTGCCAGATGTGTTCCAGCTGGAGGTTGGCAGCTCCGAGCTGACGCAACAGACAGGAGATTCTTTTGGTGCCCTTAGGCTGCTTTGTTCCACTGCAAAACTAACCAGGATTGTTTGTTGTTGCAGAAAGGCTATCTATAATCCAGAAATTATCAATACCACTTTAGGCTAAAAACTAAAGCTAAGGTCTTGAACTTGGCCTCTCAAACATCTCGGAAGTGGCCACAGAAACTTTACAAAGTTACTGAGCACCAGTCTCTGTGAGTGCTCCCCTACTTAGGCAAAGCAGAATGGTCTGTCTCAAACCACTAGTGGGTGAAGGCTCCTCAGGGTCTGGAAGGAGTGGAGACTGCTTGCTTACCTGTCCACTACATCTGAAATACAGGGTGAAAGTCGGTGACTGGCGGTAAGGCTCAACTGCTTTTGTACCCTCTGACGGTGGTCAGTGATCCCCTGCCTTACTACTGGCAGTAGTCTCTGAATTTTCTATGTAGAGGAAATGATAAAACCCTGCAGGCAAAAAAAGAAAATGAAAAAGTTCAGAAAGCTGTCCTTTTGCTCTTCTATTTTACCAACTCCTCATATATGCAACCAGGAGGTAGTGTGCTCGCAGGAGCTGCTGATCAGGCATGAGGTGCAGGCAAAATCTTTGCACATAAGACAGTGACAGAAGAGAGATATCTCTTCAGAGGGGATAACAGAGCAAGGGGTGGGAATTTTATCAGTTCCCCCAAACACCCTAAGTCTCGAACTAATAATGGCCCTAGGAAACAGCAGAAATGAGGAATTTCACATAGAATACAATGTGTAAGATGTGTAAGATTCACACTTTTTCTGGGCTTGCACGTTGCCTAGAAAGAGGCAGAGATTGCGTGTGAAGAGAGCGCTCCTCCCAACTGATGGCTATTTTGGAAGTTTTTGTAAAGAACTATGAGTGTGTGACTTATTGCATTTAGCAGGTGTGACTAATAACATGAAAATATGCTATTAGATGAACTTCTTTTCCCTGATAGTTGTTAAGTCTTTTTATTTGGTTGTATCATTGGTCAAAAAAAAATAAGGTAACTATGGAAACACAAAAACATCACCCAGTGCTGTCTTCACTCATGTTTATTTTTAACACTACTGAATCTAGTGATTGGTGCTTCACAGGTTGAAAAAGATTTTTCTGAATGTTCTTTCTTATTCTGTAAAAGGTACAAGTGGGTTTTGATACAAATGTTCAGACATATTTTATTTAAAATAACTCTTGCTAAGGACATGTAAGGAACACAAGATATTCCTGCTGTACAAAATTTTTCCCAACCTTGTGAAAGTTCGAAACTGAATCAGTGTCAGCTCAATTCCTGATATGAGGAAAAGAAGGTCATGGACCTCAGTATGGGAAACACTAGTTTTGGGGTTTTGAGTACTTGAGAACATGCCATTGCATTTGTATAAAGATAATCACAATTTTTGAAAATGCCAAAAATTTTGTAAAGAACTGCTTTATTTCCATACCTTGAGAATTATAATCACATACTTACATTCCTAAATATTGATTTAGGAGGTGAACAATAGAAATTGATATTATATGTCTTTGCCAGCTGCTTTATCTAAAATTTAAACATACCTTATGAGGAATTTTTTTTTTTTTTATCAGACTGTGTCATGCTGTTGTTGAAAAGCAGAGATGTTACTGAAATGCCATTGGTTTTAGATTTATATTAGCAGGGGCACATAAATAGTGATCAATGACGTCATTAAAAATGAAGAAACAATTTTTAAAAGGGCAAATACTTTCTAGCTCTATCAATGTAAAGAGCTAAAATTTTCTTCCCTCCCCTGCTCTTCTTTTTTTCCCTACCATCCCAACTTTTCACAACAATAAATGTATTTTCACTGGTAACCCACTTGTAATTTGAATCCAGCACAATTTTGTAAGCCAAGCTTGACAGAATGGGGACACCCATTTAGAGGAAAAAAAGAACACATATGCTGCTTTTTTTCCCCCCTCCTCCCCCCTCTAAAAACATTGCACCATTGCCATTTTAAATCAAAGTACACGCACGCTCTGAGCATGATTTCTTGTCAAAGTTATCTTTAACTCATGAACATCCATTGCAGGTCTCATCCTTGTGTCAGTTACATGTGAAATAGGATCTAGTGAAATCTATGAAAGTCTCCTGAATTCTGCTCTACTATTATTTATTTCTAGAATAAGAAACATTTTCCTTTTTCAGATTTCCATAACAGCTTGCCATGCTCCTCTGTTTCAATCCTGCATTTACTCCTATAACTTCATTAGACTGAGTGAGATTCCACAGAAACACGTGTATGATATCTTAAGTCATAGACCTCGTAGTGTTACCAAATCTTCCTGTGCATCGTGCGGAATACAATATCAAAAAAGGCCTTAATATCTTTTTAAATGGCGACCTAAATTATAAATCACGTAGCCCCTCTCTAGGGACTCATGTTGAATTTCTAGTGAAAAAGATCTTATGAAGAACCTTTTCCTTCTTTGCAGGAAAAAAATTATCTGTAAAAAACCAAAACAAAACAGCATTAGATTATTTAGTGATTACATTTGAAAGATGGAACATTTATTGGCTTAAACAATCAATATTTTGTAATAGCAAAATATTTGTTTCTCAGATTGGAGTACTAGATCTTTTTCTACTTTATTCAATATCACTTTTGTACTTGCTAGAGCATTTCAATTACAACAAAACACTAAACACAATGCTACCAATGAAAAGAAGCATTTTGGTCTCAGAATAATTATAAGCATATACAAAGAGAGATACAAAGAATTTATCCTAACCACATGAAATGAAAAATAGCCTAATTAATAATTGATTTATCTTTTTTCACTGTAGTAATTGAGAATGAGATTTTTTCGTTTAAATAGTAGCACAAAACATGGTAAAGTTTAGGTCCTCTCCTGCAAAGACAGATGAAAGACTTTCAGATTCATCTTTCTTTGGCTTTCCTACTGTCTTAGGATATGTCAATATTTGTGAAGTTTTTTAGGAACACTATAAGCCAGATGGCAAGTAGACACCGTGATATCTTTTTGAAATGATGGAGAAATGACTTAAAATCTTGCACAGAGATTCCAAAGCTTCCACCAGAGCCTTTCAAATTTCTGAAAACTGGCTTTAATACCAAATTATTGGTATTCTTGAAATGCTTTGTCTCAGTGTTTTCATCAGAAGCTGCTTAATTTGTGTGGACCCACAATATGATCACATCTGTATTCACATGATCATGTTGATCATTACTACAACACTTTTTGGGATGATATTTCTAAACCTATTGACTATTTAATAAATAGCAGATCTATTCTACTAGTAATGCTTGAGGAATTCCCTTTGTGTTTATAACCCTCACCTGAGATTTGCATTCCCATGTGAAACTGTTTAAGAATTTCCTTCCCTCATCTTGACCAGAATGCTCTCCCTGAGAAAAAAACATGTTTCTAAGGAGAGTGTCATTGAAGCAGTTTTGGCAAGTTTTTTTCCCCGTTTAGTCAGCATTTGCCAAAGTAAATGATATCAACAGAAAATTTCTGGCAGATTCAGGTCTCCAGGTAAATCAATTTATTTTTTTTTCCTGTAATGATATGAATGTGTATTTTTCCTTTTTGTATGTAGTTTGGTTTTAGTTTGTTTGTTTTTTTGTGTTGGTTTTTTTTTCTAAACTCAGTTCTTAATATCTTTTCTCCTAATTCCAGTTCAAAATAGGCAAAAAAAAATCTGTATGTTGAGAAAGAATAAGATAAATCCAAAGAAATTATTTTAAACAGGAATGACTGAAATTAGATTTCTCAATAAGTTTGTGCATCCAGCTACAGCTTTGTGAGGAAGCAAAAATAAAATCAAATTATATCTAATTATATTGTACAGGACAATATGTGTATGTCCCATTTAATTACTAGTGAGAATAAATTAATTTATAAATGAATGAGAAACAGAATGTAGATTAGGAACAGGATGTCTTTGTCTGCTGATACCAGTATATCAGACTGATATGCTAATGCGACAGATGCTTATTGTGGTGGATTTTGCTGAAGTGTTATCAATTTCATTGTGTAACTGGCATTGCAGAGAATTGGAAAAGAAATAATAATTAATGTGCTGCCTTCTAGCAAATTTCTTTTTTCTCTTGTTTGAAGGGGATAAACAGAGGCATAGCAACTTCACAAGTTGAGTAAATAACCGTTTGAGGTCAACTGTGTATTATTTTGCTGGCACAATTCTTTTGTAGAAGCAGAACGTTGCAGAACATGCTTGTCCAAGTCACAATCTGCCACAGAACACTTTGCTTTTTCTGCGTAGGTTTCCATGAAGTTATTATGACTGCCATCATTATTTCTTGCTAGCATGCATTAGCTGCTTTGTAATTCTTCGAGAAATGTGGAGTGGTCTTTGGGGGAGACAGTGAAAACTTTTGCTTGAAAAAAAAATTAAAGGTATTAGATCTTCGTTTTCATGACAGATCTGAGGAACAGTGGGGAGCACAGCACGTACTGCCAGATTACCCCCTGCCTATTAACAGAGAGAGTAATAGAAACTCTGCAAACAAGGTCAGAGGCCTGTTGTCACCGAGTCACTTGGCTGTGTGCTAAATTGTCTAATCCTGTAGAAAGCTGACAGCCCTATCTCTGTGCATGGGGTTTGGTATTCTTCTGAAAATGGCCTTTGACTGCACATAAGGCAACACATGCAGATTTGTTTATTATTTTTTTTTATCATCAGTGAACCTAGCCTTGAAGGAGACTCAGAACTCGTGCAGATATCAAAACTCTCAACTGTTAAAGTCTGTTTCCAGAGGGGAGGTTGGTCCTTAAATGGGACCGATGGCGAGTCTTTAGCTGTGGAAGCTCAAGGTTTTTCTCAACGATTGTTTACTGATTGGGTCAAAGGACAGATTATTATGAGTCCCTGCTTCAATAGAATGTATTGGCAGATAATACTGAAACATTTAACAAAATATGTGTTTACCATGAATTCTTATTTTGTTTAAAAAGGAAAAAAACCCACAACTATTAAAATTGACTAGAATCTAAACCTAATAAAAAGGGTTTACTACGTGTCAGAAGAGACACAGGAACGAAGGTGTCAGCCCTGGTCTGAATTAGGCCTTGATATATAAATGCAGTTTCTTATGATGTCAGGAAATTAAATAATTAATTGGATGCTCTAACTCTAAGAGGAAACTTGTGGTCTGAAGAAACTTGTTGTGGCACAGAAGTACAAGGCCACACTGGACTTCTAATCATACAAATGTGCTCGTGTTTTGAATGCAAGCCTTAGAGTACAAGAGGGTTTTTTTCTTTTAAACAGTTGTTCTCTACTGGCCAGCAGCATTAATCAGGAACCAACACGGTGAATGTAAAAGAGCTAATTCAAAAATTAAACAGGTATTTGTAAAATACTTTGAGAAAATTCTGGGGAAAGTGCAATAGAAGAAGTGAAAATGGTAACATTACTGAAATTGTTAATTTCAGCTGTGTGATATCAATTAGTAGTGTTTTAGTGATAGCTTAAAAATATTTGTCCAAGAGTGTTTTAACAGGCATTCCAGGTGTGTCTGTTGCTCCTACCCTTTGTGTTACACTGTTCTGAAAATATTTTTTTTATGTTAGAATTCAGAATGCCTTGCTAAGATAATGAGATCTTAATTATAGCCAGCAAAAGATATTAGCTCCAAAATTAGATAATTTAATTTTTATTTCTGAAATCCAACTACTTATCGAGCTTTATCAAGCACATTTTAAATCAACATGTTTACTTACCACACTGATCACTAACAATCCATCTAAATGGTCTTAATTTCCCAACTCCTTGGGGGATCTTAATCTCAGCCTTCCGTGGAAAGAGTTTAAATTAAGATTTTAGAGGACTTTTCCCTCATGTAATGAGCTAGAGTAAAATGGCTGGCTGACTCCACAGGGACATTTGAGCAGAAAGCAGAACCACAGAGGCTTAGTTTTCTGTGAATTGGCCCTTTAAACATCAGGGTCCCAGATTTCTGGTGACTGCTCTTGCCTGGGTTAGGGCATCCCTCTCCTGTACTTCACAGCCATGAGGTCAGCAATATCTCCTCCTAGAAAGACATTTGCAGCTGCAGATTCCTGCAAAAGAGAGCTACCACAGAAAGAGGAAGGGGCAGGGAAGGTCTTTCCTCTGGCTTGGTCTTTTCCCCTGGTAATATATTATATCCTAAGGAACTTAAAAAGAAAAAAAAAATCTGTCTTTTCCACTTGATAAAAATGCTTTTACCAATGCTTTCTTCAGTTTCTCATGTTCTTGTATTTCTGAGAAGACATGTTACTGAATATACTTTGAGGGGGAAGGGCGGAAGTATGCCTTCCACACAATGAATGACATGTCTAAATATACATCTTTTGATTCAGTATTTCTAAACTTGGGTCCATCTGTTTTTCTAACCAGTTACACAATCAGACCAGGAAGCCTTTAGTACATTGAGCTGACAACAGTGGAAGAAAGTCACTGTACCTTTACCTTAATCTTGTGTCTGAAAAAAACTTTCTTCTTGAAAAAGAAAGTACAAAAGCTTTAAACATAAAAATAGAATCCTTTTCAATCGCATGGGTTGTGTAGTAAATAAATACATCTACTATTGCAACATATTGCAACAAATACATGACAGAAATAATACCATTTGAGGCTCAGCTGCAAGTGAGGCTTTAGACCAATTCATATTATGTTCAGGGCAAGGAAAAAAGTGTATGCAGAATGTAATACAGCAAAATTGAGTGAAATTGAAGGCTATAAATAAGGAAACAGTCATTTCATTTGTCTGGATACTATATAACTAGAGAGATTATGTGGCATATTAAAGGTCATTCACTACATGTATTCTGTTCTTAGTTAAATAACAATGACAAAAAAAGAAATGACTTTGGAAAAATAAGATTTTCAAGGTAAAAAGAATGAAGTCTGATATATAGTGGGGATACTGAAAAAGAAGAAAGATAATTAAGTCTTGGTTGTGTGATCTGTGCCTGCTCAGGTTGATTAGAGGTTTTAGTGGCAATCTAGGCTTTAAACTGCTTTTAGTTTCTTGTATCCTGAAAACCTGAATGTTTTTCTTGCTTTAAGGAAACCTGTATAAAAATGAAATATCTGTTCATTTTCAGGTATAAAATAACATTTGAGAACGTGTTTCAATTTTCCAAACATTATTGGATCTTGCAGGATAAGTTAAAATAATTTCAAAGATAGGGTCATTTTTATTTATTTTTTTAAATACATGGTATTTTATACCTACATATATGTATTTTCCCATGTACCATGTACTGGGATTTGATCTGCTAATTTTGTTCCTTCTCAAGTATCTCTTTGGCTTATTTTGGTTTTTTTTTTGAGTAGGCTGTGAACTTGGTGCTATTTTCCTAGTTTTGGACTCCAATATTGGAGCAGGTTCTGTCATGTCTTGTAGCACAACATAAAAAAAAAAATCAATCTCCCTTGGGAAAATAAAGAAATGAATGCATTTTAGAGGACACACACTACCTAAAGAAAGGTCACATAAGTCTAAATATAATTCCTTCAATAAAACATGGTAACATTGAACTCTCCTCAAACCCTTTACTTCTGGAACTTACTGAAAATGACCATTATTAAACTGCCAATGTTATAGTAAAACATGTCTGTAGCATGAGGACTGATAGACTGATTTACATAAAGTGGTGATATATACATGCTTTGCAGTGTTGTGTGCTAAAGTTGAAGTCAGTGTTTTTTTTGTCTCTGCAAGGTATTTTTGTAGCAGTTAATACTGAAAAATATAATGTTGAGGTGACTGACACTGTATTCAGGTTTAGACTGAATTTTAGAAATATGTTAACTAGACTAAGTTGGGAAGATAAATGAAGACAAAACCTCTTCATTTTGAATTTTCATGTCAGAAAGTCTGGTCTAGATCTGCCAGTCTCAGATGTCCTCTGTAATGTGTTGGTTTTCAGTGCTGTAATAGTGCCACTAGCTCGGTGTTCCCATAGCTCAGGTGAACCTATGTCTGAAGAAACCTGGGCACAAATTCTGCTGCTCTTCCTGAGCAGCAGGATTTCCTTAGAAGTTTTGAGACAGATGACTATCACTTTATAAACCCATTGTGACTATTTTGTTAAGTAGAATGACCACAGCTGTGTAACCTGTGTGATCATGCCAGGGTAACCACAGAATGGGAGAGTTTGATGGTAAATTGTATGAAGTTTGGAAAATAATGACTTCACATAATATTCCTGCATAGAAAGGAGAGATCTGCTTTCTTTTTAGAATCTAAGCCTCTATCTGTCTGATAAAATTGTAGTAGAATGGTTGTTATGGATTTTTTTTTTTCACTATTCTCTCCCTGAAGATTTCAAAATAGTATTTCAAAGATTGATTTACATCTACAAGAACTGTGTGGTACAACTTTGTAGGTTTTGATCTCCATTTTTTTCCTGTTTTTATAGAGAGGAATAATATTAGCAATCTTTCATAATTACAGTGGGGCAATAATGTTGGAAATTACTTTTTTTTTTTTTAAATAAAGACCTGCCTTCCTAATTCTGTTCCTTTGTGTGTTAGATAAGTCTATGAAATATTGCGATTTGGTGTTCTGCAGTGTTGAGATGAGCAATATTCTGGAGTTGGGTAGTGCTGTACTCTGACATTTATTACATAAGTATCAGGATTGCATTCTCTCTGCTGACCATATGCTGACTTCTGTGTATTGCTGGTTTTAAAATTGAGTAAAGGAGACAGATTCTCTTTCTTAATCTTTTTTTCTTTCTTTTTTCCCCTGACATCCTTGGGTATATCTATAGAACATTTGCAGATTTATATTACTTATTTGGCATAATATTTTAAAACTCATTATGTGTTTTCTTTCTCTTTTCTGTCTTGTGTGGCTGCACAATAGGTCGTATTCTTCAGTAGACCCCGTGTTCTAGTGATTTCTGATTATGGCTCTCTAGGATTTTACCAGAAACCTTCTAGCAGGAAAACAAAGTTTACCAGGAAAAAAAAAAGTACATGTAGCCTTTTAAAATGTTTTGAAGGATCATTTTAAATCACGTGCAAGGTTGGTAATTCTTGCTTTAATCTTTTATATTTTGATTGACATGTGTCATGTTCCAAAGCTGCTGTAATTCTGGGTGATGTGTTGTCCAGCCCTGGCTGCCCTATGAGTCTCAGCATACGCTTCTTGAGCGGAATGTACCACAAGTTCTGACAGGTTTCTCGTTTTTTTTAACATGAGCAGATACTGTGCAACATTTTCATGCTGTATTTTCTAACATGTACTAAGGAGAAAAGATACCTGACCAGACTTCTTGTTGCTACTGTAATGGCATATAAGGTCGCTACTGACTCAGCAGCAAGCCTTGGTCCTGAATCTTGTTCTTGATTACTAACACACATAGTTAACAGGGTTTCTGAAGATATATTCTGTCTCTCCTCTTAGAAAGGAAAAGGCAGCTGATGCACGTTTTACAGTTTATTCACTGGGAGATCTTCAGTTTCCAGTTTTCAATGAATTCTTTAACAATAAATCAGAAAGCTGTATTAAAACCAATTGGCTTACAAGGTTTAAACACCAGGACTTCAGAATGCTTCCTCTCTTCATCTCCTGGTTTAAATTAAAGTATGCCTAATTTCTTTACGATGCCATCTTGGTATAAGACCTGCATTAGCCTTCCTACTCTGTGGCCTATATCCTACTGATGGTTAGAAGGAAACTGGGGCCCAATAGGAGCCAGAAGACAATTTGGTTACTTTCTGCTGAAAATTGTCTAGTTCTTAGTGTGAATGGAGCCAAAGACTACACTGGCTGTGGCCTTAGGAAAGGCTTTATTTTCTATTCTTCTTAACAAACAAAACCAAAAAAACCCTCTCTGATAAAAGTCACAAGTTTTCTGATGTGGTTCTGGGGGCTGTTTAAATCAGCAGGGGAAGTTGACAGTGTTGCACATCTTTGTAAAAAGCAGTTTTCAACAGAATTATGTGCGAAATCCTGTTTCTCTGAGCACAGTATGGATTGATAAAGATAGAAACTTCAAGCTGTTAGTAGAGAAAATTTCAACCAGTGCTCAATGTAAAACATATTTCTCAGTTTATCTGTGTTAAGTTAATAAGGAAGCAATCACATCTGAGCCCATGACTATATCTGCTGTGTCTGTTTCCATGGTGTTCTTTGCTGTTTTTTTCCCCTCTTTTGTCTTCAGACACACACACACACATCCTCAAGATGTGGAAGGGAGGGAAGGAAAAGAGACAGCAATGGCAGTCCCACCTTCCCCTCTAGGTCTTGCATACCCTTTCATTTTGGATGATAAGGGGTGTCTGCATTTCCTCACGGGGTAACTCCTGTGGTGTCAGGGAGGTAAAAAGAAGCCTGATGTTTTGCTCTATCTATTTGACAGACATGTGGTGACAGGCATGTTAGGCATTAACCTAATTGCATATGGCAATTAGAAAACAAGAGATGTAAAGAAACAACATTCAGTATAAAGGTATATGAAATGAAAAATTTAGTCAAAAAGGTTGTTCTCCCCTCCCTGCCCTGACAGCTCTCATACACATCTCTAGTATCTACATAGCATTATTCTCATCCGTGTATTTAGTTAGGGATCATGAGTTAAATAACCTCCACAAAGCTAGATATGATTTTGTAATGGAGCTAGGTTTGAACAACAAGCTGATATCCTAACTCGTGGCTTCACAATTTCATGGCTGTAAATTCCTTCTCAAATTTGCATGGTTCTTTTGAATTTTGGAGATAATATCAGCAGTTAAGGTTGTTTCCCATTCCTACTTTATTATCAAGAATCTACAGATAAAACCTTGTTGCTCCCTCTTTGTATTGTTGCAACAACCTTGAAAAAGGTGAGGTATATCCGCATAAAATAGAAAAGTGAAAAATTAAATATTGTATTGTGAACTATAGAGAAAATTTGAATTGAAATATAAATTGAAAATGTATGCATGCAACAAAGAGTGAAGTGTTCTTATTCATATGTGTAAGGACGGGTGGTGGTTTTTTTTCCTTTCTGGTTATTTTTGTTGTTGTTGTTTTTTTTTTTTTTACTGAAGTAGTGCAATATTCAACACATAAACAGAAGCTTTTCCTAGAAACCAAGTTACTGGTAAAGGAAAAAAAGATCCAAGAAACACAATCTGCTCCCGTTTTAGATCTTTTGCTATACAAGATCTTATTTCCTTGGAAACCTGTATTTTCACAGGCAGAAGTGTTTCATGGGTTTTGACAAGATTTCTGTAAGGAAAGTTGCTTGGGTTTTATGTGATTTTCTTTTTTTTTTTAATCCAAGGCCCAGCGTGAAGGAAAATTGGCGTTTCCTTCCCTATTAAGCATTTCTAGAAGCAGCATATATGTATCCAGTTAGTTACTTGTCAGTGGGCATGTAAGACTCAGGCTCCGTTCCAGCATGAGATACCAAAATCTTTTTTAAAACTAGATGAGGAGATACATACATAACCCTCCCGTGCTCAGACCTCTCTGATCCTCAGAGTATGAAGTCATAGTCTTTTACGGGGGGTTCTTCTAGTCATTTCTTACCTTGGTGAGAATAAAACCTGTCTATACTTAGGCCCTCTTCCACCCTTTCCAAGGCTGGAACAATACTAAAGAGACTTTGCAACAGATTCTTGTTCCTGTTTTTTGTCTGGAAATCAGAGTCAGAGAGAGCCCTTGCTGATATTTTTTTTATTTCAAAATGGACTCAGAAGGAAGCTTTCTTCTCTTCCCAAAAGAGGAAAAGGACTACTTTAGCTTTAAAATTAAGTCAATTCCTGTAACCTTGGTATGTTCTAATACTTAGATACTTAATTTACTCACAGAAGTACAAAGTCTATAGCAATATTTTATAGGGATATTTTTCCTCACTTGTAAATGGTCGTGGAGTGTTCAAAGATTGGTGAATGGATGAAGCAATACATCATATCTATTATATGAATAATCTAAATTATATCAGTAGTAAGTCATTAACAACAAATTAGGCCTTTTCATTTTATCTGAATATTGTCTAAATAGTTGTGGTAGTGTACCCAATCTTAAATGGTGTTGTTATGGTATGGAGTCTGCGTGTTATCTGCTAGCCTGGTATGGGTGTACTGTAATGTGTTTTTGTAGTTTTAGAGTTCATATTAAATGCATTCAACAGAAGCAACATGCTTCATATGAAATCGGAAATTTTCACCACCATTTTTAAAAGATCAGTTCCCGAAGTCTGATTATTTTTTTTTCTATGGATATAATTACTTTTCCCATCTCCGACGTACAAAAAAACGTTTACAAAGTAAGAGATTCAAAAGTTAGAATGGCTTATACAAGAAAACTGCAATACCATAAACATGCTTCCAGGATCCCTAGTCCTATAATTTAACTACAAGACTTGAGCTTTTTTTTTTCTCTCTTTTTTTTTTTTTTTTAAACTTACTTATGTGCTTATGTGATTTATTATGCATGTTGAGGGTGTGGGGGTGATAATGTCTCCTGGTGACAGTTCTTTCCTGAAAGGCCCACAATGCTGAAGTAGCCTGTTATATAGTTTACACAGAAATTCTAGGCCTCTGTAGACATGAAATGCCACAGTTTGTTGCAACTACAGTAATTTACATGTTCCTTCTCAATCCCGTTTCCTCAAAATAGAAACAGTAACATATTTCCAAGATATGTGTTTTGCACCTAAATATGTAAGTGGCCACAAATCTGTGCATTGGTTCATGAGAAGTTTGAACTTCAATAAAAAATGAAGAGATTTTCAGAATAAAAAAAATAATCCTTGTTTAAAGAAGGTTTCTACACTACACCCTTTTGGATGTTTGATGTTGGGTTTATTTTTTCCCCTGCTGGAAGTAGGATGATGGGGGCTTTTTAATAGCATGAAAAAGTTTGGATAGAAAAGTGCCATAAGATTTGCATGAAAAATTCTAAAGAGAATAGAAATTAACAGAGAAGATTAAATAATAAATAATAAACAATACTAGAATGAACCTGAATGAGTAGGAAGAACACCTACCATCCTGTTACCATGTAAAGACTGTGGGAGATTTTTTGGTTTTGTTCTCCCACCCCCTGTCCTGTCACACACACACATCCCAACTCCACAAGACTCTCCTGTAACTTTTACCATGAAAGGGAATTATCTGGTTGCAGTGCAGGCATTTAGCTTTATCATTATGCATAGATCCCAGAAAGTACTGGGAATAAACACGCTGGTTTCTTCTTTCTTCAAGTTACAGTTGTTGTCCCAACACATATTTTTTAAAAATACTTCTTCTAAACTTCATTTTTCAGTTCAGAGAGTCTTTTCCCACTGTTTCAATCACATGTCAGCGTGTTGCTAAAAATCAAAATACAATTTGAAGTAACTGTATTCATACACTTTAAAAGATTCAGTAAAGCCTGCCTTTTTTTTCCCTCAGAAGCTATACTTGCATATTAAATATTTGCATAACAAATACATTTTACCAGACCTTAAATGGCTTGTAGAGTGTTTTACTATCAAAAGCACCTTTTAATACTAAATACTGTTGAAAGAAAAAAATCAAAACAAAAAAAGTATATATAGATTAATAAACCAAATTATGGTTAGCTTTCTATTGCTTGAAAAATCTATTTAAATTCGTTTGTTGGTTGGTTCGCTACTTCTGATGCTTTCCTGAGGGGGCTTCAGCTTAGCATTGTTGCTCTCCCTCTCAATTTTATTCCCTGCTTGCCCAGATAGAGTAAAATGTTAATTTTACTTCCACAAAATTTAGTGATTTTTGGAGTTCAGAAACAACTCCTTTCTGTAGTTAATGAGACAAAATTATTCATGCTGTTACCTGTTTAATGAACAGAAAGGAATATAAACTGTATCTTGCTTCCCAAAGAATAAACACTGTATTGACAGTGGTTTTGAATGCTTAATTAGAATGTTATAATGAAGTACAACCATTATAGTCAACTATTTGGGGCCTTCTGACTCCAAAACTAAGGAGAGTTTCTTACATGTAGTAAACTACAAAACGCGGACCATGTACAATATAGCCAAAATCAGTACTGCCTTTCTCACACGTGCTTGGATCTTGATGTACATAAGGGTACTACTGCTGCTGCTGGAGGGGTCTTCTTGTGGAGTCTGGTCTCACGTAGATTTCTTTTCTCAGATTTAAGCTCTAAGGGAGGTTACAAATTAAGCCTGCTGGCACCTATTTCTACATCCTCGGACTCCTTAGGAGCTAATCTGCTTTGTAGGCAGGGAGTTGCATAAGAATTTGTTATCAAACTGAAAGTTCATTTAGCCTGGAACATCTCTGACTGTAGCCATCAGTAAGCATGCAGGGAAGGGTAAACATCACTCATATATATAGGAATGTTTTTCCAGCGTACTCTCCCAACTTTCAAAAATTTGTGGCTCAAATCTTCCTTAGCCAGAGGGAAAATCTTTATATTACGTTTCAAAGCTATCTCCAGCCTGAAACTGTGCAGTGACTTCTTGAAATTTTATAAAATATTAGCATCCAAAACATCCCATGTAGTGGAATTTGTAGGTTGATTTTACATGATGTGAAGAGACATCTTTAGTTTGGTTTTGAGCTTATCACTTCCCGGGTTAATTTAGTAGTATCTGGTTGATTATATTTGAAGATGAAATGAGTGATACTTTATGTTAACTGCTACTGATTTGTTGACCTCTGTGGGAATTAGAAAGTTGGAGATGCGCTGCTGAGTGAGAGCTGGACAGGTGTTCTTGTGTTGATGGGCCTTGAGATCATTAAAACAATGTCCTTATATGTTGATGTGTGTGTGGTGTGAAACAGATAGCAGTGCACCAAAGTAGTATTGTTTTGTTAGCTAGGCAGGATAAACATTTAAATGTAGCCAATTGTATTGCTCACAACGGTGTATGGACATCCACTTGTAACCTATCTGTGTAAAGAGCACAATGCGTGACCAAAAGACAGAAACTATATGTGCTGGAACTGTGAAACAAGAAAAGTCTTGGTTTCACCACTTAACGGAGTCTGTGCCTCCAGTGCCACAGACCTCTATCAAATTTACATCAGTTAAGACTTTTACAGTCTGTGCTTTACTACATTTGGACTTAGTTTAAATAAAAGCATTTTTGTATTTTTAATGCCGCTTGATTTTTCTGTGTCTCTTCTAGCTCTATTATATTGTTGACAATTTTGACACAGCAGAGCACTGTGGAAATGTTCTTAACTTTGTGTTTTGCTTTTTCTGATTCCTGCTGACCTTTGACTGGACATTTTCACAGAATCATGAACTATAGCCTCATGTCCCGAACAGTCTGATTTAGCTCACTACCCTTCGTTATGTGTGTTTAAATCAGGAGTGAGGAGCATTCTCCTTCTTCAAGTACTGCAGCGCTTCATGACTGTGGAATTCCGCATAGGTAAATATAAAGACTGTACTATGACCTGGTCTAAAGATATCACAGGAGGTCTCTAAGACAAGTGTGTTTTATGTTCCTGTAGAGCTCGGTAAATGACATTTGCACTTGGAAAAATGCTACAAAATTATCCAGTAACAGCCTAAAGATTGATTACTTAGGTGTAATTTTTTTGATAATAGACTAGTACAGACCTCATTGTATTATTTGTTTGTGGATTTTTTTTTTTATTTTGATCTACTTATTTCTTTCCTCATCCCAAATATACTGCCATATCTTCTTGAGAGCTGAATTTTATCACTTTGTAAATAGTTCTCTTTAGTCAAATCAGGACTGCTGAGAAATACTTAGTCCTCTTCTGGACTTGAGCTGTTTGAGAGTGAAGAGCAGCTGTCAGACTTTGCTTTTCAAGGGCTTGAGTTTTGGTTTCTTTAGTAAAGTTTGTTTGAAATCTTTTATTTGAAAGCTTCTTGAATACTTTTCTCTTTACCTTTGATGAACAAAGTAATTAAGATAAGTAGAAGAAGCTTCTGTTAGTGACAGCAGTGAATTTAATATGGTGTTTTGTATCTGTGCGTACATGTGGATTTTTTATTTCCTGGATGCTCTTGTTCCTTAACTCAGTAAGAAAAAGTCTTAATAGAAGGAAACCCTCAAACAGATATCTCTGGATTTTAAGAATTTTTGAGGAAATCCAGCAAATTAATAAATACTTAGTAAAGAGTAAAGAATGTTTTCTTTCCTGTGAACCATTGAATATAAAAGTCAAACTCTCTGAAGCAAACCAACTAAATGGTAACATGTTATAAAAAGCTACCCGGATTGTTTGAACACAGCAAATGAAATTTGTTTTGTTGGACTTGAGTAGACTATTACATAAGCATTCAAAATTAATAAGCACAGACTAGAGAGACAAAGTACTAAAACTTACTGCTTCTAGGGTGATATAAAGCTATATTAAATGGGTTGCATTCTGATAATTAAATCTAATGGGTTACAGAATTGCCTCCAAACAAACAAGGTCAAATTCAGTTGCTTGAAATCTTAAATGTAAACTGACAAAGTAGTATAGCAATAAGCAATCATTCTGTGATGTAGAAAAGATGAAGAGCTAAGTCCATAAAATTGCTTTGTTGTGTTGTTGTGTCTATCAGTAGATAATCCAAAAATGTCTTCTCAGTCTCCAGCAATTCCTTAAATCCCACAGATTTTACTGAAGGTGCAGATACCCTCCATATTCTGCTGTGGTAGAGCATGACTCCAAATAAATTAATGTACCCAGCATTCCTGTAGTCTTCAGGGAAAGCTATTTCTGTAGGCAGATTTCTAGACAGAAATCCAAGCTGAATTTCACAAAAGTATCAGCATTCACTTCCTGAAAGCTTCCTTGGGTTGAATAGATTAGGTCTTAATTCCTCCTTGTGTTCAATTGAGTCTCATACTAGAGTTATTGTGATGTAGGTCTGTAGCTGACTACTGAAAATGTTGTCATTATATCCATGTTTTCTTACCAAATTGCAAAGAATGAAAGAGCGTAACACTTAAATTTCTTCATATTGGGCAAAAGAGGAGGGATTTCCCTGTACTTGTGAAAAATACTGTAAAGCTTGCTTTTTTTTTTTCATTAAGCTTTTGAAAACTAATCATGCAAACTTTGAAGGAAAGAGCTTTGACTTCGTTTCTTCTCCCTTTTGACCAGGTAGATCCATTGAAACTCTAAGCATGTAAGATTTCATGGTTTGGCAGATAACCCTTCAGAAAAAGTCTGAAATATTAACATGAGGTTGAGAATTCAAGAATTTTAGACCTAGACCCATGGATATGCAAATGTTCCCTTTGTTTAAATGTTACTTAGCTTGACCCTTCTCCACTGAGAATAAAATATTATACATACTGGAAGTTTTGAATTGAGCTTCTGCATCAGAATTTGTATTTCAGCTTTGACCTGAAGTCTAAGTAGGGCATATGATTTTCAACAGCAAGATAAAATACCAATCCATCTCAGGAGTTTTGCTATGAATGAAAGGCTTCTAGTGAATGATGGTGAAGTCTGAGGAAATGAAAGTTTAAATGCTATAGCAATACTTATCTAACCTTGTCAGATCACATGAATAGCAACAGCTGTTGGAAAACACAATTGTAAGAGTATATATTCATTTTATTTATTTATTCAGAACAAGGATAAAGGGCCCAAATTAATCCTCCAAAAGGAGGTTTGCTTTATCTAATTTTCTGACTCTCCATCTGCTTCTTAAATATGCCAACTTTTTTTTTCTACAAGGCTCCCAACCAGTCAGTCTGTAGTAATTATGGTTCATTGTTCCAAAACTGAATCAGTGTTGCTTAATAGTTATTAGTGTAATGGATAATCTTTGCAGCAATAGTTCTAAGAAGTTCCTGTCAGAGTCAAGGTTTAGTTGTTTAAATGTCTTCTCTTCTCTGAACAATTTTGTGTTCAGAGAGACACAGGAAAGGGGAGTGAGCACAAAATGACACAAAAGAAATTTGAAGATCTCTCCATTTTGAGGGGTTTTAACATCTTGGGATGCAGCATGTGTGTGGATTATAGGTTTATATTGCCAACAGATTAATTTTATAAAAACAAGGCTATATTTTTCAGATGGCTAGAACTGACATGTTTTGCTGAAAATTACTGGATGTCAACTTCAATTGCTTTAGGTATTTGGTGATCTTTCTCTAATAAACATTAGAACACTGTATTTAGTAGAGGGTGAATCTGCAGAAACTGTGGTATCTCAAAGTTATAGTTTGTCTGAATGAGGTGAACTTAATACCTTTGCTTGGTAGAGTGTCTGGTGGTTTGTTTCTTTTATCCCCCTCTGTCTGTGTATGTGCATATATATTATCTCAGCAAGTGTGTCTTCAAATATGCTTCTTATACTGGGTATGCTTTGACGTAGAACTGCACTGCTGTTGCACTGGATTGCTCTGGTTGTCTGAGGACAACATGATCCATGATGGACAGAGGCAGGCCAGGGGAAGTTTTACCAATCAGTGCAGAGGAGGCAAAAGTGAGGATTATAGAGAGGAGAAAGACAAATTAAAGGTCTGAAAACTCAGAAGGGCTTTGCCATTGAGATGATCTTCTCCTAATCACCATCTCACTTCAGGGAATGAGTTTATGTGGGGACCGTGTCATGCTCCCCACTCAGTGAGGGCAAGGTGCCTGGCAGTTCAGTACCTGCAGGCTGGTTAACAATGGTTATGAGTCCATAAAAGTAATGTCAGTCTCCAGTGACTGGAAGACTTCGCCAGATGCAGAAACCTGCAGTGCTAATGTCTCTTTTTCCTCCTGATTCCTGTAACAGGAATTTGAATTGATTTTTTTCAAAACTAAAAAGTTTCACTGACATTTTTAAATTTAAAATTTGGTAAATTATGAATTTTTGAAAGCTTAATTTTACTAAGGCATTAAAAAAAAAAAAGAAGAGAGAGCAATGTTTGTATGCAACCACAAAGGGAAGAACACTAATTCAGAAAAATATTTAATTCTATTCCTGATATCACTCACTTCCAGTTTTCTCAGCTTTTGGGATTTCAGAATAAGGAAGATGGGAAAGCACACATTGCAACCAAACTTCTAATCTCTTTGCTTAAACTGTTTATTTGCAACTCGGTCAATATATGAAATAACTAATTCAGTTATTCTCTGTGTAATCAGTATCAAGTGGCTAAGTTTAGATAATAGCTCTTTCTATGCTTTTTTCTAGAAAGTATGGAGAACATGTTTGATAGATTTTTGTTGTTGCTTTACTTCACGAAAATATATTTTACTGTCTTGTTCCAACTAGATCTAAACTGGCCCAAGAATGGAGTCCAAAATTTAAAAAATGAAGAATGTTTCAACAAAACCAATTGGAAAAGCTAAATCTGCACAAATTCTTTGACTTTTTTCAGGTAATAAATAAAACAAGGAAACAAAAATAAACTTATCTGAAGTGTCAAAAAAATGTATCTTTTGAAGAATAGTCGTTATCTTTGTTCATGCCCAAAACTTGATCAAATGGCATGAAGAAAATAGAAGCTTTCTCAGCAATAAAACCAGGCAAACTATTTACTAATATAAATCTCTAACTAATCTATTGAATATTTTATGGGAGGAAAAGTGTTGTAAATTTATTTTTTTAAGCCAAAAGATTCATGTTTTGATAACGTAAAAAAAAAAATCTATTTAGAAACTTGCTTAATTAAGGGGAAAATTTGGCAATAAACCCCCAGAAGAACAGAAAATGAAATATTTCATTTGATCTGAGACACTTTTTTTGTGGTTCAGCCGGCACAATGAAAAATCCATTATTCACACAGCTCAGCTCTGCAGTAGGCTCTAATACAAAAATACACTACACCAAAACTGTGACAAATAGAGACAAAAACATTAAATTGATAAAGCAGATCCACACCAGTGGACTGTATTTTGAAAATTATATCAAGCAGTGTCAGAACATGGGGAGTTCTTTGCATATTAACCCCTTTATAAGTCACACATGTACACTCAAAATTATATGAGTTTATTATTATTTTTTTCTAGCTGTCTATATGAAAGCAGCACTCATTTTCTGCTTTTTCAATGACTGTATATACAGAGATTACAAAACATGTAATTTTTCACTACGGGTGCAAATCATTATTTTAAGGAAGGCCTGTGAAAAGCTGCTCATGCTGTGGAAGCCCAGAAGTATTTCTCGTGCTGCAGCTCAAACAGAAGGCTGCAAACACTTTTGAGATATTTTGACAGCTTTTTTTTCAATCAGTATTAACAGAAATCAAATCCTTTGTGTTCTTCTGTAGTCTAAAGAGGAAAATACAGGCATGCAAACCATCCAAGGTATCCAATAGCTGAAAAATTTTGTCACATATTGAGAAAGCATAAGTTTAATCTGTGCCTGTTTATAAAAAAAGAGGAATGCCTTTTCACTGGGTTATAACTTGAGTGTGTCTTTCCTTACAAAGTGTTGGTTTTCTTAGCGGTGGATTTTTTTTGTTTGGTGGGTTGGAGTTTTTTTGTCATTTTTTTTGGTTTGCTGTTTGTTGTGAGTTTTTTACCAGATTGGACTTGTTTCTGACAAAAGTTTATGTTTTAAGAGATCCTTTTTTCTAACTAAAAATAATTCTGACATATCCTCCCAGTAGCTTCTTTGGGAAATAGTATTCCACCTGGTTTTAAAACTCAATTTAATATTCGATGCATGATTATTTTTTTTTGCGCACTTTGCTGCAGAGCAATAAATATATAAGCACCATAAATTAACACTTTTTATAGATGGTATACTGAGGCCAGTGACAGGAATATTTAAATTTCTGTAAGTCTTAAAATGATTAGTTTCTAGCAGCTGGGCCAGTAACATAAAAGGAGCAAAACACGAGAGTATTAATATTTATTATCTGAAACAACAGACTATGAAAGAAATTTCCCAATGCCATATTTTCATTTCAAAAAAACAACTCAACATGTTAATTTTTTGACAGAAGACCAGGAGATATCTGTTTCTGTACATACTCTAAAGGAGGAGATGACTTAGCCCAAGAAGTGGACTCCTGAATGGACTAGGCTTACAGGTTTATGGTTTAAGTTCATTTCGTACTTCAGAAGCTGTTTGTGAAGAAGTGAGTAAATAAGTTATTGCAGATTTGCTGGTAAACTTGAAAGTGCTGACAGTACACATTAAGATAAAGGTCAGGGTCAGAAGAAGCTAAATTATAGCTAAATAAGGAAACATGAACAAAATCATTGTCTATGCTGAGAGGGGATGGGCAGAAGTAGGACAAAGAAATAGTGGAGTGTTGGGGGGGGTGTTGTGTGATGTTTCTTTTCGTTTTGTTTTTAAAAAGTGTGAACTCTGAGTTTCTAAATGCTAGGAGCAAAACCACAGAGACTGTAAATATGGAATATTTTGATAACATCTGTTAGCACTAATGTCTTATCAAGGAGTAATTTGTTCTTTCTGTTACTACAGCCAGTTTTTACAGCATTCCATTAACAACGTAATAAAAATACACTGGGAGGTGTAGACTTAAAAGTGTTTTTGGCATTCTCTGTCAGTTCAGTAGTCTCCTATAAAACACGTTCTTTCAGCTTTCCCAACTCTTATGCTAGTTGGGCAGATCCACAGTAGGCAGAAAATATGTTCTTTTTACAAATCGGAGCCTGGTGGTTCTTGAAGATATGAGAGATGGCCTGCTGTTTTGAAGAACTGATGATCTGTTTTGGATGTATTAGCTAAGACAAGCTAAGGGAATAGAAAGTGTAGGGAAAATAGTGCTAATGGGAAAAAAGAATAATCTTGGACTCTTTTTATGTTCTGCAGGTATTTTGACCTGTATTGTGCAGAAATTGTAGGTTTGTACTCGGTGTGGAGTGACATGCTTAGTGAGAAAGGATGCCAATAGCTGCAAAAGCCTATAGATCTCCCACAATGTATTTTATTACCATTTTGTTTTCACTTCCAATTCTCATTACCAACTCACTGAAAAAATGAAAGTCACTTACTGTTTTATCTGAGCCATTTTTCAATGTTCCTATTATGACAAAACTTAGAATGTTTTGACTAGTGTTTTCTGGTTTAGATCTTGAAAGGAAGAAAATAGCAAGTCCCTTCCAGGATTTTCTGACAGACTACTTCCACATCCTACTTCTAACTTCTATACAAGTGCTTGGGACATGCATTTCTCAGAATACATTTTGTAATGTGTCACAGAAATAAATTAGCACATAGTATTTTATTAGAAAAACTGTAGCAATTTGTGGTCCAGGATATAATTTCAGCACTTGCTGATAGCACCAAATACACAAAACCAAAATCATCTTCTGGAAAAATATGCACATGACTGGAAAAAAAATATATTTGTAAAGAAAAATGAGGAGTACATGAACTTGTGTCTGAAGTTGAGTTAGTTTGTATGTATAGTTCGTATCTCAAAACCTATTAAATGTCAATGTAAGGCTGTAAGATTTTTCATGTTTTGAAGCAGAGTGCAGTTCTTATGAGGGAAACAAAACCATTTTTATTTGGCAGAATGAGAATCTGACAATGCAGAAAAAATATATGCAGCCTGGCACGACAGATGGTGAGGACTGCAAAGCAGCCATTGGTATTAATATTGATTTTAAAATGACTTAATTGTTATTGGTTTTTCTCTATATGAATGGGGTTTATGTATAAATTGAGTTCAAGAGGATTTGCCTGATGCAGATATTTTCTTGTTCACTTAAATGGAGCCACTGTAAATGGTCCAGCTTTGGTTTTGGGAGATATGCAGGTACAAGTTTAAAATACTGCCTTCTGTCTCTGAAAGGTTTTGCTTTGTCAATGCATTCAAGAAATGTTGCTGTTCTGTGCTTGTCTTCATAAGAGAATGGGCTATGTAAATAATGATCACTTGGGGCCCTTCTACCATCCATTTTAAGCATGGTGGAGGTGATGTGTCTGGGAGTGAAATGGATTTTTTTCTAGGTAAAAGGACAAAAATAACCCTTTACTTAATCATGTACTTTAGAAAGCCTAACCAGAATTTTATATGTTAAATGCCTGCCTCTAATCTTGTAAACTAATGCTTAAATATTTGTGGTTTGATTTTTCAAGATTTTCAGCACTTATCATTATTAAGGGACGCACTAGGTGCTGGGTGCCCTTGAAATTCTGACACTTTTATTTAAAAACCACTAGTGGTTAGGGTTAACCTAACCCTAGAGGGTTAGGGTCAGACTGTTAACTAGACAGACTTCTAGCTTTAAAAATTTTCCTCTGATTTAATTTTCTAATCTTTGTTATATAAAATATCAGCTATATTTTTGCAATTTTAATTTAACAGATTTGTCGCTACATTCACGTTATTTGCTCTATCCATAGTAGAGTGGCAGTAAGACAGAGATAAAGTATAGGTTCTGTTAAAGCAGCTCATTTTCTGGCTAGTTATACACAGGGATGAGGCTCAGCACTGAGGAGGATTGATGTTGTGAATACCATCTAGCTGAATGGTAAAAGCGAGACATTGCAAAATACTTCAGAAGATTGTTATAAATTTTATTTAAGCAAGGCTGGGCCAGGTCAAGCTGTAAAGGCTGAAAATTGTGACTATTTGCTAGCTGCCCAGAAAATAAAATAATAAATCAGTTTACTGGGGCTACAATTACATATCTCACTTCAGAGTTTTTATTACAGAAATTGACAGAAACCTAACAAAATATATTCTTTTAAAAGCTGGTCATATATTGAATAAGACAATAGGAATTATTTTGTAAAACTTGCATAATTATGTGTAATCACCCTCATCTCTGGAGTCGTATTATTCAGGAGTATTCAAGCAAACACCCGAATGTCACTGAGAGTCTGTTTTAATTTGCGCTCTTAAAAATAGCAGTTTCAATTTGTAGTTTTGCAAGCTATTGGATAAGTTATAAACACCAAGAAATCACTTTTAATGTCAGAGTCATGTTTATTCAGGCATCTCTGTTTTGGTATATTCCAACGGGGGAAAAAAAAAGAGAAAATACAAGATATGTGGGACTCTTTGGGGAGAGTTGTAAGAACAACACATATGGATGAGCCCATATGTTCCTAAGATGCTACAATACTTTCATGTTTGCTGACTTTCTGGAACTTTTGGATCTAGTTCTGTCCAATCCCAATGTGAGGGGAATTAGGATATTTTATTTTATGTTTTTTGGAGAAGTGTCCTGAGCTAATCACTTTTGGTGATGTCAGAGACTGTTTCTAGTACCTCATTTGGATTTAAGTATTTCATGAAAGGAAGCTGAACAGAATGACTGAGAAGAGCAACCAGCTTCTCATTTTCAACAACTTCATGATAAGAAGATAGCTACTAAAAATACAGTGTTTCATGGTAACTCTCTATTTGGAGTGTGAGGCAAAATGTATGATATTTAGCTGTGTTTGCTTAATCGGTTTACACAACCTGCCCTGCATAATTTCTTTAAGGATGCATATTGCTGCCCTTTGAAAGTTTTGTAAAATATACTGGGAAGTTAGACAATTGCTAAGAAATCAATTTGCTATTTCAGTAAGTGTTCCAGTTACTGAATTTCATACATGAAATGAGACGCATTAACCGGATACCTTCAAAACCATGCTTCACTTGTGCCAGATTAAATAAAATTTAAATGAGATCCTTTTGATTAAGCAGGATTTTTGTCCCTAGAATTTAACTGACATTATGGGTAACTCATTAATGCACTTATTTGGAGATTCTGTCCTTCAGTTTATCTTATCTCAGGCTCTCCTCTGAAGGAGAATAATTTCTTATCTGCTTTATGTGTGCTGAATTTTATAGCAAAAGCTTTCTTGGAAGCCTTCAAAAGATCCATAAAAATACATTCCTTTCTGAAATATATTTACATCTAAATCTTTCAGAAAAAAACCTTGGCACCTTTTAAATAAACTGAGGAATTATAGGTCACTACTTTGTCAGAGTTTGGGATATTTCTATGTAGCAATTTCTTGATCCAACAAAGGGCAAAATTGTTTCCTAACTTTCAGTGTGAAGAGTGTTTTGTTGTGAAATGTCTTTCTACATAAGCTTCCTGTTGTATATAAAATTGCACATGATCAAACATACTATATACAAACATCTAAATACATGAATGGAGCTCTTTACTGATTCATGTCATAGTTTAACTGTGATCCCAAGAAGTTTGAGATGACAGGTGTTGGTGAATTGAGCTGTTGAGAGACAGCGTAGTGCAATATTCATCATTCCTTTAATGAGTGACGTTTCAGTTCCTCACAAACCTCAAGGACAACTAACTTGATAAGTTTATGTCCACTGCTGGTTATTTCAACCAATTCTTTCCATTTAAAATATATGCCACAATTTAGAGCAAGACAAATGTTACCAAAAAAAAAGACTTCTAAGTAAATAATTCAGCAAATGCCAGTGAAAAATTCTTCAATAATGTATTACTCAAAATCCTTTCAGCCACCACTACCATGAATAATAAATATTGAATAGTTGCAGTGAAAAGGTTCCTAACACACTGCAGCTAAAAATTGTTCAAGTTGCTGTGGGAAGATTCACAATAAAAGTCTTTATTCCCTTATATTTTTTTAAAGTGCAAAATGGTGGTCACATCAGCAAGAAATAACTGAATAGTAAATCAGTAAATCAGTTGACATTGAATCCCTGCACATTTTATACCCATATTATGTAAATAGAGGATTTCCACCTTCTTTCATGCTTTTATGAGCATTGAGAAATGCTGAACTACTCATTATGTGATTATGTTAAACATAATTGTCTAAGGTTCACAATTTTTTTCTGAATTTTCAGGAAACAGAAAAACGTAGGGAAAGGTATGCATTTTCTCAATTTGTAGAAATGCTTGTAAGACAGTTCTTGTTCCTTTTAGGTTGATTATTTCGCTGTGCAGGATATCAGTGAAGCACTTCACTTGGTACACTGTGGAGAACAGGAATGAAAAAGAATAGTGAGAACCCTGGCCTATTGTGCCTCCAACATGTGTTGGATGGTCATTTTTTCCCTCTCACATATATGTTACTTTACTCCGTTTCAGGTAAGGAATGTTAGAGATAAAACTTTGGAGAAGAGTTGTCTGAAAGATATATGTTTCAGAATGTACAACAGCAGGATGAGAAAGAAAATACCTTTTTGTTCCTTTATCTCTAGTCTGTTATGATCCATTTGCCAGAGTTGGTTTCATTTGGAAGCTTAGATTTGTTTGTCTGCTTGACCAGGATGCTTCTCTTTTTCAACTGTGTTGTCATAATAATAGCTTTGATACTAGCTATCTGTGAGATTACTTGGAAAACTGAAGATGGTGAAGAAAATAACAGCATATGTGACGAAACGGGGAGAAAGGACTTCACTGCGAGGTTCAAATTTAATTTATTTGGACTTCACTCACAGGTCCAATACGTCACTATTGCAGGTCCTATGTGTACGATGACGATTACACTA
>JAOTQQ010000032.1:36666172-36703571 GCA_026546715.1 Gallinago undulata | reverse complement strand
TAAAGGCAGTTTCTTTCTTTTTTTTTTTTTTTTTTTTTTTTTTAAGTAGGCTACCTCTTATAAGTATATTGTGTATTTCCTCTTTTATTAGGTATTGGGCAAATCCCTCTTCCTTGGTTAAAAAATATTAGAAATCTATTTTGTTGAAGTCTAATCCATTATTTGGTTAGTATTTTTCAGACCTTTAGTTTAGATAAGAGTAATAACGTATGCAAAATCTTTTAGATACCAGTATTTTTGGCATATTTTTCTGAACAGTGTTGAAAAGTCCCTGGGTTATATGATGCACAATTCCAGATGATTTTTTTTTTCCATAAATGTATATGTGTGCAAACTTAACAAAAAAATATATATAAAATATTACATAAAAATTATTTTATATATATATAACATATATAAATATATGTAAAAGCTTAAGACAGTGACAGTTTTTGGAAAATGACAGTGTTCTCCTCTGACAAACTGCTTTAGATTTGATACTGTTTATCTTCCCAGTAGATTTCTCTTTGATTTAAAATTTATTAGAAGCTGCTTTTCTGTAGCAGGACAGAAATATTTTTGCTTCCTAGTGAAATTAATTTATTGCTGGCTAGCTAGATATATTTGCCATTAAATTTCAGCTGTGGTCTAAAAAATGTTTCATTAATTTTTTTGCTCTTGTAAAATGTTTTCAAGCTAACAAAGATACTGTTCATTTCAGATGACTGAAACTATGGTGTCGGTCTTAGGATTTTCCTCTTGAAATAACTTCCTTTTCTGTGTTGTTACGGGTTTTTTTTAATCTTTCAATTTTGATTTATACTGAAGTGACACAAGGCAACCTTGTTACTTTCTGCTTTTTTCCAAACTAGGATTGAGCAAACTTACTTATATGCTATGTGAAAATTCTTTTAGTAGTCGCAAGAAATCACAAAATCGGATAAAATCAATTATATAAATTCCTTTTTTTGGTGGGTTAGTTTCCAAAATAAGATAAGGAAAAGGTCCTCCTCCTTTTATGCAATGTTTACTGAACTGTTTCAGGTAATAGGAAGTCTACAGAACCCCACACTTTTCCCAAAGAGTGCCTCATCTTCCCTGTCCCCAGGACAGTCTGTCTTTCTTATTGATATTTACTTTTGATTTGAACAATAATACTCTGTGAAACAATGAGAAAGCACAAGAGAGGACAAAGTTCCCTGGATTGTATTTATACAAATCCTCAAAATATAAAATATCATTTTATGTCTAGTATTTATTCCATATTAATGGAGATCTTGAATACAGGTAACTCAGGAAAGATTTCAGCCCTGCAGCAGGCACCGTGACAGCATCCTATGCAATATCGATAGTATGAACATTTTTAAATATTTTAAACTAGGAGGAAGTACAATTCAAGTTTCTTGTTCTCCTAAAACATTGTACAAAAGGAAACTATCAAGATATCCAGCATCATGAAAAAAAAGTAGGCTTCATGTAGTTAGGTCTTCAGCTTCTAAAGAACTGTCATCTCAGGATGCTTTGATCTAGCTGTCCAAACTTCAGTAGGGTTGCAATTAAGACACACTCTTGTGCTTTTTCCTTTGTATCATCTGGCTTTGGATGGGTAGCAGTGTTTGAGCCTTCTGTACCACTGATTTTGTAATTCTCTAAGAAGCAAGCAGGATTTTGACCTAGATTACTAGAATGAATAATAAAAGCAAAATACATACCTACTTGTGTACACACACACATACATATGTTTTATAGATTTATATATATATATTTATATAGTGTTAGGGGCTGCCAAATCCAGTAGTCCTTTGAATGTGAGGTTGTCACAGCTCTGTGTCCCCAAGTCTACCTATATTCCTAATAAGCACACACACGAACATACATATGCAGCATACACATGGCATAGACAGAAACATGCAACACTTACACAAACACCAAGAGCCTCATCCTCTTCCCCTCTCTGGCTGATCAGGAGTAAGATCTGTAAGGGAGCAATGTATATAAATATATATTTATATATAGGAGCAAGGGGAGGGGGCAATATTATAAAAATATATATGCAATGTGTTTATAATATTTACCATTGCTGACCTAGGCATTCAATCTATTCAGAAGCTGGCTGTGGATCCTGTGTTCCCCACTTGTGTCCTGCACAGAGACACACACACGGAAACAGGTCACTCAGTTAACACCTAGACCCACAATCCCTCCAGCAGCTGTCCTGGGCCTCTGGTAGCCAAGTCTCCCAGTTGTTTCATGCTGAGGTACACACACATAGTTGCTCCCAGACCTCTTCACCTCCTTGCCACCTGGCCCATCTTGATAATCACGAGGCATTGCACACTGACTGACTTACCCTTACTCACTGCTGTTGCTGGTACCACAAACACACAGGTCCCTAGGAGCCATGGTGGGACTGAAGTTGTTGGCATTCAGACCTCCGTATGCTCATATGCTCATGAAACTGTGAGTCTCCTCACCCAGGAAAAGAGTTAATCAAGCATCCCCTAATAAGTCTTGTGAAATTCCCAAATCTTCCTTTCCCAGAATCTCATAATGAATCCCATGATCCTTTGCAGCGACACAGGGCACGGACTCCACAGGGGGGTGATGAAGACGTTTATTGTTCCACTTTTTCAGCATATATAATTTCTGTCTTTTGATCACATGCTGTGCCCTTTTTACAGAGGTTGTGAGTGACTGTCCATACACCGTTGTGAGCAGTACAATTGGCTACATTTAAATGTTTATCCTGTCTAGCTAACAAAACATTACTATTTCAGTACACTGCTATCCATTCGTTACATTTCACAACACACATACAGCATATAAGGACATTGTTTTACTGATCTCAAGGCCTCCTTCCCATCAATACAGGAACACCTTGCCGAGCTCTTGCTCAGCAGTGTGTCTCTGACTTTCTCATTCTCCACAATCCACAGGCAGTAATCCCCTTCAGACTGTAAGATGCTCCAGACAGCCCTTTCTGTCAGCTCACAGTGATGGGCATCCCCCTAGCCATGGAGCTGAGGCTTTCCTGGAAGAGCCCTGGGAGGAGCTGGAACACAGACTCCCTTTCTCCAATTAGGTTATTTGGATTCCCCTACCTGCAGTTGTGGCTCTATGCTCCTTTTTGTGTGTGGAGATGAGCTTTTTATCACATAACCTAACATATGGCAATTCAAGCAATCTCAGAACTCTATAAATTACTGTAGAGCAAACATGTTCATAACAGGATGTTTAAAATTGAACTTAGTGGCCTAGAAAAAGCTCAACATCATGATTAATAAGGTTTTTTAATTACAGGAGGATGGCAGTAATGCTAACCAGTAAAAAAGATATGTAATATATGAGAAAAGAAGCTTTGGTAAAGCATACAATATTGCCAATTTCTTCATGCGAGCCTTAACTTCGTTTTGGGAACCGCTGATACAGAACAGAAATGCACTGCAGGCATGCTGGGCTACCGGCTGGAACTACAGGCTGGCATTTCATGGCCTGTGATGTGTAGAAGATGAGATTGAATGATCACTATGGTCCCTCTGGTTTTAAAATCTGCTACTTAATGAACTAAAAAACTCAATTATTTAACAATGCCACATGTAACTCCCTTCCCTTCTCTAACTAAAAGGAAATTTCTGGTTTTCTAAATAGAAATGAGAAAGTGCCAAAAGAAGAAAGTAGCAAGGGAGGGCAATACCTTGGCTATTTGTTACCCATATCATGAAAAAGTAGTGTACTATAAAAGTAACACAAGCTCAGAATATTAGCAACAAGGGAAACTAACAATAAATTATAAAAGAGAAAACTATCTCCTCAGCTTCATCCACTAAAACTTCCTATTTAATATCTTCTGGTTATCTTCTGAATTGTCTCATAAATGGTTTGACTTGGGAGAAGATTTACTTAAAATCAAACTTTTATCAATTCACCTTGTGACACACTGTCTGTGCCAAGTAAGTAAAGGAAACTCGTTGCCATTTTGCAGAGCTGTCTGGAGGTGTGCAAGAGGGGAACTTGTTTCTAAAACAAGATATCTTATAGTTGTACAAATAGAAGAGGATCTCTGCTTTTGAAGCAGTGTTTTACTGTCACCTAGTCAGAAAGGGATAATTGATCAAAACATTGTACTGAAGGTGTCTAAACAAACCTGATAGTTAATATATGGACTGAAATAATAAATTGAAATTGCTTTTAACCCATAAGCCCTGGCAAGACCTAACCCTTTTCCTCTATTAGCTTGTTCTTCTAATCAAAGTGCTAGAAACAGAGGAGAAAATAAAAATCATAGAATCCTTTCAAATATGGCAAATCTCTGTTCTGTCACGCACCCCTACCTTCAACGCCAGCTGATGTCCTGCACTTCACCGCCTGTGTCCAGCAAGCTTACTTGCCTCAGACTTCTCTAAACACCTGTAAACACCCCACTGCTACTCCCTCTTCTCCCACTTTCCACCCTTTGCTTTCCAAATCTTTCCAAATCACGCCTTCAGTCACTGTACTGTCTCTGAAAAAGCAATGGAAGTAGTGTTACAGAAAATTTCCTTCTCAGAAACAATGTAACTTAGGTGGACTAAAGAGAAAATGAACTGCGGACTAAGTGTATTTATCCAACAATATGCTTAGAGCAGTGGAAACATGGTTGCAAATGTGCCTCCTCCCAAACCAGCAGCTTCTAAAAAAAAAATTAAAAAAAAAATTGAACCTGAAATCATCCTGTGTTGCCTCTGTTGCCTCTTCCTGGCAGACTCTGCAGAAATTAATTTTAAAAATGCTGAAGTGTCTCATAAGCATCCCTGTATGTCATACTGCTGCAACTGCAGTGTTGACAAAAAATGCTGTTTATTCCAATGACATACTGTTGGCCAAATGGCATCTATTGTTGGTCCATAGTAACCAATTTCACTGTCTAGTTATGATTACCTTTTTCCTAATCGTGGGTTGCTAGCAGGTTTTTGCATTAAGTTGCTATTTTTGGCAATGCACAAAGACATGTTTAAGTGTAATATGTGATGTCCTTGCTGTTTTTTAGTCCATTATATGTTTTATTATGCGCTTTGAAGAACGTATGTTAGTCTTCAGTAGACAGGCATTTCCATATTAAGTTCTGCTTTGGGTTTTTGGTTCTATTTTGTGTTGTTATTTTTACCTGTGTACAAATAAGTGTATATATATGCTTTTGCATATTTGGTGGTTTTCCAAAAGCAAAACACAAAAATATCTCCTGTACCTTTGCCAGCTGACACTTTTTTGTGGATCATAGTATTGTAATTCCTGAATGATTGTGTCTAGTAATTTAAAATCTCCTTCATGTTCATGTTGGACTAAACTGTAGATGCCAAAAGCTGTGTGGCTTACTGCCTGTAACAGGGTGGAAACTTCACCTATCTCTTTCTCCTGAATATCAAGTCCGTCCAAGAAAACGGAGAAAGAATACAGTTTCCTTCAGCTCCTTGTCATGTTCTTTCCCTGTCCAAAAAAGTTTCTGTATGTTTTGCAATTGACTTTCTGCTGTTCTGGTATAATACACTGGGGGTGTCACGGGTGCTCTTTTTTCCATTGGCTCTTCTGGTTGGGGTACTGCACGTATAAATAGTATGGGCTGCCTCTGTTTCTGACTCTTCAAACACAGACTGGTCTATGGTTGTAAACAGCAACATCTATATGCAGGGAAGGAGGGCTCTGTAATAAAACTTGCAGTCCTGTTGGAATAATTTTTTAGTCTACAGCATTTGAGGCTATTCTGTGCATTCTGAGCTAGCAATGATAGAATGTCATGGTTTGTAAAGTATTCAAAAGGCTGTGCACTGAGGTAAGGAAGGGATTAATAGTTTGGTGAGGGCAGCAGTAATCTCTGTTGTGTAGTACCTGCTGGAGACGTAATGTCTGGGCAGAATCTTTTGTGTACATAAAAAAAAAATCCCAACACCCAGCAACCCAAAACAAAACAGCAAAGGAAAAGGAGAAGGTGGAGTTTGGAAGAAAATAGCTATTATGAAAAGGGAAGAATTATTTTATGGAGTAAGATGTTAAAATTGCTCCAAAGAATTGGTGTAGAGCCTTTTTGGCAAGGGGGAAAACTGAAACAGGTTTCTGCAGAGAAGTACAGAGGATTCTTCTCTTGGAATCAACATAAAAGTAATAAGAAATAAGCTAAAAAAAAGACAATATATTGGACTACACGGGAAGAAGTTGTTTTAGAGAACTGTGGTAGCTGGGATAGATTTTGGATTTTAAGTTATATATTCTAAAGGCTCATGTGTGTCATTGGTATGACAGCTCCTGTGTTCTTACTCAAATAGCAAAAACTGACTTTCTTGCACTTCGAAAGAAAAATTAGTAGTTAATAACTCAAGTCAGTCGATCAGTTTTCATTTATTATAATTGCAAAGGAAAAGTAGTATACAGCAGAACAAGAACCAATATCCCGGTTCAATCTATCAGCGTTTAGTGAAGTTCAGTGATTTTACTAGTACACAATAACTTTGAGAAATGGCATTTACTGAAGAGGCATGTGTTTGTTTAGTAGAACTTGTTATTATCATAGTTTACCACGTAATAAAAGCTGTTATTCTTCCTAGACCAATATATTATAAATAGGGACGTTAAGAAGAGGAGAAAAAACATAGACGGGTTGGGAAGGTGATATACTCAACATTAGAACGATACTATTGAACAGATTTTGTTTCTTATCTAGAGTTACAAAAGTATTTCACCTTGAGAGCAGTTTATACTTTAAACAGTGTTTAAAGTGTCTAAAGTGTCTATGACGCTGTAAGACTGACATGAACTGAAAAAAATGATAGTACAGTAATAATTGTGTGAAGTTAATATATTCTGAAAAATATGGGAAGTAAAAATATAACAAGAATACATAATCGATATTAAATATTATATGTAGGCAGCTGTCTAGCTCTCAAAGCTATGTGAAAGAGTCTATGAGAAAAGGGCAGCAAACTGCCAGGAAAGATGAATTTTTGTTTTTTACAGATGGTATGACGCTATCATTTGCATACAGGATAATTAGATTCTATATTAAAATGCTACCCAAATATTTAACTGATGTGTTTACATGAGTTGCAATGGGAGTAGAAAACGTCTATTGTTCTTGCATAATAAACAAAATACTGCATTGAGTGCTCTATCTAAAATCCTTCAAAGCGCCACTAGGTGGTGACACTAACCTTTAAACAGGCTAAGCTTGATCAGCAATGTAGCTCTTTCCTGCTGTTGAAGAACAATACTGAAAGCTGCGTTTCAAACTGGTATATATAATCAGAAAGCAGTAAGATCCACCAGCTATGTGAAACTGGAAAAAATTGTGACTATTTTTTACTTCAAAATAATTTTTAGAGCCGTTTCTGAGTAAAGATAATTCAACCCTTCCCTTCCCTTCCCTTCCCTTCCCTTCCCTTCCCTTCCCTTCCCTTCCCTTCCCTTCCCTTCCCTTCCCTTCCCTCTTTTAAGGCTGCAAATAAGTCTTTTCAATTCCTAGTAAAATCTGTGTAATTTAAATATCTGCAACTATGAAAGTTTTAGGTTACTGCCCTTTTCCTGTATTTTAGATGTCTTCTATCAGTTGTTCTTGGTAATCGGTGTATATAAAGCTGCATTCATCACGGAAGATTCTTTCAAGACTTGGAGTTTAATGCTAACTGCAAAGTTTATGGTCCACTCACAGATTTAATAGAAGCTGTCCAATTCCCTCTGTTAGTGACATGCAATCCTATGTGTGCCCATCGCCCCATGATGATGTACCTGAGCTCTGAAGCCCCCATTTACATTTAGGGTTTTCTCTGTTCCTGTTTAGCCTTACTTACCTATGTATAAGTATTTACATATAACTGTCTGTCATCGAGTCTTCCATCTCTTATTTTCCTTAGCTTAAGAAAAAATTATCAATACTCTTCAGCATAGTAGGCCATTATATTGCAAATTTAAGATGTAGTGAATTCGAGGTGAAAGTCCTGTCAAAATCACTGACAGCAAAACGTAACTCATCTCAGGTTGGCTCAGTGACTGCTCCAGTTTTCCTACACACTGAAGAATGAAATAAAGCCAGCTCGTAACCAAGGTTTCAAAAAGCACTGCACACTGGATATTTCCACATTGCAGATCGACAGGACTGTTTTCTATCACAAGTAAAAACTGAAACCTTGGATAAAAAGTTCCAGTTAATGCATTCAGGATAGAGGGAATTTTCTCTCTGTGAAAAAGTGAAGCTTGTATGAGTGCTAAAGTAATCTATAACTGCACACTGATATCTGTAGACATTTAACACTCTGCGAGTCAGCTAACTAGTATCTGATGGATAAAGAGGATTAGATGTCTGTGACTTTGAAGAACAGCAACCTCCTTCTATGAGTATAAATATTTTATTTTCTGATTACCCTAGGGAAGTAACCTTTCAACTTATAATGTTCCCCATAGCTTTATGTTTCTTAGAATTATTAGAACAAATCTGCTTGTTATCAGATGGGCATCAATGTTTAATTCTGCCTTATGATAAAACTGGGATATCTGGGAATGTATGAGTGTGACAAACATTAGTGTTTTAGTTTGGAACAGAAGTGTGTTTTTCAAGTGAATAGCACAATTGTCTTTCCTTGCTGTGCTTTGGTTGATGTTGTGGAGAAGCTCCTGAGTGCTTGAACTGGATATACTCTTAGACAAAACTAAATTACACACACTCTCCAGGAGTGTGCTCAAAGCACATCAGTCATCAGTGGTATTGGATCACTTGAGCCACAATGGAGCTAGTTGAAATAACCTATAAAATTCATACAGTGTGGGCAGTAACTCTTGTTCGTCCATGTTATCTTCTAAATCCATATGGTCTTATACTATCAAAATCCAAAAATTTTTGCCTATTTATAAAGTCTGATTCTTTTTTTTTTTTTTTTTTTTTTTTTTTTAGAAATACCAAATCCCTTAAATTTGCTAGACAGAGCAATAGGAACTGTGGGGGCACAATTAAAATCTTAATGACTAAGTAAAATGATTCTTATTGCCCAATAAAACACATATTCAAATAGGTAGTTGGGGATTGGGAAGGGTTAGGTGCTATACCTATAAAGTCACTTCTTTAAATTATGAATGTTATTAAAGAAGACCAGATGTCCCATTGAGCTGATTTTTCTCCCAGTATTTTTCCTGTAGGCACTATAAGAAGTAATAATTCTGGCTTCAAAATAATTAAGTAAGCTTGAAAGAGGACTAGTTTTCAATAAACATGCCAAAAATTACCTCTTTTGTAAGTGCAATTTCTTAGATTTGGCTGAGGAAGTATTATTTGTTGTTTATTGCTTTGTAAGAAAGCCATTCCAGCTAACTAGTTTGTCAAGATTATTGACCCATGAGAAAACAGTACTCGTTATAGAAACGAAACTACAGTCCAAGGTTTAGATAATTTGATGTGAACACTGTTCACAATTCATGATACTGAAAATTATTTATGCCAATAAATATGCTGACATGTCCCTACTTCATTTTTCAAGCCTGGCTCTGCACAGGTGGTGGGAGTTTTCAAGTCAGTATTTCACAATGAGAAGCAGAAAATGGGCCAAACTAAATACCTTTCTGTTTTTAATACAATATTTCTTTAGTATTTTAGCTCACTATACAAAGCATCATGAACTTAACTATTTGTAATTACTTCCTTGAAAGACAACTGCATTGAAAAATCTGAAGAATCAAGTATAAATACTTGGTTTCTACTTTCTGTGTGTTTATTTCTGCACTGTTCCATCATGGTAGTGCTCCATGTGTTTAGTTGAAGTATTTTTCATGTATGAGATCTCATTTCTGCTCTTCACTTTCAGACAACTGTTGACTTTGTGCAGAACTGAAATTTTTCTTAGTAAGTCAGCGCAAGACTTTGCAAGGTAGTACTCCTTTATTTTGTAAACCTATATATCTCCTAAGCAGGGGGCTTCCAGCAGGGAAGCCTACAGGAATTCCTAGAAACATCAGTACTTTGGATTATCAGATGATGAGACAAAAGAGATAATAGATTCTCTTTTGCCCTAGAATGTGTCTCGGTATGTTCCTATCGATGCAGAAAGACATATGCCATTTCTTTTATACAGTGCTGGAAAAGCTGGTTATAAGGCCATGAATGGTGCTGTTGATGGATGATTTGCACCGTATGCACTTCTCTTACTGTTAGAAAAATGTTTTACTTCAACCATAAAGTCTGAGAACTGAAGTTATTTGTTTTAATAAGAGAAGAATATACTAACTTTGTGATCATAGAAGCCATTAATAATCAAAGACAGGCTTCCTTTATTTAAAAGCAACAACAAAACACCCAATAACAAGCACAAAACTTTTCCTGTTAACTTTATTTATCATGCCTTATGGAGTTTATTTCGCTCTTGACATCTACTATTTATTATTTAAGAGATATAAGGAAAGAGGAGAGAGATGTTTTCAGAGGAGATTAAAGGAAGAAAGAGACTTAATGCTGCAGAAAGGAACTGGCATTCTATTACCATAAGGGAAGAATTATAGAGAGGAATTATTCAGAATTATGCTGAAGAAGTGAGAAGTAATGTGGCTGGCATAAATTATATTTGAAGTATTGCCTGCTCCACTTGCTTAAATAAATCAACCTCCTCTGATTAACACTTGCAATTACTTTTAGCCAGTCAGACTTAAGTTGTTAAACGTTCCTCCAAAATAATGAGAAATACCTAAGTTGTTGAAAATGCAAGATTATATCATAAGCATAATTCAAACATAATTGTATGAGTGAAGTGAATTTCAACACAAGGACAAAAAACCAGAGAGGAAAGGTCCATAAACTTCAATCGGTGCTTGATAAGAAGCCTATTAAATGTCAAAAGTGTGGTTGTGGAGAATGATCTTGAATTTCAATCGGATGACAGACAAAATCTTAAATTCAGTTCATTCATGCTGGAACATTACATTGCCATGTAAGATATTCCAGTAGTCCAACCTTGTGGCTTACATGTGGAAATTTGACACTGATGTTGGCAAATCGTGTTGTGATTGTTATTCATGGCCTATATTGCCAGTAAGTTGAGTTCTACAGCATTTCGTTTCATTTCATTTCATATTTTACAGTATGCTGCATAATGCATGGTGCAGTTGTAAAATGCCTTTTATCCACAAGAGAAAATTTTGCAGACTGACATTTAAAACATTTTCAGGGCTTTCTGCCTCATGGAAGATTACACCACATGTACATACAGTACATAAAGAATTTTCTATTGTGTGAGGAGGTATAGTGGAAAGGCAAGAGGAAATACTAAAGTAACATAATGGATTATTAAACAGACTCAGATAAATAGAGAGAATTATTATTTAGTGAATGTTGCAAATTATGATGGTCTATTTGTAGAGCACATGCAAAGAAGGGTGTGATTATAATGTAGTCTGATGAGTCTTCACCAGGTAATGAGTGAAATTCAGAGCAATAGAACTTACTTTGTATTATTTTGCTCCAAACAGACCCACTTCACAGATTAAACAGTAACTCTCCACAAAAAAACTGGTAGAAAAGAGACACACTGACTTTGCATCATGAAAAGTTTTCTGTGGCATGCAAAAAAATAGAAGTCAAACACAAAGAATTTTAGTAGCCAGCAGCAAATGGTTGTAGTTTCTCTGCTATCACCATCAGAAATAGCTGGACATGTGACTTAGATGTTTCTACATTGATAATGGAGAAACAATGAAAGGAGAAGAAGAATTTGGCATGTCCTTCTTTTAACAAGTGACTGTCTGCATGTAAAGTACAGCCTTCCTCATCATCAATACTGCACAAGCATGCACCCAATGTGCATATCAGAAATTTATATAAGTTTAAGATTGATTGAGCATGAGTTCCCTCACTTATTTCAATGTCTTTGAAAGAGAGAGGCTCGGGAGAATAGATATCGCTCCAAACATAACTAAGCTGGAATTTTAGTTAAGACAAGTCCTCTGCAATTGATTTTGGTAAGCAGGAGGTAGTGGGATCACATGAGTTATTGGGGATGGAGTATCGATCATAAGCTGTAATGCAGATGCATCAAGGTTACACTACAAAGCAGTGCTGACTGGAGACACATATTATCTCCTAAATATGATGGTGCCAGACATGTAGTAGGTGTAAGTATGGCACAAGTCCAAACTTGTAGTATGTGCAAGTAGGAAACAGGCCGAGTGATCTCAATAATTGCTGAAGGAACCTTTTAAAGTCTGATTCTGTAGGTTCTAGAAAATAAGTCCTCATGAAGAATAGGAGCATAAAGTTGTTCAAAGAGCTTTCTAATTCTGTAGAACTGAGAAAAGGAGAGAGAAACTCAATGGAAAATTTATGGGATCTCATGGTCTCAGTCTTACCAATAAGGTAATTGGCAGGTGATTTCTTTTACTTGCTTTCCCAAAGAATTTTAGTGATGTGAAGTGAGCTGTTGATTGCATAACTTCTCTCAGTTTAAGAGGCAGAAAGGTGATGCTATATTTGTGAAAATGTAACGCTAAAAGTTACTTCTAACCTTCACTGAGCAGAATGAAAAGTGATGAGAGCTACAGTGCATAATGTAGCTTTTAAAGATGGGACAGGAGGTAGGGAAGAGGAATTAGGGAGTACCAAAACTCAAGTGAGATAAGAGGGGAAAAACTGGTTCATCTGTCAAAGGAGAGGAGCATACATATAAATGGCTTTAACCATTATGACGTCAAAAGGAAGATTAAATATTTCAATGGAAATTCTATAGAAACGATTAAATTTAAGAAACTAAAAGTCCAAAAATGTACACCATTTTATTCACAGAATCATCGATTTGAAGAATGGAAGAGGTTTAAAAGGGACTTCTGGAGAATGTCTAATTCAACCTTCTGCTAGAACTGGTTGCTCAGGGTCATGTCCAGTTGGTTTCAATATCTTCAAGGATGGACATTGCATCACTTCTACGGGCAAATTGTTTCAGTCTGACTACACTCATAGCAAAAGAGTTTTGGTTTGCATTTAAACTGAACTTTGGTTGTTTTGTCACCGGGCAGTTCTGAGAATATTCTGCCTTATCTTTTTTGTTCCCACTAATAATGTTTTTACATGTCTGCTCAATTGCCTCTGAGACTTCTCTTTTCTAGGCTCTCAGCAGTCCCAACTCTCAGCATTTTTTTCATATGCAAAATGCTCAAATCCCTTAGTCATGTTGGTGAACCTTGTTGGACTTACTCATCTATGTCTCTCTTGTACATGGGAGCCCAGACCTGGACACAATGTTCCAGACATGTCCTACCAGAGCTGAGTGGAGGGGAAGAATCACCACCCTCAACCTGCTCCCTGCAATACTGCTCTTAATAGAGCTCAGGATGGCTGTTAGACTTCTTTGCTGGAAGGGCACATCGCTACACCAGGATCAACTTGTTTTCCACCAGGACTCCCAGGACCTCTTCTGCCAAGTTGTAAACAGAACTTATGAATATCCTGTTTGTTTAAATTTCCCTAACCTGATCCGTCTCCATCGAGGTTAAGTCCTTCTTGCTCTGGACTTTCCTTCTGTTTTCAGAGGACTGGCATTGGTGAGGGCCAGTCGTGCTAGTAATGAGTGAGGTAAAGGCAGTGGTGAGTACTTTGGCCTCTTTCTTTCCTTTCACCACCTCGTCTTCCCTATTCAGCAGCAGGCCCACATTTTCCCTAGTCTTTATTTTGCTGCTAATGTATATATTAAAGCCCTTCTTGTGGCCCTACATGTCCCTTGAAGATTCAAATTCAGAAGAACTTCAGCTTTCCTGACCCTGCACACTCAAATGACATCTATATGTTGTGATCTTGCTGTTTCCTCTTCTTAGGAACCTGACTTCCATAATCTCATTATCATGGAGGAAACACAGAAAATCAGCTGTACTCCCCACTTGCAATATTAAATGTTGACTGAGCATATTTTAGAATAAAATAATTCTTTTGTTTTTTAAAGAACACTAAAATTCCTTTCCACACATACCTTAAAACCCCTGTTGTTCTTTATGATAGACCCCTTTATTTAGTCATATTTCTTGCTTTATCAGTCTTGCCTGGGTTTGGCTGGGGTAACTGTGATTACTGAGGGACTAAAAACAGGGATTAGGAGATTAAGGGAGAAAACTACTGAAAGCCAAATCCTAACTGTCATAAGACCACAACTGCTAGAATTAACTTGTTTCCATTTCTGTATTTTCTTTTTCTTTATATTAAAAAAGCTATCATTCCTTTTTCTTTTACTCTTTGAATGTAGTGTCACCAGAAGATTAGTGATGTCACACAGAATTTTTGAACATTATAAATTTTCTTAATTTTTTTTACTATTGAAAATGTGTTTCATAACCCTTAAATTTTCCTTATGGTTTGCTGTTGGAATCCACGATATGTATTACACAAATCTTGTTTGGGCAGCTGTTACTGCGGGAAAGTCATATGAATCACCATTGACTTGCTCTATAAAAGGAAACAAGCAGCGTGTCTTGCTAGACACTGACTTTCTCCTCCATCTGCAGAATACTTGAAAAATATTCCAATGTAAATGTAGCTACTGTGTCTAAAAGCTTTTTAAAAACCATATAAAACTACTTGAGACAGAAATAATGGTCTTTCCTTCACCAGCAGTGAGAACCAAATAGGTAGTCAACAGCAATTTAGTTAAAATAGAAAAAAAATATTCAGGAACTTCACAGGATTTATTTCTCATACTGTGTGAATCACATTGTATTACCTGAGCTTTGGGAAAATGAGTGTCCCTAAAGAATTTTGTGAGATTTCAATAATCTTGCTAAGGTTTTGAATATTCTGTTTACTATACAGGTATGTAAGAAAGTCAACAATCATCTGATGTCATACAATTATAAGCATAACCCTCACACAGAAGTGTAGTGATACTCTCCTGAAGAGGCATAAGCTGTACAGAGCCATTGTTCTCTTTCTGTAAGTCTCTCCTTGTCCAGCTGGGAACTGCAGACAGTAAGTAAAATGTCTAAGGTTAGCTATTTCAAAAAGATTCCACTCTTATTTTTCAGTTAAAGGTTATTTTGTAGCAGGTTGAGGTATGGTTACTATGGTAGGTGTGCATCCTACTTTTAATTTTTCTGTTCTTTTGTCCAAAAAAAACCCAAAACGAACGAACTTATGAAAGGTGCTGAGAGATTCAGATAGGGGAAGTGCTTCTGTATGTGTAAATAAAGGACAGAACTGAGACAAGGGTGTGCAACAAGCTGGCTACCCTGGACTTCAGAAGAGCAGACTTTGATCTCCTGAGAGATCTGATTGGGAGGATAGCATGGGAAAAAGAATTGGAGGGGAGAGGGACCCAAGAGGGATGGTTGCTATTCAAGGGATCCCCTCCTCCAAGCTCAGGAGAGGTGCATCCCAAAAAAGAAGTCGTCAGGCAAAATAGCCCTCATTCAGGAATGAATAAGGAACTGCTGGACAAGCTCGGGGCCAAAAAAGAAGCCTATAGAGGGTGGAAGCAGGGATGGGTAGAATGGGCAGAATACAGAGAAACAGTCTGAGTGGTCAGGAATGAGATCAGGCAAGCAAAAGCCCAGGCAGAACTAAATCAAGCCAAGAAAAACTTCTACAGATATGTCAGGGACAAAGGCAAGACTAGGGAAGTTGTGGGCCCTGTCCAGAAGGAAACAGGAGACCTGGCCACCCAGGATATGGGTAAGGCTGAGCTACTGAACAACTTTTTTGCCTCAGTCTTCACCGGAAAGGGTTCAAACCACACTACTCAAGTCACGGAAGGCAAAAACAGGGGCTCTGCAAATGAAGAGCTGCCCACAGTATGAGAAGATCAGGTTTGAGACCTCTTAAGGAACCTGAAGGTGCATAAGTCCATGGGACCTGATAAATCCATCCACAGGTCCTGAGGGAGCTGGCAGATGAAGTTGCTACGCCATTTTCCCTCATATTTGAGAAATTGTGGCAGTCTGGTGAGGTTCCCGCAGACTGGAAAAAGGGGAACATAACCCCGAAATTCAAAAAAGGAAGAAAAAGAAAACCCAGGGAACTATAGGCCAGTCAGTCTCACCTCTGTGCCTGGCAAGATTATGGAGCAGATCCTCCTGGAATCTGTGCTAAGGCATGTGGAAAATAAGGAAGTGATTGGAGAGAGGCAACGTGTCTTCACCAAGGGCAAATCGTGCCTGACAAATTTAGTCGCCTTTTATGATACTGCCACACACATGGCGGACAAGGGCAGAGCAACAGATGTCGTCTACCTGGACTTGTGCAAAGCGTTTGACACTGTCCTACGTGACATCCTGGTCTCAAAATTGGAAAGTCATGAATTTGGTGGATGGACCACTCGGCGGATAAGGAGCTGGCTGGCTGGCCGCACTCAAAGGGTTGTGGTCAATGGCTCCATGTCCACTTGGCAGCCAGTGACGAGTGGTGTTCGTCAGGGGTCCGTACTGGGACCAGTGCTGTTCAACATCTTTGTTGGAGACATGGACAGTGAGGTAGAGTGCACCCTCAGCAAGTTTGCCAATGACACCAAACTCAGTGGTCCAGTCAACATGCTAGAGGGAAGAGATGCCATCCTGAGGGACCTGGACAGGCTTGAGAGGAGCAAATTGCATGAAGTTCAACCAAGCCAAGTGCAGGATCCTGCACCTGGGACGTGGCAATCCCAGGCACAAACAGAGGTTGGGTGGAAAATGGCTAGAAAGCAGCCCTGAGGAGAAGGACTTGGGGGTGTTGGTGGATGAGAAGCTTAACATGAGCCAGCAATGTGCACTGGCAGCCCAGAAATCCAACCACATCCTGGGCTGCATCAAGAGAAGTGTGGCCAGCAGGTCACAGGAGGTGATTCTGCCCTTCTACTCTGCACTCGTGAGACCCCACCTGGAGTACTGTGTCCAGCTTTGGAGTCCTCAACACAGGAATGACATGGAAATGTTGGAACGGGTCCAGCGGAGAACCACGAGGATGATCAGAGGGCTGGAGCACCTTCCCTATGAGGACAGGCTGAGAGAGCTGGGGTTGTTCAGCCTGGAGAAGAGAAGGCGCTGGGGAGACCTTATAACAGCCTTTCAATATCTGAAGGGAGCCTATAGGAGAGCTGGAGAGGGACTCTTTGTCAGGAAATGTAGTGACAGGACAAGGGGCAAGGGTTTTAAATTGGAAAAGGTGACATTTAGATTAGATACTAGAAAGAAATTCTTTACAGTGAGGGTGGTGAGCTACTGGAACAGGTTGCCCAGGGAAGTCGTGGATGCCCCATCCCTGGAAGTGTTCAAGGCCATCTGGATGAGGCTTTGAGCAACCTGGTCTAGTGGGAGGTGTCCCTGACCAGGGCAGGGGGGTTGGAACTAGATGATCTTTAGGGTTACTTCCAACCCAACCCATTCTATGATTCTACAATTCAATGCAGCAATATTCTCTGAGTACATTTGTGAGTCACTTAGGTTATTAGATATACACTTGGAATTCGAGCCTTTTGCAATTTTTCTGCTTCAGAGTGATATATGGAGGAATAAACTTTCAGTGGCATTTCTGAGTCAAATGAGAGTTATTAATATGGCCACAGGCCTATGCATATGCTACTTGCACATGAAAGCAGCAGCAACTGGTTTAGCCAGGCATCGAAAAAGCGTAATGAACTGTATTTATAGCTTGGGTTAAGGCTTGACTTACACAAGTAAAAAGAGATTTGGACGGATAGTAAAAAACTTGGAATGTATTTATTCTTTTCTGGCATAATTTTAAAATGTCACTTAAAGTAGAATGTATCCTTGGGCTATATATTATGTAAGTACATAATTACAGCTGGCCAACAAATGCTGAACTGTTCTAGTATTATAAATGAATATTTGGGTATGTCCTAATATAACAGACCAAATATATACATTTGTCACATTTAAATTAGAACATTTATTATGGAAGAAATTATTAAAAACTTTATTTATGACACTGAATATTTAAATAAAGTTTATTCTTATTCTGTTGGGACTTCCACAATTCAACAGCCTAAATTAAAAATTAAAATCAGACGGAAGAAAAGGAAGGAATAAAATTATTTTGGCAGATGGGGTAGGAAAGGAGCATGAAACAGCTGGAAAGTACTTAGAATACGACAGTCCTTTTCTGTATTTCTTTTTTGTTGCTGCTTTGGGAGTATAACACAAAACCAGCTTCAATATATGTCCTATCAAGTAAGCATCTACATGAATTACAGATGTGGCTCTTGCTGGGGCATGTTTTTATCTCTGTGCCAGCGACATCTATAGTTTAAGAAGCTTGTCATTCTGGAGTGCAGCCTTTAACATTTGTTCTGTCTGTTCCCTCCTGTGGTGCCAAGGAAACAACTTCTTAACTCCAGTGTCTGCATTTTAGCATTTGCTATGTTTTTGCATGTGACTGTGTTCTCCTTCACTAGAATCAAAGTTGTTCTGGTCAATAAGAAGGAAATTTCTTATAATGTGCACCTACAGATGCCTTTCCAAAGCTTTCTAACTACTTTTTTCTGGGTTATTCTTTCATTCCTAGTTCCAGCGACACCTTCTGTTTTTAATTTCCCGCTACCCCTTGTTTTTTTTGGGGGGTGGGGGGAGAGGGGGGGAGGGAGGGTTGGTCTTGTTTTTTATTTTAAAGATTGGTTTGGACAAAAGGTTCTTGTAGGACTAAGACTAGTCTATTTTTTCCTTTTTCTCCAGCCAGTAAGTACCTTCTTCAAGTAATTTGTCTTCCAGAACCAAGAGGATTTAAATTGTTAGGGTGAGTTAGACAGCTTGGCTTATGCTGCCTGATCTTTTCAAGGTTTCTGGATTTCCCTGAAAAACTAAGAGAGAGGACAGCTAGAAAATTGACCTGCCACTTTTTTTTACAAAATCAGTAGTCACTTTCTCTAGATAGTTCTATAGATATATTGACAGTTATTTCTTTTTTGTTGTTGTTTTGTTTTTAATGGTCATTTCATTAGTATATATATATAAAATATGATTATTTCATTAGTAGATCTTAAAATAATTTAACAACAAATGCAATAACATTCTCCAATTTTATAGATGAGAAAAATGAAGTATGGAAAAAAAGGGAGTTGCTTGGCTACTGTCACTGAAGGCCACTTCAAATTTCATTTTCCTTTGGTAAGACTGAATTTTTTTCCAGAGGGAGTGTTCTCTCTGTCGTAATGATATACACTGGGGGAGAGGAGAGGAGAAACAAGACCTGATTTCAACTTGGTAAGAAATTATCAGAACACCATGGTAACTGGGTTTGTATTCCTGTAGACTTTTCGATCTGTTCTTTTGCTGATGATTTTTGTCCACTCATTGGACCCATTCTTCTAATAAATTCTCAAAAAAACCCCCAACCCCAATTTAATAATTTTTTTTTTTCCTGGGTTCATGGATAATTGTGCAGCAACATTATACGGACAAATTGACAACTTTTTATTTCTATGTATTATAATGCATCAACTAAGGTCACATGTTCACAGTTAAGGATATTTCCTGTCTTTAGGACATTGAATTCATGTATGTTGTGAAGATGTCTTTTAAACTATATGAAAATGTTTTTTGACTAATACTTGAATAAGCTAACATACTACCTTTTGTAGTTTGATTATTACTGGTTGTCAGAATCTTAATAACCTTCAATTAAAGATTACTAAAAGGAAAGGTACCTTTTAGTGTTGTTTTTTTTTCCAGGCACTTGTCTTCTAAGAACAGTAATAGGAGCAAAATTTGCTACCTGTTTAAGCAATTTTCCTGTTTTCATAGATTAGTCCTGAAGTGTGCTGTTCCTTCTTTTAAATAGAAGAAAGTAAAAGATGATGCTGCCATACCAGATCACGGCAAGTCAGACACTGAGGTAATGAAAGACAGACTGAGGAAGCAGTCTTTGATTGGGACCTACCTGTTCCTCAAAATTAAGCCCAAAATTAAGCCATTAAGCCTGGATCGCCAAGAGGTGTAGCTTCACTTGAGTACTGAGACAGTAATGTTTATTAAATGAGTTAATCAGGGAACTGAGTACAGAGAATATTATTTTCTTATACTAGCAATTATTTTCAACAGTCTATTTGCCTAGAAATAGTGTTTCTGGTTGGAAAGATCTGTGTTCATAAATATGTTAATTAAATGGCAGTATGCAATATACTCTAATTACAGTTTTATATTCCTAAATATAACACAGAATCTTGCGTTAATTCAGTCATAACTGTATGTCCTTTTTTAACCACTTACTAGCTTAGAGTGTATGTAGTGAGAAACTTTCTATGGTAGCAACTCTTCTAAAGAATGTGAGGATAAAGTAAAGTTAGTGGTGATAGATAAGCATACTAAAGTTTAAAGTATTTTCAAGTTGGTTTTTGTACCAAGTTTTTCTATGGCTTTTTCCAAGACACTTCTGTTCAAGGCAGAAGATTCTTTTGGAATCTAGCTTTAGTAGCAAAACAACTAGTCTTAGATGTATTTTGACATTGACCATGTCTAGTCTAATTTTGTGAGCTTTTTTTTTCAAAAAGCAATAGCAAGCCATGTTATTAGTCCCTTAATTTAAATGCTTATTTTATTCCAAAGACCAATCAAACATTAATTTGTTTTAATTGTTTTGTCAGCTACAGACAGAAGAATCAGGAATATACAGGGAATTCAGACATGCTGCTTGGAATTATTCCCTGGGTTGCACAGGTACAAGTGTTTAATAATGTTCTTGATAATTGTATCCAGTCAACATTGTGACACTAAGAAGTTTCTCATATGTGTGTCTAATATTTAATTCTAGAGTGTGCTTGTCAAGACAGAAGAATTTCAGGGTCTAAAATTTTAAAATTATCAGTAAAACTCTTGTCTGTGAAATTGGGCATGAATGGACATGAGTAGAATGATCATTTTATTCTAACCTTAATATTATGTATATTAAATTGAGATTTAGTGTCTGTGGTTTGTTCAACAGACATGTTTATATGTCTCACTTATTACACACAACAGTAAAGAAAGGATTTTCTGAAGAATAATCTGTATAAGAGTTTTAAATTCATCTGCACTGCTCATTTAGGCATGCTCAACAGATTACCCATTTGAAGACAAATGTGGCAAAATACTAGCTTTTTATCTTCAGCAGTGCACTAGTTAATTTTTTATATTAGATGCTTCCTCATTAAATACCTGGAAGGTCAGTCAGAAGCACAAAGATTTTCCTCTGGTTCTCTCTATGTAGAGTTAGGCTATCAGCAATTTTTCTTTAATTTGCTCTGACTGAGTGTTCTACTTGAAGCATTTGGTTCCTAAAGATGGAAAAAAAGTTTTATTTATTCTAAGAACTAGTGTGTGATTATGAATATACACAGCTGAAATACACAGGCCGTTCTGCTAAGGGCTAGTAAAACAGGTTGTTGGTGTGTATATGGGAAGTATTTCGACTTACTGGTGTCAAGAAAATCTTTTCACTTGACATCATGGTATATTAGAATTTGTGCTAAACGGCACTTTCAATGAGGGGAAACATTAAGATCAAGCCAAACCTAGGAAACAATTGAGACAAACCCCAAGAAGCCGGTGATTTGAGATTAACATTAAAAGGCTATGATAATCTGTAGATGTCTCTGAAATTCTAACTCAGACCACTATTTTAAAAAGCATTAGCAAATACAATTAATGCATAAACACTTTGTTTCTGTTCCATAGGGAAGGAGATGTTTCTAGGTGATTTTCTGTGGAATGCCCACCCAGATTTTCTTCTTCTGGAATAAGAAGATGTGCATCACCAATGAAAGGATATTTTAAAGTGGTTCCACACTTTTTCCATCATGTGCAGGCAATAAAAGTTATTAGGAGAACACTTGCTAGTTCTATATAGTCAGAGTGACCACAGAGCAACCTTCAGCATCCCAGATGGAATTAGACTAGTGGATGATCAGAAGTGTGGCTCATGACCAGAATCAAATAAATCTGAAGCATCTTCCTAAATGCTGTAGAGTTAACCTCAGATTTATGTTTCTAAATATCTGCATTTATTCCAAATTCTGTGGTCATCTGGAAAGAAACACTATTTTCAGTTTTTTTCATTATGGGGGGAAGGGACGCTTAACAAGCATAAAGAATTATAATAAATCTATACAGAAACCATATGTTTTTTCTATGTGCTGAACTGTATCATTCCCATTTCTTCTATATTATTAGAGCATTTGAGCATGAAGTTAAACTTGCTGATTTAAAGATTAAAGGAATTAAGCTGATGTCTTTCCATCTTATGTGATACAACATATTCAAGTACATTCACTAGATATTTAGTTTCCCAGATTATGATTCAAGTAATGTATGTTGTTTGGGTTTTGTCTTTGTGGCGTTTTTTTTTTATTCAAAGTTGGTCAGCTCAAAAAGTGATAATGGATAATTTTTGTATAAAAATTTGAATACATACATCTCTGTGTATTTCTTTTTTTCCCTCATGCTCTGAAGTATTTATAAAAAAATTATTTGTAATTTTTTCATGTATATTTTGCTGTATACTGATGTTGAGGGCACAATGGCTGATGAGCAAAAAGTTTGGGAAAATAAATCCAGGATACCACGAGAAAAGCATGAAAGTTTTCATCTTAAAAGTTTTTAAATTAAGTAGATTCCTTCTAAGTGTGTGATTATGCAAAGGAGAAAAAAATAGAAAAAGAAAAATCTACTTATTATTTGAATGGGGTTGCTTTTTATTCTGCTAATTAGCTTTTATTTCTACTCTTACAATCATGTTTATCTACAGAGAAGATGGGTTGACAGAATGTCTTTAAATCTCTTTTTGACTGAAGATTAAAATCAAAATCACTAAAATACTGAAACTTTCTATCACCTATTTCCTGAAAGCACGTGGCTTCAGACTCTTGCTGAAAACAGTGCTGTTTGTACAAAATGCCGCACCAGCTGGAGAGCGTTACAACATTAATCTCTGATCAAACAACCCAGCAGGCAGGAATCCTTTTAAATTTTGTTATTACAGAGTAGGATGAACATACTTGGAATGAATATGTGTATTGTTTTCATATCTGCTGTGGGTCAGAGCACATGGTTCTTTAATTCTGAAGGAATATTTCTAGATCAAACGAGCTCTAAACTATAGAAATGCTAGAAGCTACTTCAACCCTGTGTTCTTGCTTCTTAGCCAGATAGACTAGTCAGGATCACATGCATTAAAACAGCAGCATCTGCTTGGATGTACTCAGGAGAAGTGCAATGCTGACTGCACAACTGCTACATCGGTGTCTGCAAAGTAATGGTAATGCAATAAAATCCAAGTTACCAGGCATCCAGGCATAGAAAACAGATAATGCACAAATGAACAGAAATAACTTAATTTCTGGTAAAGTGCCAAAAACTTATAAACCTGAAGAAAGTTTGTCAATCCCAAGATAATCTATGTGTTGTAGCTGTGAATGAGGACAGTCAGCCTTGTGACTTGGCCACCTATATCAAAATTAGTTGCTGCTATTAGTAAAGAGCTTTGGGAGGAACAGTGGAAGTTAAAAACTCTGATGTGCTCAAACTGTAAAAATATGAGCACTGTTTTGCCGCTGCTATGGATGGCCCATGATTGGTATTTTTTGTTCTTGTTATCTTTGAAATTTTCCTGTACTTTATTGATGGAATGTTTTAACTGTATGTGTGTGTTTGAAGAAAAAGAAGGGTAAAAGATCGCTAAACAAAGGTGAACTCAAGAAATTTTTTATTCTCAAAAAAACCTTCCTTAATCAGATTCCTTAGCGCCTTTTTATCCCAGGGTATACAGGTACTCTTAATGTTAAAGTGGAACCCAAATTTGAACTGCAATTCACTTCATATCCCTACTAAAATGTACTTTATAAGCTGGTTCTTACACCTTTTTATATGTTTTGAGTAAGAGCAAGAAAACACGCTGATCTGAAACCACAAATGGAAGAATTGACAAGTTGAAATACAAAAGTGGCTTAGGAAAAAATCTATGCCTTGAAAGGGTGCCAACTAGAAATGATGAGGCTAGCTACTATTTCCCAGGAATTGTGTGATGAAAGGATCCTAATGTTCAAGCTTCATCTCTCCCTTCCACCTGAGAGCTGAAGCATTTTTCCCCCTCTCTATTTCAATCCAGTGATAAACAGGTTAATTTTAGCCATCATGAGAGCACAGCATGATCATTCACTCAGATAATTGACTTGTTTGCTGCTGGCTGTTGCTTGTTAATGACTCCTGGTGCCTCTTTACTGCAATCTGAGATCCTCCCCTATTTGTGGACAGCACAGCAGTGATATCTGGACAATTTTTGATGGGTTATCTGGAAGAAAGTAAAATGACCTATCCATTACAGTTTACCTTGAGTTAAACACTAGCAGCAGGTTCGAATAATGAGAAGAAGCAGGTTCTATCAAGCAAACCAAGCTGCATGCAGATTTTTGCAATAGGACTTTCCACTGATGTCCTCAATGTGAATTGTAGTGTTCTTGTTGGGGTCATATTACCATGGCTGGTTGTTGTTTTTCCTTTGGCTTTCCTTTTTGTGTCCCCCTCAGATATCTTTGTTACATACCTCATTAATCCACTTTCCCCACTAGCAACCCTCTCCTCTGCATTATCTCCTGATTTACTCTTCCTGCCAATCACTAGGGCTGGCACCAAATCTTTATTATGCAGCTCTTACAGCTACAGCCCCTTGCCTTCCTTTCCCTGCTTCCCAGGCTTTGAAGCTCCGAAATGGAGAATGCCATTAAGTAGGGGAAGACAATAACAAAATAGCAAAGGCAATCATGTTGAAATCATGCCATGCAGCAAGGTCACTTCAACCTCAGGTACTTCTTTCTGCTTTGTTTCCATCGCAGTTTTGTGCAACATAATGGGTATAGTTTCCATTTATGCAGGTGTTTTGGCATTGACCCAACATTTGCGCTGACACAACATTTCAGATTAGCTGTCCAGAAAAGTTTGTCAAGATCTAGTATGACTCCTTTTCCAAAGTATGGTTGTGGTTCAAATGTTTGCCTGACTCAATGAAGGGAGGGGGGAAAAGTGATTATCAGCATCAATGAAAGTTTTTTCTATTTCTCTGGGTAAGGAAGACAACTTTTAAGCTCCTTCAGCTGACAGGTAACAAAAACTTTAGTATTTTACTAACCACCAGAATATAACAGAATAAAATCTGAGCCATCCACAGAAACAATCATAAATGATATAAGAACTGATACAGAAGCACAAATGATAGGCTGCCATCTTTGCAGGTGGTATGTTGTTATCTCAGATTTTTTTAGTAAAAAAAACCCTAAAAACAAACAAACAAAAAACCCAAAATACTTAGCTCTTATTGCTATGTCAAATGATATGACACTTTAGTCTGGCTTACTAGTATTTGCAGTGATTGATCAAATCCACGGACCAATACATTAGGTGCCCTAATTTTTTATCTATCTCTTATTGGGATCTAGAATGGATGCCTTTCTTTTGCATGCTCTAATAAAGACCTTCTTTAGAACTCAAGAAATCACATGTACACCAGACTCAAATTTTGAAAGTTCTGTTAAAAATGAACCAAAGACACATGGCTTTTCTGCTGAATGCCTTTTGCAATTTGTGAGCAATAGGAAGTTGGTTTTATTTTCATTCTGAATTAATTTCAGCCCAGAAACCAAGGAATGAGCAGACATAAAGACAGGAAAGTTACTTCTAGCCAAGAACTGGCATGTGTCTTTAGAATAATTTAGAGAGCTTCACTTTCATTTATTATCCTGTACTTGCTGCTCTGGGATCTGGGTTCCTAGCTGCTGTCACTAGTAGTATGCAGATACTCAATCAGCTTCTTGAAACTGGAGGGTGAGAATAACACAGCAGAAGGAGGAGGATCCCTTTTTATTTCAACTACAGCTAATAATTCAGTCTTGAAATAAATAGTGTTGAAATTCATTAGTGTTCTCAACACTGAAACTTTTCTTTAGCTATAAATACATTTTACATATTTAAGAGAAAAGTACTTCTGACTTGGACAAAAAATATGCTGATGAGAGATTCTGTTTTTATATAAAAAACATATTTCAAGTAGTTAAATTACATGTGACACTTTTTCTTTAGGGAGTTAATTTTGTAACTTTAATTATTTGTTAGTGACATGAGTTTTATCTACAGTCTTGAAGCTATAAGTGTAAAAATTTGGAATGAATTGCAAATTAAAAGTACATGTTAACTGCCATGTAATGATACTAATCTTTCTTGCATGAAGATTTTAAAGGTGAAAAATAGTCAGAATAAGCATGCCAGAACGAGCAACAGATAAAATATTCAGTGACAATATTTTGATGAAAACATAGACTAGAAGAATATTCATCCAAGTTAAAGATAAGGCACAATGTCTTCCTTTATCAGTGACCTGAATGACAGAACTATTTCTTAGTGTTATAATGTGTTATGGAGCTTACTTAATTTCTATACACATATAGTACATAGCATTTAACACTTTGGAGAGGATTACTAGTTGAAATATTTCATTTTTAAGTTAATGAAACCTAGAAGTTAGAAGATGTTAATCTGCTGTGTTTTCTGCTTTGAGAAGGTGATGCATGACAAACCTGCACAGCAGTCAGGAATGCAACTTTCCAAAGTTGGTAGCCTTTCTAAAAACTTTGAAAGGAAAATTCAGCTTTATATGCTTTGTTGCTCTAAAATTATTGTATTCATAAGTTGGTGAAATACTATGCAAATGGCCTTAAATGTCACCTGTAGACAAACTGAAACACATCTCCCCCAACCAAAGCTGTAATTTCGAATAGAAATCAGTTTATTGTTAACAGTTTTGTGCAATGTTCATAACTGCTTAATTTATTCAGGTGAAGACCAACAATATTTGAAACTGGAGATGCTCAAAAACTGAAAGACTGCAAAACAGCAACTGAGAAAGAAAAGTTGCTTTACCAGTTCTGTATAGCAATGACATGGCCCTTCATGGTTACTTGTATATACTTAGTCTTTAATCTTAACCTGAAACAGTTTACAATTATCAAAATCTTTTTTCTTACATACTTTAATGAAAGCTCACAGTTTTCAAGCCAGGATAATAAAAGGCAGTTCAAACTAATTTTGTAAGAAATGGTTGTGAAATGTATTACACATTATAATGCACATTCATCGATACAACAAATTTTATAGGCAAAATGGCAAGTAAGCTGCAATAAGAAAATATAGAAGTTTTTTATAAATTTATTCTTTTTTTCCCCAGCTTTCCTTTTCTTCATGTCACAATGATCATGAGCATAAAACAGTAGTGAGCCATTACCTCTTATTCTCCTTAGTTGTCTAGATGTATGCAGACCATAAAATTTAAGTATTCTCTGGGTTTAGGATAGCTGCTTTTCATCCTCACTCTTGTGGATTGTTGTTGGATTTTACATCATATTCTTCCTTAACAACATAAAATACTAAAGGGATAAAAATAGGATAATAATTTTAAAAAATATTTTGAAGGTTCAGATTTGATTATAACTGTGATTTGAGTTCTAAGTTCTGTATATTCAGAGTGTTTTACACATGAATTATTTACTCACCACATTTTATGCTTTGTTTTCACCCTCATGTTTTCACCCTCTTCTCTGTTTCCTCAAGATTTCACAAATATCCCTGGTTCTTTTAAGTGGCAAATAATTAGAGCAGGAAAGATCATTTATTTTGGTTACATATGTGTTCCCTCTTGGTACTAAATCCCATCTTAAAGAGAACTTAGCAAAATGTTAAAAGTTGCAAGAGAGAAATGTGACGTTTTAGACATATTTGATTGTTTTTGAATAAGCCTATATCACCACAGAACTAATATTTTTTCTTTGTTTCTTTTAGCTAATACAAATAGAACAGTTAACGTACTAAATATCTTGTGGAAATATTAACAGAGAGTAACAAAACTTGAAAGTAGATTTGAACCTATAGATCTTGAATTGCAAAATTTAGGCTGGTAGTGATTTTCATATGTGAATATGAAAATTTACTTCCAGTAATACTCCTAGTACATGCTGAAAGATATGATAATGTTATTCTACAGTTAAGTCATTTGTCTTGGTATTTATGCATAGTAGAAAAAAGTTAACAAGTCGTGCCTTATTTTCTTATAGGGTATGCCAAACCTCATTATAGTAATTTATTAGTTATTACATTTGTGGAAATTAGTCAATATATTTTCTTGGTGTACTGACTTAAAGGACAGAAATAAATGGTTCTACAGGAGACAGATGGCAAAATAATTACATGCTGAATTTATTAATATTGAATAGAAAGAGGTACAACATCAACAGTTGTGAAATCTGCTGTCATGGCCAGCCTTACCTTTGTTGTAACTCACACACAGGTTTGAAAATGTATCCCTCAACAGCTGTTTGCTTAAATGGTAGCTGTAGAGCGAATTCTAACTTCTTTGACTTTCTAAAAAATGAGCCAGTCACTGTGTGGCTTATTAGCATAATTAGTTGTCATAAATATGCAAGCATAAAGATGTACTTGCTAATTAGCCATCTGAAATGTGATGTTTCTTCTCCTTCTCTTCCTTCTCTACCTCACTCTTTCTGATTTTTTTGGAGACAGGTGAGGATTGCATCATTACTTCTAAAAATTATTGACTCAATTCTTCTTTCACCTTGTAGCATCAGACCCGGGAATTCAGATTTCATGTTACACAAAAGCTGTTCTTCTGTCTGTTGTTCTTTGTGGATTCTGTGGGAGGTGGAGTTTCTCAAGTTTTTCAATGGATCTTTTCACATGATAGGGAAGACGTGAAAAAGTCAATAAACACTTAGAAGCCATATTCTCCTTTCCCCTTCCTACATTACAGAAGGCTTTATCACAGTCAGATGACTGCAGTATCATCTCTGTCATCTTGTGATAAGATCTGTAAACGTGCTTACGTGGTTATTTTGTACTGCATAAAGGAAACAAACCCAGTTAAGTGCTGAACTCCCAGCGAAATCAATAGGAATATCATATTTTAGGTGCCTAAAAAATTCTCTGGTACCTAAGTGAATCCCAATGTCATAAAATCTCTGGATTTTAAGGAATGCTTTTATATATTTCTGCACAGAGGTGTGGAAAGTAGTCAAATGGTCAGGTTAATCAACTTGAACAGGGATGTTCCTTTAGAGGAGAGTGTTTTTATTGCTGCTATCCTTTTTTCTTTTGGTCTTTTCTGCTATTGCTTCAAAAACTCCATTACATACTGACATATTTTGTAGTGTAAGCTCCCAAACACTGGCATCAAAACTTACATACATGGTGTAACACTTCTTGTGATGAGCTTAAGGTTGTGGAATTCAAAACAAAGATTTTGAGAGCTAGAGCAATCTGGAGTTCCAGATGTTTGTTTTATCTAGCTCTAGATGTGGGGGAAGGAACAAACTGTAACCAAATAATGTGTATTTTTAGCTATCTGCTCCCGAGTGAGAGGAAATAGAGCCTAAAAATGGTAAAAGAGCCTTCTGTTCAAGCAAGGTGTCTCACAAGGACAATCCCAATCTCCTGCTTATTAACTGTGGAGCTGATAACAGAAAACATGAGATACCCTTTGCTCTGGATAATTTAGAATCTAACCTAAACTGCATAGTTTATATTTTTTTGTTGAAATTAACTGCACTGTTTATTTTAAAAGTGGTAGTCACCACCTTTTACATCAATACTTCATGCAGAACTCATCTGGGAAACAGTAGAACTGGGTGTTTTACCATTTCTTACTAGAAGGTTTAATGCCACGTCTCCTAGGGAAGTATCCTACTAGCCTGATTAAAAGTCAAGGTAGGGTCTGCTGGCCTCTGCAACTGTGTACATTTCATGAGACAGAAGCAAACAGAAAGGAAAGGAGTAGTAGGAGAGTCTTGCTCCTTGTTCTTGCTCCCAAAATTGTTTTTGGATTTTACGGTTCAGGATCAAAGAGATGAAATTGTCCCCTGAATTGAAGCTAGGATCTGGGAGTCCTCAGTGTCAAGTGAGTGGACCTTAGGTCTTCTTTTTTCTGTCAGTGCTTTTGGATCCATTAATATCTCTCTTGAACAGAAAAGTGGAGGCTAACACTGTTTGATTTGGCATATAAGCTGCTGATTAGGGCTCTTTTGCATGTTAAAAATTGGGACTCCTTGGAGGATTTGGCCACTGTGACTGTGTTCTATACACTAAGGAGTTTGACAAATTTTTCTGACTGTTCAGACTACAGATGTTCTGATTCAGTAAAGAAACAAAAATTACATACCCAGAACATGTTTGAATTGAATAAGAAACCATCTTGTAAATTAAAGCACGCCCACATTGAGAGAATAACACTGAGCAGGGTTTTGTTGATTCAGTTTGGGGTTTATCTAAGATATTATTTAATAATATTTTATAAAACCTGACTTGAATTTAAGTGTTGATGTACCCTGGCACAATGACAGTGAAGTTTGGCGCTAGTCTTTCAGTTACCACCACCAAGATCCAAGGATGGATTTTCTGTGTAATACTTCATATGAAACTATTAAAGATGCAAGTACTGCAGGGGGCCTTTCAACAGTTAACAGCTTGGAGCTTATGAACAGAAAGCAAGCAGTAAGTTGGAAAAAAAAATTAAAAAAATAGCAAGCAGCTGTGTCTGCAGACTTTTGTAAGCAGGAAAAATATACCTGCCTACTGTGTCAAAGTAAAACACAGGCAGCTGCATTTCTTCCAGCGTGAAATTGAGAAGTATTTTGCAGAGTATGGTAAAGCTGGAAGTAAAACATACAAGTACTACAGTCAGCATTAACATTTAACATAAGAAACTTTGAGCTACTTACCATTTTGCATTATTTAAATTAGTGCTTGGTAATAATTGGCAAATGTATTGACTGCTAAAATTTGATGTATTTGGTGCCTCCACAAAACAAGTAAAGCAGAGGTGGTTGAACTCATACATCACCCCAACTCCTGCACTTGTTGCCACTGTGAATTTTATTTTTATACTTGTTTAGAGCAGAAATGGTTAAGAGGATATACAGTTTAGATTTGAGACATACATTCATTTAAAAAAGAAAACAGAAAACAAACCCCACCAACAAAAAAATCAAACACCTCCAAGCCATAACATTTATGCTGTACAACCTAAAAAATGTACAATATTTCCTTTGCCTATGTATAGTAAGAGATACAGAATGAATTCCAATGCTAAAAGAAATTATGAAACTTTGATGAGGACACGTATATTCACCTAACAAAAGGGAAAATAAGATTTGAATCATAGAATGGTCCAGGCCAGAGCGGACCTCCAAAGGTCATCTAGTCCGACCCCCCTCACAGTCAGCAGGGACACCCCCAATTAGACCAGGTTGCCCAGGGCCTCATCGAGCCTCCCCTTGAATGTCACCAGGGAAGGGGCCTCAACCACCTCCCTGGGCAACCTCTTCCAGTGCTCCATCACCTTCATTGTAAAGAACTTTTTCCTAATATCCAATCTAAATCTGCTCTCCTCCGAATGGTAGGTATCACAGGAAATCAAGAATGCTCTGCAAAGGAATTAGTAATTACATGACTGTATTTTTGTGGTTTTAGTCAAAATTTTTAAGTGCACAGGAAATAGTGCCAGAATAACCATGGTAATTGAATTAGTGCTTAAAGTAGAGCAAAATTTCACAAAATAATTTCTGAAGTGACAAAGAAACTGGCAAAAAAAAACACTGGCAAACCCCCTCCCCAAACTGAAATGATTTTGGATTTTTGTTGCATTATAAAATTTAGTAGTCATTACAGCATATAGTATGAACATGGCAGAAAGTTTCAATTAACATTTGCATAGAGGTACATGTGCAAAAATGTATAGTATATATGCCATGTAATATATTTCTGAGAAAGGGCAAAGTACTGAACTAGCTTATTTTTTCATATATAAACAACATTGCAGTGTGCATTAGTGAACAAAGCAAACATCACTGCTCATGCCCCCAGGTTATTACAGTTTTCAGGGTGCTACATGCTTTGTTTCCAAGTAGCTTATGCTTTTAGGTCTATTAAGAGAATAGTTGGCTTCTAGCTAACTAGTTTATTTGAAACAGTTATTAGCAATGAATGCGTATAAGTACATTTTAATTTTGTGATAATCTCTTCAAATTTAGCTGGCAAGTTAATATCAGAATTTGAAGTGATAGAACATTGAGTTAGGTCATTTCAAGATTATTACTGCTACCAGCCATTTTTAATGGAGTTGTAAAACTGGAAAATCTGATCACAAGTCTTGTATGGTAAGAATGCAATGAGATTTGCTTAAAAATCCTATAATATTTTTTCAAAATGAAAAACAGAGTTTCTTTTCATCTGTTCTGTATTTTTTGTTCTTGCAGTTTAGATCTGAGCCTTTAACATAAGCTCAGAGACAATTCCAAGGTTTATTCTGAAATCATGAGAGAAGAGTTTGCATTAAAATTAAATAAAAAAGGAATTTATTAAGATGTTAGAAAAACACAGAAAACAATCAAGGGATGTAGCATTTCTGTTTATCTATTTGTTTAATATTATCCATGTAGTTCTGCTTGAGTTCACTTCTCTGAAGTTAATATGAATCTTTCAATCTAAGTCCTTCAATAGAAATTTTACTGTGCTTAGGTTTAGTCTCTGAGGGCCCTATTTATAAAAGCATTTTGTTACCTAAAGATGCAGATAAACCACTAATGCAGGTGTCTTTGAAAACCCTAGTACACTGATTTAAAAATGTGTGCATATTTACTGTATGAAAACTTTATGCCACTGATGGTGTTTTGCATTGAGTTGCCATGATAATCAGCTGTAGAAAGTCTGTGGAGAATAGAAGACAGCAAATCATCTTAACTATGTAGCTCTCCCAAAGAAACATAATTAAAAATGTAATTTGCCCCTTTGCATGAAATGATTTTTAACATGAATGCTTCAGTAAACAAATCTACCTATATAATTAAAGGAACACGCAAAATCTATTTAAAGCTCACAGAAGAAATATAATATAAGGCCAGCTTAGTGCTTCATCTTACAATCATTTTCATTGCCAATGAGACACAAGTATATGCTACATAAATAGGAAAAACATATGAGTGTGATGGATGTGATTATTATTCATCTCAAACATCCTTTTTATTCTTTTTTCCCCTCTGTTCTAATTAGGTAGTTTCCAGCTGCTCAACATTTGCTGTTGAGATGTGCCATTGGAGAATCACTTCCCACACAAAACACAATCATTCTGAAAGCAGCTTTCCCTTAAAATAGAGATGCTATGGTAAACAGTTAAACAGAGTTAGATAGATAAAAAAATAAACAAAAACCCACCAGTACTGCAACAAAAATGGTGAGGAGAAAAATGCATTTAAAGTTAATAAAGTAAAAATAGAATGAAAGCCATCTATGCAGTGGGAGGAGAAAGTAAGGTCTCCTGCAGAAAATAAATGACTTTTTATGTGAATGAAAATTACTCATTTATAATTCTATAATGGTAAAAATTGAAGATTTTCATGAACATGGAAGAAGCTGCATCTTTCTGCAGATTGGTTGTGGTTGAACTTGACATCCCTGAAAACAGGCTAGGCTCTTAGAGAAGTGGAAAAATGTCAGTGAAGTGAAGCTTTACAAATTTAGGCTTGTCTGGTTTGCAGTTTGACGTGATTCTGTGCGGTGTAATGGACAAATGTTGCAACCCAGTCTCTAGGGTGGGGTGTGAAAAGAAAAAAAAACAGAGGTAGTACTTGTTGGCTAAAGAAATGCCAGAAATTGATTGTTAGTCTGATTAGTTAATGGGGAAGGTGGTTACAGGGAGTTCTTGATCAGAATTGTATGATGTGGAGCATTTCTTCTTCCTCAGTCTTGGGTTCAGCTGTGGTTTTATATGTATGTATTTTCTCACACAGTCTGTTTACTTACTCTTTCTTCATTGGTCTGCAAATTCCACACTGTGTCTGAGTCTTACAGTCTATGGGATGTTTCATTTACACTAGATTCCTGCTTTTTGTTCTCTGTTACTCTGGTGAAAAGTTAGCTTTTCTCCACTACCAAGGTTGCATCCCTCCACCAACAGCCAATGACCCTTACAGATTTGTGTTTGTATCCCCAGGGCCTATTGTTATCGTCCGGTGCTTGTACTGATGGGGTCTCCTGTTAAGGTCACATTTTATTTTCTCAAGTGGCCAAGCTGTAATTTCCTGATAATGTAACAAGGGTTTTATCAGCACAACCTGTTCACACACACATTCCTGTCCCAGAGTTACTGAGCAGTTGACTCTACAAAGTCAGGCTAGATGCTATTAGTTCTGGAAGCTTTATATATATACATGTATATGTATGTATTTATATATAAAGCTTCCAGACCCACTTGCTAGTCATGGCAGCAACACTGGTACATAATCAAAGTTGGTTTGTAACACAAATAATGAACTGTTTTTGTTGTTTTGTTCACTTAAAAAGTCTGGGAAAGGCATCATAGATGGTAAGCCAACGTATAACAATTTTATTCAGCTACCTTCGAACTTCTAAATTCATTTATGCATTTAAATATATGATGCAGTTTGAAGTACTTCTTTTTGGCGGCCCCCAGGGAGAAACATGAATAAGTTACATTATGAGCTTCCCCGCCACTGTCTAACTAGCTGTACTGCTACCCTGCCCCTCTATGCTGGCTCCTGAGATGTGTGTATCTGGGATATATAGGTGGGATAGAAAAAGACCCTCCAGTAGTAGCCGACAGACTGCACAGGCTGCCTGGAGGCAGAAGGTTCACACAGGTGCTGGAGTAATCCCTGATGGTCTCAGAACCTGCTAATTAGTGTTAGAGGCACCTGCAGCTTCTCCTCCCCAACACCTTTCCCAATCAAGAAATTAAGTTTCTTTTCCCAGGGCACAATGTGTGCTTTGTTCTCTCCCTGATGTCTTTCCAAAGGATCAACAAGATTTTGAGTGTTTCTCCTCAAGGTTTTTACAGCTGTATAAGTTCTGAAGGCGAAGCAGGATTTTACTGTTTTGTTGACAACAGGTAAATATTATATATAGACTTGTAACTTTAAAAGTAATCTGTAAGTGCTGAGCATTTTTTAACTTACTTATGAATAAAATCCTCCTAGTGTTTCAACTGTATGCTTCAAGAAGTTGATAGAAATGCTGAAATATCTGTCTGTTTTCAGTAATTAGTCAAAAAATGTCTAAACACCTGATGCTTTACTGCTAAGGGAGACACAGGGAAACTTAAAGTACACAGTCTGAGCATTCAAAAAAAAAGTAAAGAAAATATTCAGAGTTAGTGCTGCTGTTGCAAAAAGGTTTCAGGGATTACTTGTGACCAAATATTTTTAGCTCTTTTAAGTTTCATTTCATTTAAACTAATCGTTACATATTGCTTTCACATTTGGTAGCTAAGCTCTTTACTTTTTCCTCTTAATTCTGGTTGTTTATTTAAGTGCTAGGGTTAAAAGTTTTGCCTGCTTCTTGTAGTGTCTTATTTGATAACAAGCTGCCTCTTTCTTCAAGAACTTGATTTATCATATAAACTGTAACTGTTAGTTTAGCAATTATTGTTCTTAAGATATTTGCATTAATGAAGGGGTATAATTGGTCAATTAAAATGCTGTAAAAACATAAAAACATAAAATGCTGTTCTGACAAAATTAAAATAAACCAAACATCAAAGACAATAAACTGCTATAGAGGACTTAAGAAAACAGAAGAATACTTCTTTTTAATTTCCTGGTTTTCTCCTATATACAGTTTAAGGGGTAAAGAAATAAATAGCTGAGCCTATAGCCTATTAAAATAGTTCAGAATAATCTTTCAGATGTGAATATATATACTTTCTGTTATGTGTCTGAAATTCCAAATGCTTATCGGATGCCAGCAAGAAATAGGAACAATTTAGGGTAAGGTTTTCAGACGTTACTGTGCCTACACTTAATGCATATAATGCTTAAATTGGACAGAAGTGTTAGAGAGTGTAAGATCTTTCACCTTCTTGCTATGGATTTATATGTTCTTGCTATAGATTTGTATGTCCTCCAACTTAACGTTTTGTTGTGGCCAAAAGGTAACTTTTTCTTTCTCTCCTTCCTTGCCTAAAAGTTCACATTCATCTATCCTTTCAACTTTTATTTCATACTCTCTTAAGGGAATATGTGTTTGCTCTTAGCCAGGCTTGAGGATTAAAAAAACCCACACATTCAAACAAATGTTAGTTTAAGAAATATTTACATCAGACTAGGTGACAGCAGATATTAAGCTGGTCTAATGTCCTGTTACATACAATAGCTGTTTTAAATAGCCGCGCATTTATGCATTTGAGGAATGTTTTCAAAATCCCACATTCTTGTAATAGGATTATATTTATGCACGGCTTGTTCCATATAATGACAGAAACAAAACAGATTGTAGAAAAGCAGTGAGAGAAAATCAGAAGTTCCGGCATATAGAGAAAATCGTGACTAGTGATTTTTATTTGAATTGATTTTTCATCAGTGCAACAACGCACTATAATTCCTTTTTTTAATTGCTTTCCATATCTTCAGTGATAACAAGAGTAAGCAGTCAAAAACCACAAACCATGGTGATGGAAGTGGTAAACATGATCAATTGTGGTGTTTCTGAAGTAGAAATGAAAGGATTTAAATCTACTGGCATCGTTAACAGAGAATAGGTTAAAGATAGTTGTGCTCATGTTATTCTACTGCTCCTCCCAAAACAAGGAATTTCATACAAGTTTTTGTAGTGGCTCCAATTCAGTTTAATATCTTGTGTGATAACTGTTGCTTTTATTTAGTTGTATTGAGACAAACAGTTTGGTAAAAGTTGCAGAAATAGAGTTGAATATCCCTGCTTGCAGAGACTTGAACACAAATAATACATATTTGTAACTGATAAGGTCTTTGTAAACTTTTACACTAAGAGGCCTCTTGAAAGACTGCAAGAGTCATGTATTAACAGTGGTGATTTTGGTTTAACCATGAGCTCAGAACAAGGTATGTACTTCTGTAAACAGTGGAATGTAAAATACCAATTCTGTTTTACGGACATGAAGGTACTTGAATTTGTTTCTGGTTTTTGTCTAAATGATACTGAGATACTTGGGTATTTTGATTTATTTAAACATTAGGGCTTCACATTTAGGCAGGAAAAAAAAGGAACGTATGGTGACCACTATCTCAACAGGTTGTAATTATACAATAATGTGTGGGGAAAATATGAGTAAGGTCCCCTCTTCCTCCAGTATTTCCTTGGTTCCAATAACTGTCAAGCCTTGCGTTTCACTAATGAGAGAGGGTGCATGTATGTGTTTTTTAGTTTGGTTTTAACTGCAATTCTGGCCATATATGAGTGCTTCTTGAGGAGGAGCACTTGTGCAGGAGTACAGAACAGTGCTTTGGCAGGGCTTAGTAGAATTTACTGCTGGACTCAGAAGCGCTATGAATATAACGCTGTTTTCATAGTTGTTTCTTATCTTCAGTGGCTCAGAAACTGGTGCCACCAAAGAAAATTTGGGTTTTTTGATCTTGGGGAACTCTATATGGCACCAGGTGTG
>JAOTQQ010000032.1:36632554-36666072 GCA_026546715.1 Gallinago undulata | reverse complement strand
CTGCAGGGGGGTCGGACTAGATGGCCTTTGGAGGTCCCTTCCGGCCCAGATGATTCTATGATTCTATTCTATGATTCACAGAGTTTAGATTTATTTAAAAGGGATAAATCCCAAAGAAGGGATAAATACTGCTAATACTGTAATAGGCCTATCACAGAAACAAGTGTTAATCCTACTTGAACTGCTACTGTGTTTTTAGGGAGCCAGTCACTGTATCCAATAGAAATGTTTGAAAGATACTGTTTTCATTTTGCTTAGTTTATTTGTAACGATGAAGGCTGAGAGCTTATCTTTCCTGTTCTATTATAACTACATTTTTGTCTTTTTTAATTTATGGGATAATTTAATTTTCCATTACTAATTATCCTTCTTTTTAATGGTTCTTTCCAGTTCATCTGTAACTCCTGCTGTTAGTACCTTTTTACATATTGTATTTTTCCATGTCCTCTTCTGAAAATACTCTTAATTAGAACTCTACATCTGACCAGATTCCCATGAAAAAGTGCAAAACTAGTTCATTATGTTGCTTTCATGAATGTTTTTTTTAAAGTTCAAAATTTATTTTAAGACCTATGAAGCTATTTAGGTGTGCTTTTTCTTATACGTTTGAAGATACATCAAACTTTAAGAAAATTCTGCATTCTTATAGATTTTTATTCATTAAATAGAGAGAACAAGTTCATTGGTGTAATAATATGATAAATGTTGTTGAACTTTTCTGCAGAATTCCTGGCAGTTTCATTAAATATGAATAATTTAGTGGTCTTTTAATTAAACTTTCATGCAGCAGTTCCTAAGCAGGTTGGTTTTACCCTTAATATGCAACTCTAATTAAAACAAAATGTTGCAAAATTTATTGCAACAAAGAGGTCTAATTTTTAAATATAGACTAACTTCAATTTAAATGTCAAAATACCATAGAGTCTTAAGACCAGCAAGAGTGAGTTTATGTATCATTTGTTAAAGAAAATATCTTTATACTTTATTGTGAATATCTTTCACAAATATCTTAAAATTACTATTTCTTTTCTCACTGTTTTAGGGTGATCAACATCTTTTTCACTTTCTTGCAAAATACAACCAAAAAATATATTCTTGTTGAATATAACCAAGAATTTTTATCACACTGTATTATATTCATAGCAGTCTTGTAAGGAGATACATAAATGGTGTGTGCATTTTTCTGTTTATGTAAGGTACCATACTTGTCTCTGCTAACACCTAACTCAAGCAAGTAATCTGTATCTTGAAGACTAAAATTGGCTAATTCTTGTACGTTCTAATTACATGAATGTTTTAAGATTTAATTATTTCTTGGAAACCCAATTTAAGTAAAGGAAGAAGCAGCTGGCATATTTATAGCTGTGTACTAAATTTTCTTAAAGAGGGTTTGCACTTGATGTTGCTTCCACAAGGTTCTTCATTCCCCAAGCTGCCTTATTTATTTATAATTTTTACAAGAAGACATATAAGTTACAGGACTTAGTTGAGGTAAATGGTTGAGAAGAATCTCGGTGACAAAATTTTAAAACAGATTCATAAGAAGAATACATTTATGAACTGAACATGAAATTTTGTCCTCTTCTCCCTGTCACCCTGTCCCATTTTAGGGGGTCTTGGCTACTGACATATCTATTTTTGGTTTGTGTCTTAACTAGTCAACTTGATTCTAGATTAAAATTCTTGTTCAAAACCCAAAACAAGAAAATATTATTTTGCACTTTCTCTTTTGCTTTTATCCCTCAAAAAAACAAACAAACCAACCAACCAACCCCAAACAAAATAACCACCTCTGTGCCTGCTCTGTGTAACACTAAAAACCAACACCCAGTGCTTTATGAAGAAGGTTGCCGGTGCAGTTTGGCTGGGGAATAATGAAGTGAAAAGTAGGAATCTGAATTTATGGCTTTTTGCCTCTGCACATCACATTATTTCAAGTGTCCTAGTCATGGCCTGATTTTCCGAGTAAGTTATTGAATCGCTCTTCAGTCGTACCCTTGTTTTTCCCACAATATGTTGCAGCCAGAATTGTGGAATCGCCTCACGCACAGAGGTCTGCTTGACTTCTGTCAGCCTAACAATCTATGAAATTTTAGTTGTTGATCTGAGCACAGTGGATATACTGATATACAATGTCCAGAGAACATTGTATTTTTAATGCTTCTTTTTAGCTATATTTTTCCTGAATACTGTATGGTTTTTGCTGTTTCCTTCTTTATTTTTTTTTTTTCCTTTCCTGTCTTCCTCTGTTATTTCATGGTCTTTTTAGGATGTGGAAAATTCTAAAATTGCAGAAAGAGATTTAATCATGTGTAGTCTGGATAAACTACTGAAATGTTTAAGTGAAAGAAAATTTAAAGATCTGGTAAATAGTTGTATTGCATTTATACACTTGATACATAAAACAATGTTCACATCTTCATTTTTAACAAAGGTGAGAAAGTGGTATTTAAATTCCAGATTTTCCTTAGTCTAAGGATTGTCATTATTACCTTGGCAATAAAATTTTCTTTTAAAGCCACATGTGCTTAGTTGCTGCTGTGTCTAGAAGAAGTAAATCCAAACCTACATGCTATTAGTTAAAAGGGCATGAAAACTCTGTCCTGTGTTCTGTTTGCTCATTAAATATGAATAATTTTTTTTACAGCTACCCTTCACCATCCTCCTTCCCCCAAGACCAGGACTTTAATGTTTTGTGCCTGTCAGGACATTGACAATATATTGTTAAACTTACGTGGTAAAGGAACTGTTGGTTGTGTTTAAAGGTCTGAGTTTACATTGTAAATATTACTGGGATAAGAAGCTCATGAGCAAGCAGCTGTAAAGCTGTAATTGCAAAATTGCTATACTGTAGCTCTTTTTTATATATTCCACGTTCATCTCTTTGAGTTGTTTGGAAGTTATGCAAGTCAATACAGGCATCATGTTGTTTTAAAGAACTGGCGTATCTTCACTTGAAGTCTGGGTGCCTTATTCAGCGTGTTCCCAAGCAGGGAGGAGGAGGTTGATGAAGAGGTGGGGTGGAGGAGCAGGTTCAGTATTCTGGAACTGCTGTGTCCAAGTAGAGCATTAGGAACACTTGTACATGTATGTGGTTGGTCTGAGGCAAGCTCACCCCTTTCATGTCAATACTGGGTGAACCTCATTACCAGAAGTAATGGTAGTTCTGTGAGTGCAGGTGTGAAAGGGGGTTTGGATGCAGTCATCAGCCACAATCATGTATATATGCATCCTGAGTACCATGAGCTAGTCTGGTTTGTGTTGATAATCAGTAATAGCAACTAAAACTATATATATAATGTTCTTATTTTTGAAGTCTTTGAAATTTTGCTAATGATGTACTAAGCTAAGTAGACAGGAGGATTTTTATTTGTTTCTAGAAGAAATTGAGTCTGTTCTTTAGTTTTCATATTTGGTGGGGGGATTATACATGGAACTCAAACCTGATTTGGCAGAAAGTGGGAACAAATATTAATTTCTGTTGCTTAGTAAGTTTGAAAAGATTGAGCTGTATATTTTAGCACAGTTATGAACTTGTTGGCTTTTTATTTATTTTGGAAGGGCTAAGATAATTTTTTTCGTTATTTTGTATAATGCTTTTGCTTAATTATTGTTAATTCTGAACTTGATATGTAGAGAGAAAAAAAGAGATTAATTTTGCAGTCTGACTATAAATTAAATATTACTAGAAGTGTTAAATATTGACGTGAAGACACTGAAGTATATACATTTGCACGTTGCTCTTTGATGTTCCAAAAGAATGTATTTTTATTTGACGTTCACATTTGACACTGATTTTGAGAGACCTGTGACTAATACCTGGCTCTAATTTCACTCTTAGATGTGCTGTATTTCTCACAAGCTTTTTGATTTTGATGGCAGCTGCTCAAGTTTTACAGTCAGAAAGGGTTCTGAATTCCACTCCAAGCTTTGGAGAACATAGTTGGACAAATCTTGTGATACAGCATGAGCTCTCCTACATGCAATTGACATCTTAATAATTTCACCATTTTCAGTAGAATTACATCACTTGAGCAAAACTCAGTGATCAAAGGTTATTGACCTGTGTTTCTGGTTATATATCAGTTGAATTAATTTTCATTTTTCAGTCATTTAATAAGGTATATTTACAAGTAATTTTTCTTATATCTGGTCAAAGTTATAAATATACTTTAATGATAAAATAGAATTGATTGGTATATTCAATAATGTTAGGTTGTTAACACTGAATCTCAGCTAATAGGAGAAAATTAACTAATGGGTTAATGAGTATGCAAAGTAGCTTTCAAAAAATAAAAAACAACTAGTTTATTCTAGTGTCTCTAATTATTATTAGATACGGGTTTTTAAATTGGTTGGTTGGTACAAACTGGATATTTAAAGAGCATCAAAATGATTTATGCTTCTAGACAGAATAATCAGACTATCAGTAAAGTGAGCCACAGGACACAATCATTGCAAATAGAGACCTTATTTGGATGTTTGTGAGAAAAGGGAGTCTGAATGATACACAGGAGATTGCAATTTCAACAGCAATTTAAAGGTAAAAGTCTTTCTTTCACAAAAATTGTAGATGTGGTTTTGCTGAAAAACATGCAGTTTTATTTACTGAAAGATTAAACAATCTGCTTCTAATTTATAAGGAGAATGTCAGGACTGAAATGTAAATTGTTCTCAAGGGTAATTCAGAAGATACTTGAGCATTTTGAATAGTGTTCTTTTTTATTTTAAGCATGTTGTGTTCTTTTTGCAAGTGACTCATATTTCTCTGCCTACGGTCACTGATGTCTTTTGGTAACTTAACAGATATTAAGATGATGACAGAATTACCCATATGGTACAAACATAACAGAAGAGTAGCCTTCGTCCTTTGACAAATTTTTCCCCATCGGTTCTGAGAGAATGTGGTGGTGCTGACATTCTGCTACGTTCAATTCTGGTGACAGTGCACTGACTGGAAAATTTTCAACATAATTAACTATCATACCCAAAAAGGAAGTATTGAGCAACTGACAACAGAGGAGGAAGAGCAATTGGACTACGGAGGAAAGGGAGGGAATGCAGTCACTGTCTATCTCTTCCATACATCTATAATTATAATCTGGGCAGCCAAGAAAGAAGATATATCCAAGATGGAAGTAATGTTTATTTAAGAAATTCAAGTAATGCTGACTTTAAGAAGTATTTAATGGACCCAGATGTTTGATATAAAACATTTAGTTATAATCTCAGCAATAACAACAAAATAACCTTCTCCCCTCTCTCAAACCTAATCTGAGTTTTCATTATAGAAAGCCTCCCCTGAGAATGCTTTATTGAACTACCATTTCATGGAACTTGTGTAAAAAATCTGCATAAATAAAATACCATAAGCAGCAGTAGAATAAAGATTTTGTCTGAAAAGCAATTTCCTTACAAGGTCTAATGTAAATAGCCTACAAATTATAGACTAATGTAGATATCTTTTTACTTTGTTGGATTGATGCTTAACTTTTACTTACTCTCTGGTCTAAAGCAAGCTTTACACCCTTAACCAGAATTTGGTGACATCATTAAGAGAGGTTGTGAAATATCCATCCCTGGAGATATTAAAAAAAGTACACCACTGTACAAAGTAGGATCTACTTCGCAGAGACTAGAGTGGGAAACAAAGATCCCTAACAAACAGTGACTCTAAAGCAATAGTGCTTTATGTGGTTTATGAGATTGATGTTACAAGTTGTTATTATTAGGTGCTGTTGTGGTGTTTCTTGCAAATTCTGCCTTGTCTCTTTGTCACGTTGTTTCATCTACTCCCCTCCTCTTGGATGCTGTTTAGCTTGCTGGGATCTGCCAGGTCCTGGACCTCTTTCCAGGGGGTCCCTGGACCAACTCCTGTGGCACTTGCCCTCTTCAGAAGTATGGATCTTGTACTTATCTATCACCTTTAGAGCAGCTGGGCAAAGGAGAGGGGAGCTATAATTTTCCTTGGTATTTCAGAGCTGTAGCCTTCCAATTTTTCTCTATAAATACAGAGGCCTCAAAATCTTTGGCTATTAGTAGTGGAGCAGCCCATTCATTCAGGGAAAGCATAGGGGGTATAAGCACACGTGGCTTTTTCTCCAGTAAACCTCAGTTGAGTAAAGCAGCTTTTTACTTTGTTTATAACGATAATAGCCTAAAACTCTCAGTGTTACACAACTTGGTTTTCATTATATTTTTCTAAGATGTTTCTTTTGCTCTTTTTAAATAGTAAAATCCCTTAGCTTTTAGTTGAGCCCCTTGATCTGTTAGAGAGAAAGCAAAAATAAGATGAAAACATTCTTCAGCTATCCAGGAATACATGTCTTATTTACTGCAGTATTTCAACTGAACCCTGTCAGTACATTAGATCAAGCTTTTGAATGTCTGTGTCTTGCTTGGTGGGGCAAATGTGTCACCTTCAATATTATGAAGGTGAAAAAGCCTATAAGTAAACCCAAATGCTGGTAGGAGTGCTATTACAAGGATGTGGGAGTTTGCACTGATCATTGAGCGATATGCAAAGCTGTCTATTAATATTTCATAAATTATTTTCATGGTGTAGTTAATATTGTTTTCAGTGAATGCAGTAGAAGGAATCTGACTAGGTTGTGTAGAAAAATGATTGATAAGCAATTAAGGAAGCTTTATTTCAATCCCTGATTTTTGCATAAAATAATTCTAAATACAAAAGAAATATATACGGTACTTTACTGGAGGCTGGTTGCTTTGTTCTGGGTTTTGAGGAAGGGGTGGTGGTGGTTATTTTTTCCCAAGAGAAAATGTCAACAGTGACATTTGCTAATGTCAGGCCAAATTATCATTATTTACATTATAGTATAAAATTCCCATCAAGCATGCAAATGCAAATTAAACCATACAATAAACAGTGCCTACTGTATTTTACCTGTAGATGTCTTGCTTTTAACCCTTAAGATTTCTTGTCTGTTCCTAGTCACTCTTATAGTTAATGTGATCTCATTCAAAGCGTGTCAGGGCTAAGAGAAATTACTCTTTTAATTATTAATGGTTTTTTTGCACACAGGGTAACATTTGGTTTGCAGCTATTTGATTTGACCATATGCAGGTTTGTGTGGTGAATCTTCTTGAGTCCACTCTGTGTATCAGCTTCATTAAGAATTATTCTGTACAGAAAAAATTGCCATCTCCGAAATGGTCTGCCCAGAGCCGCAGCCAGACTCTTCCAACTGCCTGATTTATCTGCTTGTCTCGGCATCCCACTGTAGACTCATCCCAGGTATTAGCAACTCTCAGTGTACCTTTAAAATCAAATCTGCTAACTAGACTAGTTGGATAGGTCTAGGTACATGTCTGAAATTACTACTGTCTGAAACCTTTTCTGTGCTGCCTGAGCTTATGCTGGTGTCTTCATTAAATACTTGTAAGTAGGAGTTTTGCACCTGTCAGATTAGATACATGAAAGAATGTACTTGAACCTTTTTGAATCCTGTGAGACTGAAGCATTGTTTTAAGGCAGAGTGCACCAAGTTCTTTGTTGTATTTCAGCCTTAGCACATTACACGTTTTGCAGGAGTGGGGTCGTTGTTTCTTTATATGAAATGAAATTTGCAGGTGTCATTCTCTATATGCATAGTGCAAACATTGGCAAATGCAGTGACTCAAGCAGTCACTGAACTTGAGAAGTTTCTATTTAATAATATGAAAGTCACTTACTGTCTTGATTTGACATTATAAGCAGCATCCATTACCTGTATCAGTTTCTTAGGATCTTCATATAATTAATGAACAGTAATGATACAAATACAGTATTTTTAGAATAAGGATTTGCAAGATGTCTAGTTACAGCTATGCAAAAAAGATCTAATCAATATAAATTTTCTGATCTCAGAACGTCTGAGGTGCAATTGCACAGTGTACTTGCTGTGAACCATAATCTCCCCCAAATCACCCTATCTGCTTTCTAATCACACATGCAAACAATTACTAATTACTGTTCAAGAATAAATTGGCAGTCTTCTGATGCCTTAAAAAGTTCTATATGGAGTAAAACTCTTCCTTCTGCCTAAACTCATTTGTTCTGGAAACTGGGATGAGAACAGGACTTTAAGGAAAAAATACTTTGAGTGTCATGGTTCAGGTTGGGTTGGCCAATGACAAGATGACAGATGCTCTCCCCCACCTCTCACTCCAAGGAGAGGAAGAAAGATAAAGAGAGTTATGAGTTTAGGAAAAACTGAACTACTTCCATGAAATATTAATAATAAATGAAATAATGAGATAGATACAATATATATAAATATATACAAAACCATATCAAGCTCCCAGGGACATGTCACCAGCATGCACTAGGAAAGTGCCAGACTGGTCTCAGTGACAAACAAGAACTGGATTCTGGAACACATTGATGGGGATCAAAGGTAGATGAACTGACAGGGTCTTCCTTGGGCATTGATCATCAAAGAAAAAGAGCCATTGAATAAGAGCCCAAGAAGACGACGAGCCAACCTGCCCTATTTGATCCTTCAGCTTTTATACTAAGTATGACAGATGGGATGGAGTATTGTATTGGTCAGCTTAGGTCACCTGACCTGTCTTGTCCTCCCCACAGATGCAACCCCTCCAAAGGTTAAGAACCAAGACAGCTGATGCTGCTTACCACAGCAACAAGTAAGAGCAAGAGTCTCTCTCTGAACAGAAAGTTGGCTCTGCTCCATCCCAAACCAGGATAGGGAGCTCAACGCACCCTTGCACTAAAGGGTACTAAAGTACCCTTTATCCAATCCTTTCTGGAGGATACTTCTTTCATAGTATTATGAAAGAAAAAAATAATAAAAAATAAAAAAGGCTAATTTTCTCATCATAAACAATGAAAACTGTGTAAGAGGTGGCAAAGTTTACCTAGAACTGAAGTGCGAAGATACGCATGTCAAAATATGCAGGGAGATTTTTTTTTTCTTAAGTAGAATAGAAAGACTGCTTACTGACTCCCATTATTTTGATTAATATCTAGATTAATATTTAAATAATAATTGAACAGTGTTCTAGGCATAATGCAACTGTTGTCTGTGATTTTGTTATTGTCATGACATTTGACAAAACTAAAGCAAATATTTATGCTCAGTGTCTTGTTACAGGCAAAACAAAAACACATCTTTTAAGGAAAGTCAGGATTTTTTATCTTCTTAATTGAAATCTTACAGACTAAGAATTACTTTTAGCAGTTTGGATTTAATTATTACAGAAAGATAAACAATAACTAAAGAGAATACTAGTAGAGAGAAAAAGCATGATAAAGTTAAAAAATAATATATCTACTACAATAAATAAAAATACATAAAAATGCAGATGTCCTAGTAGTTCTTAATCTTTCACTGCTGCGAGAAGCAGTGAAGGGAAAGGAGAAAGGAAAATATGGCAAGTTGTCAGCATCCTTTTGCCTGAAGAAGGCTGATCATAATTTTTTTTTCCTTCTTGCCCTATAACACGTAAAACTTGAGACATTTTATATCTTTGCTAGGACATCTTTGCACCTTGTTTCTTCACTATTCAGCAAATGTGCTATTTTGTGGTGGTTTTTTTTCATTTGTTAGATACTTGTTTCTTTTGTTCTGTGACCCCCAAACCTGGGTTTGTCTGGAGTTGGTCTGACCATTAGTGAGTAGTCTGCAAACCCAGGGGTTTCCACTGCCAGCCCATGCCTCATCTCTTGACAGGGACTCCTCTGTACTGCATGCAGTGCTGCCACTTCTTGAGGACTCTGCTATTATGCCAGATCTCTATTGCTCTACACTGTTATTCTACTAAAGCCATAAATACCCCACTCTGCACAGAATAACTGCTTGTTACTACCATATATATATAAACTACTCATGTACCATACAAAGATAAGTACATGTAGACAAAGTTAAGAATACCCATCTGGTTGTTAACAAATTATTGTTCTAGCTTAACCAAATGAAAAGAAGACTCAAGGTATGTCAAGACAATCTTGAAGCAAGCAAACCTGATAAACCTTGGTCCTGAGGCCTTGCAAAATCAACAGGAAGCATGTGACCTAGTACTAGTGATAGCAATACTGTATTTATAGGACCACAGGGCTACACATATAGTTTGTTGTTCATTTGTTTCTGAAGGGACAAATCTGAACAATGAAGCTACTAGACAAATGTCTATTTTTCTAGGTATTTACTTCTCATTTTAATTGCATGAAGAAGGAATACTTTATTTGTAGTCAATGTAAATATTGACACCAACTGAAATATGCATGTTTCTAATGAGAATAAATTATTACACTTCCAGACAGTTATGTCAAGAAGGTCCTGTTTATTGTAAAAAAAAAAAAATCTTTCACATCACTTTGCTGTTGGCATGCATAGCAGCAGCTATGTTTGGGAGAAATAACCTTCACCTAGGTACGCCCATAGTGACAAACTGCAGGTATCTTGAAAACATTGTTCAATATTTACAGCATAATTTATGAACTTTAGACAATATTTTTCTCAGCAAGATTTTGACCATGTGCAATTATTTTCTTGTTCTTTTTTTTTTAATGACAGCAAAAAAAAAGAGTTGATTGGCAAGTTTTTACTTCAAAAACTGTAGCTGTTCAAAAACTCTAGTACGAAGAGGTAACATTACACTGAGGATCCAACATATTGGTTTTTATACATGCAACACATCTGACTTTCTAAGTGTCTGCAAAATTAACCCACAGACCTATTTTGTTTTATCCATTTGTTTGAAATTTATAAATAAGATTGTCTCAGTCTTTCTGTAATAATTTTCACTTTACTTAATAAGCTATAAATTGTTAATATGTTTATGATGTGGTGTTTAAATATAATCAGAAAGGTATATGCTTAAAATATCTATGTTAGAATTTCCATAAAGACATGCAGCCATTTCTTCCAGTTCAAGTAAGAGCTGTAGAAAGATGTATAATCTTTAGAATCACAAAGAGACTTTAGGAGGTTGCCTTGTTCAACCTCCTGCTCAAAGCTAGATCGGATTGTTGAGACCTTTTTCCAGTCAAGTTTATATATCTTCATAGATGGGAGTGTCCAAATTCTCTAGACAACCTGTCCAAATGTTTGACAGCTCTTTCTGTGAGGAATGTCTTCTTGAGAGTAGTTGGAGTTTCCCTGGCTGCAATTTCTGCTTCTTGCTTCTCCTTTCACTTAGCACTTCTGGAAGAAACCAGGTCTCTCTTCCCTCTAGATCCATGCTAGGCAGGTAGAGGCAGCAGTGAAATGTCCCCTGAACTTCTGACCTCAGACACAACTCTTTCAGCCTCTCCTCACAGAGGTCTGACATGATATGGTAGTGGTGAGTAGTTCCCCAGCTGTTCCTTTGTCAGACAATTGTGATCTGCTTGAATCCAGTCTGTCTGGTTGTTAAATGTTAGTATTTTGATGCTGCTTTTTAATGGTAAAAATAGACGAAGTAAAAGCAAAGCAATGTGAAAAAATAGCCGACTTTATGTTGGTTATAGAATATATAGAATATATATATATATAGAATATATATAGACTATAGTTCAGCACTGCAGAATTTCTCTCATGTGGCATAAAATATATCATATCATATATAAAATATAAAATATATCTGGGCCTTGTCAAGCCTCACCTTTAATGTCTCTAGGGAAGGGGCCTCAACCACCTCCCTGGGCAACCTCTTCCAGTGCTCCACCACCCTCATAGTAAAGGATTTATTCCTAATATCCAATCTAAATCTGCTTTTCTTCAGTTTAAACCCACTGCCCCTCGTCCTGTCACTGCAGACCTTTGTAAACAGACTCTCCCCAGCCTTCCTGTAGGCCCCCCTCAGGTACTGGAAGGCTGTTATTAGGTCTCCCTGAAGCCTCCTCTTCTCCAGGCTGAACAACCCCAGCTCCCTCAGCCTGTCCTCGTAGCAGAGGGGCTCCAACCCCCTAAGCATTTTTGTGGCCCTCCTCTGGACCCGCTCCCTCAGGTCCGTGTCCTTCTTATATTGAGGGCTCCAGACCTGCACACAGTACTCCAGGTGAGGTCTCACCAGAGCAAAGTGGCAAAATCACTTCTCTGGACCTGCTGGCAACACTTCTTTTGATGCAGCCCAGGATGCCATGCCTGCTCATGCCCAGTTTCTTGTCCATCAGCACCCCCAAGTCCCTTTCCTCAGGGCTGCTTTCTAATACTTCATGCCCTAGTCTGTATTGGTACCGAGGATTGTTCCAGCCCAGGTGCAGAACCATGCACTTGCTCTTGTTGAACTTCATGTGGTTTACTTGAGCCCACCTCTCCAGCCTGTCCAGGTCCCTCTGGATGACATCCTGTCCCTCAGGTGTAATGACAACACCACACTTTGGGACTTTCTCCTTCCTATATGGTATGTATATGATGTTTCTTATACAAGTGGTTTTCAGCACACATCTCTAAAGCTGAAATGATTATTTTCATTCCATGAAACAAAAGTGGTATTAAGGATTATATTTAATTGTTTTTAAAGAAATATTACAAGGTTCTTAAAAATTAACTTTATTTGATACTGTTGAATTGAGTAAAAACCAGCACAGAACAACAGAAATAGGAATACAGGAATAAAAGAAGTTGTTCCCTTCATAGAGTAGTGAAAGTCATTTAATTATTCCTTTCATAGGGTGACCAAATAACATGTGAGGTTGGAATGCCTTCTCAGCCTAAATATATCTTCAGTACTACACCTGGGGATTCTTGGGTTGAGGTTTCCTTTGGCCTGAATTTATAACCAAGGGTATACTTCTTTTGTTTATTCCAGCATTATCTTTCCTTTTACATGGGAAGAGAATTTTATTTGCTTTATTTCTCACATGAGGCTTTTTTTATAAGCATGAGTTATTTCCCTGTTGGCCTGGTTTTTGGCTAAGGTAAACAATCCAAGATCCTCTCCTTTAACCCTGTAGCCCATCTATTCCCCAACCTAGGATTCATTTATTTGTTTCAGTTGTAGTCTGAATTCATCTTCCTTGAAAACAAGTGATTATGCAGTCTTCATGTGAGTCTGTGTATGCTGCTGCCTGGGGTTTTGTGTGTAGAACTGAACTTATTTCCACACAGGAGTTGTAGTTTCTCTCTTTCTTCCTGGAGCTTTTAATACAAGAATATGTGCTACTACTTCAAGCCTTTGTCTATCCCATATTTACATTTACTTTCCATATATGTAACTCCTCAGATTTCTCTCACATCTTCCCACAAAATGTCCTACAAAATTTTTGTCTGCAATTTTTTATTTAATACCAAAAAAATTATTTCTCTACTTGCTCATAATCATCTAACAGTGTTGCTCTTCAGGTTAGCCCTGAGGCAGCCAGAGCATTAGAGCAAAGCTCTGCAGTTCTTCCTGATTTTGAGCCTCTCAAAAAAGAGGCTAAACTCAAATGACTGGCTGTATTTATAAAATAGACAATTTCAAATTTTTTTACATTAAAATTGATGTGATTTTGTAAGAAAGAATAGGAGCAGTTTGATCTGTAGGACTGTGCTCTTTCAGTCCTGGCTTTCCATCAGTCCAATCCTTTTAACTATTTCTCTGCATAACCTTCAGATTTATAGATCCTTGCTGCTGTTCCTGTTGATCCCACCTCTTATCCTCTATGGGAGAGGCAGGCTTTCAAACAGAACAAGTATAGCAAGATGAAACATAAAACAGGCACTAAAACTGTGCTTTATAATACTTTTTAAAAAGTTAATTCAAGAACAATTTACTTTGTAGAACAATGGTATGTCTAAGTGCGACACAAAATAAGCATGTTGGTGTAGGGTTGTCTCTGTTCAGAGTGCTTAAGATTTTGTTAAAATAGATACACACAAAAAAAAAGTTTGCCAAGAAAAAGATAAAGGCAAACTCTAAAAATGATTAGCAACACACATAAATTCCATTTAACTCTAAACAAATATCTAAAATGTAGGCAGTCTATACGGAATCCTATTTTTATATATCTAGGTCTGGAAGAAAATATTTGGGGTTTACTTTGATTATAAGACTGAAAATAGATGAAGAGTGAACAATGGATCTGATACTGGATTTTTTTAATAAGGCATTGATAAGTTACCTTGTAAAACTTTTGCTCAAATGTTAATACTGCAATGCTCATTGTACATCTTTGGAGGAAAAAATAGAATAGCTTCATTGATTAGACGAATATGGCAACTGACAATATTTTGTAAGTATGTTTTCTTTGCACAGCTTTTTGTTTTTTCCTCAATCAAATAATATAAATATTTCATTTGTTTGACAATTTTGTTTGTATTTTACCTCTATTCCTGTACTTCAGGGACTGGCCTTACTAAAGTCTTCCTTATACTAATTATGATTTTATGTAAAATATGAGTCTTTCAAATGTAATAAAAATGCATAGGCTAGCTGTTGAATTTTCAGGTGATAAGGGAAACTTGAGTGATCCCAAGTTGGAAACTGAGCACTTTAAGAAATTATGTAGAAGCTTGCTGAGGAATCAAATCAGTATGAGAATGAAAAGATGGGAAATTTGTCACTGACTAGGGCTTACATAACAAGTGAAAAATAAAAGTAACTTGGCTTTGCTCTCCATGTTCTCTGACCAGACTTAAGTCATTCATCACTTTTGAAAGCAAAACAAAATAGATGTGATTTGCTATATTTGATTAGAAACCATTGACCACATGCACAAATGAGTAGGCAGTGATCTAAGAAATAACAAGTTTACCAAGTGAAAATTAGTACAATTTATTTTGAAATAAATTACCCTGCAACAGAAATGTTACTGAGGTCATATTAAAAACTAATAACATATTTCAAATTATGTTTACTATACTAGTCTTATATGAATTTTATTTTTTTAAAATGGTTTTACCGTGAATAACAATACCTATCATTGGTTATTTTCCTATACAGTGAAATATTTTGAATAAAAGGTTACGGCATCCGTCGTGGTTAACCTTCGTACTTAGAGTGGAGAATAAACACATGTTTACCGCTCTGTGGAGTAAAATACTCATGCATTTACCTACATATGCATGTACAGATATATATACTTACACGAATCTGGGTATCTATCAACAGAAGTAGACAACGCAAACAAAAGTATCTAGTGCAAAGGATGCACTTTCTATTATCATCTTTTTATATACATAAACCTATGGATGAATTACTCTTATGTCTCATTATAAGGCAGAGTCATACTTTAAGTTTGTAAGGATCAGTTTCCTTTTGTTGTAATGATTCAATTGAAAGCGGAAAACTCTTCAGATAAAGTCAAGAGAAGGATTATAATTGGACTGGTCAGTGCAATATTGGCTTATGATGCTCTTAGTTCTTTGTGGTTTGCCATTTAAAAGGTTTGGGGTTTTTTTTTGTCTTTTTTTTTTTAAGTGTCTTTAGTCCTCTCACTGAATGTGGGAATATTTTTGATTGTTTCATTTTTTAATAATATGTTCTATGTTCTTAGGGTATAAGATGACATGTGTGTGTGAAGGTGTTAAAAGGAGAAAGCTCCCCAGTTTCCTCCAAGCATCCTATCCTGGATGATAGGAATCTAAGGCAGTTTATTGAGGTCAAAGCCTAGTTATCAATTGTGTCAGGCTTCTCCTTGGAAGAAACTAGTTTTTTCAATTGAGAAATATATTATGAAAGCAAGTACAAAAATGTTATATTATAAATGCAAATATTGGGTTGGACAATCAAGGGATAAGGGAGCTGGTGGGAAACATGAAAAACTAACACTTCTAGTTTCAGCTTTCTTCATCTCTCTTCTGTTTTTGTGCTTCCTCTTCATGCTCAACTACTCTGACTCTCTCACATAAATGCTAAAAGTATAGTAATACAAGTGAAAAATGGTGCTAAGAAAAGAAACTTGACTTACTTACAAATAAGAAAAGCACACATAATATCTTGGTTTGTGTCTATTTAGTTACCAACAGATTAAATAAACAGACTTTACCCTCAGTTGGCTTGTATACATTTATTTACACATTGTTCAGTCAAATATAGTTCTTCAAGTTAAAGGGAAAACAGTAGGTAATTTTAATATGACCAAGACTAATGTCTAAGGCATTGATTCAAATTAACTTCAGTCTCTTGACAAAAATTGTGGTAAGCACAGAAAAGTATAAAATATCATCTTTAAAAAACAAAAAAAGCTATCAAACCAAAACAAAAAAGCACAAAAAACCAAACCCCCAAAACCCATAAGCTAAAATCCACTAGTGACAAAGGAAATCATACCAAGTTCAAGTACTCTGAGATACTCGAGTCTTGTCTTTTGTTAAGTCAGCGTGTATTTGTTGTGATAGCCAACTCTCCTATCAAACCAGTACTGATACCATTCATTGTTATTATGTATGGAGTTATGAAGAAAAATATTTTTTTCAAGGAATAAGAAGGTAAAATGAATTGCTCGGGAATTAATTGAAGATGATTGGGTGGTAATGGAATGGCCTCTCTACATAACCACAGTCAGCCAGCACCTGAGAAATCCTCTGGTGGCACAGAACTGGTGCAGAATCAACTTCTAGGTTAGTCCATTTTTGCTTGTGCAATCTCAAAGCAAGACAGCGCCACTAGCACCCCACTGACTGCCACCAGCAGCTAAGAGAAGTCAGACATTTGGATAGTCTTCTTGCACAAGATGAGCCCAGTAGCCAGATTAAAAAGAGCACAAGCACTTCTGTGGGTGGTTTTCATAATTATACTGTTCATTGCATAGCTATTTAGTTTCTGAAAAATATTTGTATTTCTGATGTACTTACAAGTTAAGAACCATCATTTTACTTAAGGTCATATTCTAGTGTGATGTCTATTCTTGGAATTTAAAAAAGGGTCAAAAGATTTAATTTGACTGGGATTTCTAGAATTGTCAATAAACTCTAACTTTCACAAATGTAGACAGTAGAATCAAGTGTACCATATATCCTAATATTTGTCTCCAAATACAAAGGCTAATTTATATATATTTTTTTAAAGAGATTATGATGATGATCTGAAAAACAAAAATAAATTTGGCATCAAAAAAATTTAAAAATTGCAAATTAATATTAGAACATTCAGACATGAAAAATCTTTCATCTAACTGGTTTCACTTTTATAGTTTGTACCTTGTATTAATGTTGATACAGATTTATGTATAAAGGTACACGTATAGAGTGTTTGTACATTTATATATACTATACATATATACACAAAAAATATGGTAAGGGCAAGTATTTTTGTGATAAAGCTTTTTGATCTTGATGCTGCTTTTATGTAGGGATTTGTTATTCTAGAATCTTATGTCTTTTTTTTAATTACTCGCAGCCATGTTTTTGGCAGTTATCTTTAACAGCAACAGTAATGAATCAAGAATATGCTTAGGAACCTTTAACATCAGTTTTTGAGGTCCCTAAAAATGTTTTGAATAGATTATGAGTGATGAATATTTTTTTTTTAATATGAAGCAAACTAGTCATTATTTGTGCCATGTAAATGCTTGCACAGCTCCAAAGCTCAAGTATCAATAAAAAGTTCTCAGCGTTGTAAAATCTATTATAAAACAAATAGATGTGGCTGGTTAAGTTACCCAGCTGGCCTTTTCTTTCTCCATGTTATTTTGTGATATTCTATATTCATTGGGATAGAGTACACTCTTGCTCTTGCATTATGGTAAAACAATACTTAATACACAGGAATAGCTGCATGACAATGAGGTCTTTGTCACTGCAGTGTGGATGTATTTGTGTGTATGTGAGATGGAAAGCCAAAGGCTGTGGTTATTTCTCTGTCACAGAGAAGACTTTCAGCTGTGATTCCAAAAGTGCTACTAAATCTGGTATTGTTAATAATTAGATGCACTCATTGCTTTTACACTGTAGTCTAGGATGTGAAAGTAACATTGATATAGACATTGATGATTTAGGTATACATGCATAAAATCAGCCAACTCGTTTAACCAATTTAACTCAATTTAATCAGTGACTGGTTGGTATAAAAATGACTTAATCATTCACTATCAGTCAAGGAGAGATAAGCAAAGATTATGACACTAAATATGCATTACATTTACAGTCTGATGTTGTAAGTGATTAGTGTATTAGCTCCCAATTTGTAGGAAAAAAAAACTTCAGAAGCAATGTGTTTAGAGCCCACTCTTAAAAACTAGCTATAACATATAAGTGTGGCTGGAGGACATAGGCATAAACTAGGACAACATATCTGTAGTCAACATTTTTCATTGTTTGGTTTTGTTTGTTTTTTTTTCTAGTTTACATCTGTTGCTTTTTTAACCTCCATCAGTTTCAATGTGTCAACTTTAGGTAGTATCTACCATGTATAACTGTGCCCCTTTAGATATTTTTTGTGGAATAAACTCAGTTTATTTTTATATTTAATAAACATTTATAAGTATTTATTACCAAAGCTGTACTCTTTTGCTAAGTTTCTTTTTGTGTCCTTTTGCATTTTAGAAGCCACAGTGTTATTTTCTCTCTTTGTGACATATATTCACCAACATATTAATTTCTCTCTTTAGGTAGGATCTCAAATTACTATTTTATTTTCTCAGTTTAACTGTGGCTTTCTGTTAAATAATTTTCTCTCAGTATATTTTTTTTCTTTTATTATGTTTTTTTTTAAGTGTCCCTGTTTCAACAAAAAGCTGTAGCTCAGGGAAGAAAGTTAAAGGAGAAATAAGATCTTAAACACTGAAAAATTTGAAAGAAGCATATCTCTATCTATCTGTAATTGACTGCTGTTGTTTTGAGGGATGGAAACTGTGGGAGAAGGCTGCAGATTGTGACTGGTTGGAGGTAAGCAGGAGAAAGAACAACCGGATAAGGGGATTTTTCTGCTGGGCCTCATGTCCCAAAACCGCATCCTTCAATCTAATAGAGATTTTGCCGACCATGTAGGTCTCATTAAGTTAAAATTTCAGTTAAACTGTACTGTATTTCAAGTTTACAGTGTCTAAGTTTTTATAGTGTTACAGGGCAGGTGTCTGATAGCAGTAAACCAATGTTTACTTACTCCTTTTCCAGACCCTAGGTAATATTTAAGATCAAATGAAAGAAGCAGTACTCATTTTCAGGTATCCAAATAGCACAGTTCTCATATTGATTCAAAACTGCCCGAAGGCTGAAAAACACTGGCCTAATTATAGTTCTTATAGTAGAGATCATTTGTGAGCACAAATAATACCATTGGAAGCAAATAAAAGAAAAACAAAGGTAGGTCCTTGGAGATCTAAAAGTCATGATGAAATTGAAAACATGATGCTCTGAAGCAGTAAATTTTAATCTGATGAATAACAAAGAGTTGAAAAGTCTGTTTGAGCATTCAGTAGTGGCTGTGTTGTTTTGTGGTCAACTGTCTTCAATAAAATAAAGGGAAATGAAAGAGCATTCCCACTCAGCATATGTAGCATTCAAGGTACCTCAAGTGCATGATTCCTAAAAATAACAGAAAGAAAGAAAAGGTAGAAAACTGTCAGGATAAACCATTTTGGTAAAAACACATAGAATCTCAGTTTACCCTATTTCTTTACAGATGCAGCATTAGAAAATGAAAAAAGGATAATTTTCCATTAAAAAGCACTCCAAATTATCTTTCGAATTAGAATGTCTTTATTTCACACAAATGGAAAGGCAAGCCTCAGAATGGGTGTAAACCTACCCTCTTGAATATGTGGGATTTTTTTCCCTCTGAATTTGGGAGAATTATGATTCCATAAATTTTCCCAAATAAAACACATAATTATCCTGCCCAGATGTGCAGATGGAAACCACTGAATCATCTGGCCATTATGCCTTCTTGCACAGGATTTAAGAAGATTGAAGGGAGGTAAAAAATACAGGGTAAAAAATAGACGCACATAACTATTTTGCTGAAAAAAGCTTAAAGAGAGGCAAGATTGACAGACAAAATCAAAACAGCTACTGGTAAGCATTTGCATAAAACAAGAAATGATTGATCCAGATGAAAGATAACAAATAAAACCTAGTAAAAATAAATGGTGTTTATATAATGTCTGCAACTGTGTAATTTAAATATCCGCTGTATGATAATTCAACATCTAATAGTTTATCAGATTAAAATACTATTAAACATTTACATAATGAAAATAGTAAAAAACAACTAAACAAAACCTGCAAGTGTCAAAGTGCAATTCTGGGTTGTCTCAGGTATAGATTTAGAAAAAAGCCTTTTTTGAAATTGTTGATTTAATGTTTTCCCTAGTATTGAGATATCAAATACTCTGAGCAAGATCAGGAAAATGAATGGCATTAGTGAAGCTGGGAGTCTACAAACCTGGTCTTGTATAACACTCTTCATCTTATCTGATGAAATTTTGCATGTATTAACTCTAAAATTAATTTGCTTAAGGTCATTTAAAAATTAGCAAATTTAGAGGTAGTTATGTAATCTACTGATTGAAAATGTTCTCATACAAAATTAAATTGTTCCACTTCTTTCTCAAATTAGTTCCCTAGGTGGCTGCACTAGAAACCAGAAGGATACAAAAAGTGTCACTCTTAAATCAACTTGATACCAGAGGAAGTTTATATTTTATAAAGAATTGAAGAAGAATTGATAAAGACTCAGGCTGCCTGTAGCTGGAAGCTGGGTTTCCACTACAAAGTTATGATATCACAGGCAAACTCGGGGTTGGAAATTAACTGTTTTCTCACATGTGTGAGATGGACAAGTTCAATAAATTGCACTATCATATTTGGAAGTATTACATTAGTCTACTTATTGAACTATTCATATTGATCTCATTGCTCTGATTACTTGAGACAGTTTTCTGCCTTTCTAAGGCTTTTGCTTTTTCAGTGTTACTATCACAGGGACTAATACGAGGAAGGCAAGAGACTGTTTTCCTTTAATATGGTCTCTGGGTAATACACTGACAAACAAGGAGAACTTAAATCATCATAACAATACCTCAGCTAGCTTAACTAGAAAACGAAAGACTAGCAAACAAAACAAAAGTGCGCAACTCTGAATAGTTAAAACTACAATTTAGTGATAACTTAGTTTTTCCAGATGCTGTGACAGGATACAGGAATTTATACCACAGAATGTATTTTTTCTTTTAAAATAGGTTTCAAAAAATACTATTCATATGAATGCCTTTGGTTGTTGTTTTCATAATTGTTAGACATGCTCAACCATCTTTTAGTTTTGCCACTGACACCTCATAAACATCAGCTTTGGCAACAAACTTTTTGGCAGGGTCTATTGCAATAGGACAAGGGTTTTAAATAAGAAAAAATAAAAAAGATTCTCAGCTAAAAGAGGAGCGATTTAGACTAGATATATGGAAGAATTTTTTTACAATGAGAGTGGTGAAACACTGGAACAAATTGCCCAGAAAGGTGGCAGGTGCCCCATCCCTGGAAATGTTCAAGGTCAGGTTGGATGAGGCTCTGAGCAACCTGATCTAGTTTTTATTGAATTTGGGAAAGAAATTAATCACATGGCTGTGAAGTAAAATAAAGACTATATTACTAAGATAACTGTATCAACAATCACTCTTCATTATTCCAAAAATGTGTTGCTTTCAATATTTATGAGTTTATTAAAAAATTAATTATTTAATGATTCTTACCAGGACATAGTCAAGGTCAATAGTGTTTTTTATAACATTGTTTATCTTAATATAGCTGGGAGATAAATAGATTGAAATCTTCCGATATTCTTCAGTTAGCCACAGCCGACAATATCAGAAGAATTAATCATCTTCTGTAATAAAAACATATGTGATTAGATGATTTATTTTAACTAGATGTCAAGCTCTAAAAAGGAAACAACTTCAGTTTTTCATCTTAGTTGGGATGAAGGATGAAATTTGAAATGCCCACATGTCTCAGGAGAGTACTTTCTCTTCCAAATATTCTGAACTGAATTGCTCAGTGGAGTCCTACAGCTCTACATAGATGCTTTTATGTGCACTGTTCACATTCTGAGTCATGTGAACTTGCAAGAAAAGGAGGAAAACAATGTAGAGTGAATGTTTAAAGTTCTACAGATTGCTCCATGTATTAATTTGTTCAATAATACAAGTTATATTTCTACTTTTACTCTGCAGAACACTGCATATGACAGATATATTATAGTACACCAAATAGTTTCTCCCCGTTTCCTGTTTGATGAATAAAGCTCAAAAGATAATGGAAAACTCAGTTTTGAAACAAAAAACACAGCTGCTAATGCCAGTGTGAAATTTTGAGCTATATGGAGCAAGACAAAATAGAGTATGATAAGGTGTGCCAAAATACAACAAAACATTCATATTGAGATTTTTCTAATTATTTTACATTTATCTAATCAAAACAAATGCTGCTGGAAGAGCTCAAGTAGAACAGGGATGATTATTCTTCGAGTCTTGATGCTTAAAATTAGGTATCTAAATCTTCAGTTAGACTCTAAGGGAATCTAGAAGCTAATAATGCTAAAAGCCTAATTGAAACATGAAGAGTTGAATGCTTGTATATCAACATAACTGTCTATTTGCTTTAGAGTCCATTGAAGGAAACACCGTAAGAATAGTCTGAGTCATATATTAAATAAAAACCATTGCTCTACACTTGAATTCACTAGAAGAGTCCTTTCTGGGAGATTTGGAAGACTATATCAGTCTGCATCAGAAATATAAAATAATGACTACTTGTAAAAGAAGAAATGTTTGGTTGATGAAGAAATATCCATAGATTGTTCATACTTGAGTTCCAAAACAGACAACAGTTCCAAAACCTGCAAGATGGAATCAGTTAGAAAAAACAGTTACAGCTTGGATTAGTAGGAATTTTACTTAATTCCTTCAAAAACAGCACAGGGAAAGAATCAGTATAAACTGAAGAATGTCTTAGGATAATTTTCCTAATACTATACAAAAATTTTTGTAATCTGAAGTGGGGTGCATATATTGACAGGTACACAGTATACTCTCTGCAGACTGGTTATTAGTGTGTTAAAAACAACTATTGCACATATGTATGTATAACAAATAAGGGCAAGTTGTGTGGTGACCTTATTTTGGGTTTAATTACAATCAATTAATTGTTTCGGATGGATAATGAATGAGGTATTTGAAGGCAAGACTTGAAAGCTAGGATAAAATTCTAAGCAGCCTGGCCATATAATCATTCAGGTGAGGTTTACTGAACAGTCATTGCTTTTGGGTTTGAAATGGCACTTCTACATTCTAACATGAAGTGTCAGTCTTTGATGAAAGTGAACTTGGCGAGTACTTCGCAGAATTGGATAGAAATAAGACCTGTGCATCAAAATATGTCTAAATAATCTAAATAATTTTGCTACTTTCTTTATATGGCAACACACTTTTTCATCCTTTTTCCAGATAGAATTTAATTTTGAAAGCATCACACTGTTTCATATGCAGTCATGCACCGTTTCATATATACTCAAACACATCCACTGGACCAGCTGCTTACTTAGTTAAATGGATCCACAGGCAGCAAATAAAAGTGCTTGCCATAATACTGCATTTAGTGTTTAAAAATAGACATAAGTTATAACAGTTTCACATTTCATGAACTGTTTTTTTAACTCTGCTTTTTCTTAAGTTGTTTTTCGAATGCTTTAGTATATTCACAACATGATGAAACTTGGCTTTGGTTTTGCACATTTGGTTTAAAGTGAGGCTACTCCACTGACTACAGTTGTACCACCAAATTTAGAGAAGAGTGAGAGCAGAAGACTGTATCACAGATTAATATTGTGTTTTATTTTAAAACTGTGTTTCAAGGAATGTTTACACTAAATAAAGCTGCAGTACAGATAGGTTGTACATTATCTTAGTCTGCTTTTCTACTACAGCTAGACTGGCACCTGTACCTGACCTAGTGTGGAACTAGTTATTGAGATATCTCCATGTTGCATGGATGGCTTTAGCAGCCACAGCTGGGACAGATAAGAACTTCACATTCGCTAATTTTGTTTTACATCCTCAGAGTCTTAGAATACAATATGGTTCTGTGTGAAAAAGCAGTTTTAAATAAGATAATGTAATTTTGCTATACTTTTATGGTTGGTCTAAGCAATTCTTCTAATACGCCTTTGCATTGCTTGATATCTAGTACAGCTTTGAGCATAACATGATATTATTTTGAAGGGCTTTGGGTAATTATCTGCTATCTAGTAATATTATTGGTGATTCCACTGTAAGCTCCATTATGTCTGGTAAAGCCTCTAAGTAATGTGTGGAATGCATTTGAACTAATATTGTCCTGTTGATTTTTTTTTCCTTTATTTTTTGAGCACTTTCTAATAGAGTTCAGCAAATATATTGCATGAATAACTCATTAATTTTACCATTCCTTTATTTGCCAAATCACTGGTTCCCAAATATATTCATTATTCAAACTTATGTGGAAATTTATTAGGTGAATAAATCTTCATCTGCAGGCAATTTTTAAGACATGAAGATTACCAAATTACCCTGGGTTTATTCCATCCTGTAATAGGAGATGTAGACATTCTAACATTACTTGCAAGTTATTATTTTCAAATAGATGCTGAAACTGAGTTTCCTCCATTCATTATTGCTTCCAGAGTAATAGTTTTTCTTTAGTTTCCCATCCTTTGGATGGGACCATTAATGATTCATCCCTCAAATTTTCTCCTCTGCTTCTTTCCTTTTGAACGAAATCTTGCAAAGTACTTTCCAGAAAAAAAAAAAAAGTAAAACAAAACCCAGTTGAAACATGAGTTATGAGTTATCTCTTTTGACTTTCCTCTAGCATATGAACTGAGTTTTCTCACCATTCTTATTCATCCCTCTCTAGCCCTTCCACTTGTTCCAGGAATTTAATTCTGTTGTTTGCCTGCCTCCTTTCTTCCTTCTCACTGCTTCCTTCTCACTGCTTCCTTCTCACTTCCTATTCCAACTCTTTCTTTGGTCTCTTCGTCACTTCCTGTACTCAACTGTCCAAAGAATCTTTTTGTTTGTGATTTCATCTGTGATTTAACCTCTTTGGCTGTTCCACTGGTGTTTCTCTCTGGAAATACCCTTTCCAGAAAATATACCTTGGAATCCTATTTTTCTGTCCTTCGTGCCTATGTACTCTCCCCCTGCTTTTAATATTGCCAATTCAATATTGGTTGTAAGTCAATATATTTAATCCACATCACTCTGTCTAAACTGCAACTTTAGACTTTCCTAAGTTGCCTCTCAAGACTGTGGAAGACACTGTTACATTTTGAGTAAAACACTTCCTATAGGACACGTGTTACCAGTTGCAAAAGACTGAATTTGTTGTGAATGGAACAACACAATTGCAGGTGGAGTAAGCAGAGGGTTTCTTGGTTTATCCACTTGATGTCTCCTTTGAAGCTTGTCTTCTGCTGCTTTGGTGCTTAGTAAGTCTCTTAACAAACACCTCATAGATTATTAGCAATTACATATGTCTGAAAGCAGACGCCTCACTAGTAACTATCCACTATATAGAGAGCTGCTGGGGCAAACCAGTTCTTGTCCCTGTGAACAGAGATTGTGCTAGAATATATATGCTCACAGAAAAGTGCAAATTAAGTATGCATATTGCACCTGCATTTCAAACCTTGTGATATACTTGGGAACATAATAGTCTTTTATTAAAGCTTTCTAATGTGATTTTATATGAATGTGACTTGACATCTTAAACATCTGTAGCTACAAGTAGGACCTAATTTATTTTTATATTGTGTGCTATGAACTTCAAATCTATGAATTCTGAAACTTCAGATGTTGACTTCCTGACTGAAAACAAGTAAAAGATTTAGCAGGGATGCAAACGTAAAAGTGTGGCATGTATTTTGATCCTGTTCCTAAATCTTGACAGTGTAACTGTACTATATGTATCTTTGGACTTTTTTTAGTGAAAGAATACAGTGTATGTATATTCTGTAGCACACATTGAGCAAGTGAGCACAGCAGGCATATTTTACAGTGAATATAAATAGTTTTACTGAGTATTGAATTATATTAGGTAAGCAGTACTATTTATGTTAAAAGAAGTGCTTCTGTGATTTTTCTGAACTCTCTTTGAATTTCAGCTGTGTGTCATCTTCTTTTATAGTAAAATATTAGATCATCACTACTGATGATTTGTAATCACTTCTTTTAAATTTACATGTTGATTGATAAGGCCAGATTATCATGTGATTAAGAATGAGTAAGAAATAGGAAATATGTTCCCAGCAGTGCTCCAGATTTCTTTTGTGACTGCTTAAACAGCTTAGCCTCTCAGCATTCTTTTTCCTATTTAAACAAAAAGAGTGCATCAATGTTTTCTTTCCTCGTGAAAGAATACAGGAGTAGTGTAGCCTGTTTTTGTGATACACAGACATGTTAAGAATGAATGCAAATTTCATTTGTAGTGTATTACAACTACTGATTTGTGATTCCTTTTGGAAACAAAATATGATATTTTTTTCCTGGCATTTTTCTTCCAAATTTCATTATGTTCATATGCGACTGGGTAATCCTTTTTAAACACATTTCTATAAATTCAGAAAGAACAAAGAACAAGAACCTTTTCAGCCTGTTTCTGACTCCAATAAAAGCTACTTGAGGATAGGATATACTGCGAAAATAGAGATCTTTTAACTCAATACTTAACAAGCTGTAATATACTGTCTTTTTTTCCTTTTTGAGTAAAGCACTTGGAAAAAATCTGATATTTTTGATCTCAACTTTTCAAATATTACTACACTGGTGAAAATAGATTTTTACATTTAATTGGATAGTATGTCACATGTAATTAGAAGTCTGTAATTTTAAATTAGCTAAGTTTGGAGGAGAACTAGCTGAATCCTGAAATGGGTTCATTGAGATGTTCAAGATCTGAAGAGTATCAAGTAACCCTTTCACATCCCTCTTATTTAAGGCATGTGTGCCTCTAAACACTTCAGACCCTATTGCTGGCAGTAGTTAGGTGGTTTCTTGTGAGTTTCAGAGTTTATAGCGTGACCTATGAAAAAGGAAGGAAAATGAAATAAAAGGGATGCAGGATATAAGCTTTAATTTTGTCCCAGGAACTACATCATAGGTAAGAAGTATGATTAGGATTTGCCAACATGAGACTGACATGCTAGCCCTTTTGCATCATCTCATTCCTCTGCATGGGACCAATGGCAAAATGATTAAAAACTAGTTGCAAGGGGAAAAGGAGAGGTTGGGATGGAACTGATGAAATTTCCATATTCCTTGAACTTCTTAGCTTTTTTTGATTTTAGTTTTCTTTTTATGACTCACTCAGATTGTTATAACATTGTCTGAAAAGACAAAGAAGGATTCTGGCTGAGTAGAACTGTGGACTAACTGATATGCAAGACAATGACAATGTCTCCCAACTGAAAAATGTACTGCATTGTTTACCATATCTAATTGTTGAAATATCCATATGAACCTTTGAATAAATTTATCTCCTAAAGATGTGGAAAATTATGCAACATCAAAGTCACAAAAACAGTAACCCAGAATATTTGCCCCATTTAATATTCCTTGTTGTGTTCTGGGACAGGCTGAATGCTTTCAAGGAGAGACAGGGCAAGATGTGCTTATGAACCTTATCTGTCTATCTGTATGCATATATGTATGTATGTATGTATATCTTGTTCTCTAGAACTGCAGGAAATGTCTCTTACCCTGTACAGATACTGTAATTCACAGACCTGCTTACAGTCAGTAAGTGCATTCTTTAAAGAACAGGTTCCTTCATATTCTTAATACAACTTGGGACGGAATCAAGTATATGATGAGATATATGGCTAGGAGTGAATTAGGTTACACATCATGTGATCCAGACATGCAATCACTCTTTAGATTGGCTTATTCCCTGGCAAAACCCACTTGAAAACAAGTGATCATGCTTCATCTTCACGACACAGAATTGTAGGAGAAATAGCTCTCTAGTTCTGTAATGATCAGACAATTCATGGATGCTTACAGACTGGACGCGGTACTTGAGCGCACCACAGCCACCAAGCACTGCCACAGAAGTCTGACTGGCTTATTAAAATTTCCATGAAGGTTCATTCCTGTAATAATGTGTAACATAAACAAAAGGACGATATTTTTGGTTGCAGTTTTCTGTGACTGTACAAAAGAATGTTTTTATATCTTGTTGACTCAACTTATCCATTGCTGCTCAAGGGGATTTGATGGGGAAAGGTGATAAACTGCACTGATGGTGGCTATTAACAATTTGCCAGTGTGCCCCAGCCTCAGGTTAGGTGTGCTCTTGTTGCAAGTTTGGTGGTGGTGGTGGTATTTTAACGAGGTGTCAGACAGATCCACTTAGAGCTTGCAGGTCACTGGGTCTTGGAAAGCACAAAAATATGTAAGGGAAGATAGAGTCCCTCTTGGAACTTCTGCTTAAAAATAAATCCAGCTTAACAAAGCTGATATAGGGTGCTTGCTACTTTATCAATAAAATTTCAAAAGCTATCCTTTCTGTAAGATAAGATAAGCAATTATTTTCTATTCTTCATCTGCCTCCAGAAATCACCTTTGTGTGTGAATTTGAAGAAATGAAGTACAGTATAGAAAATACTCCATGTCAATCGACAGAAATAAATCATGGCAAACGTGTAAAGATGTCAGGATTGCTAACATGGAGCGTCATAAGTAAAAATTTAAATTTCTCACTGTGGCTTTAGTAAACTTTTTCATGCAAAATATATTTTCTGTTTTTTAGGCAAAGTATGGTATGTTATGTATGGTATGTATGCTTAATACATATTTAAATGCTCAAGTTTGAATGAGCTGCCAAATTATGAAATGTAATGTATTAGCACTTTCACTTCTATCAGTGAATACTTTCAGCTGTGAAGTTTTCAGGATCTGTGCTAAAACACCTTTGTTGTTTGGTTGCTTACTTTAAATGCTCTATTCATTCGAGAACAGACTCCTCCGAAGAGAAAAAAAAGTTAGAATTCTTGTTCTTGTTTAAATCTGTTAACAAAAAACCGAACTTTTTCCTTCTTTCTTACCCTTTCTACAGCTCCTTTTTTTAGAGTGCAATACTAAGATTCCCCAATAGATGCCCTAAGAGATCTCTTATAAACATCATGACTAAGTACTCAAATTAAGTATCTTCGGCTTTCTCTTTGTGTTTGTGTGGGTTTTTTAATAGAGTCTGTGTTATCTGCTATCGAGTGGTATTATGCTTTCAGATTTCAATGATTATGAATAATGAAATTATTTGATCCCAAATGAAGTTGAAAAAGGCTGGATCATAAGAAATTAAATATTTATCCTCATTTCTCAGTTATTTTTCAATAGTAATTTTTAATGTGGATATTAATTCTGTAGTGTATTATCTCTTTAATGTTTAATCAGTTGTTACTTTATATTCATAAGATGAGAATGGGGACAACATCATATTGTCAGAATCATTGCAAAGCTAATACACACTGAAATGAACCTATACCATTTATTTGATTAGAAATACTGGAAAAATCTACAGATCTAACCTCAGAGACTACCTTCTCCCCTCTCCCCCTCAATTTTGCATCTGTTGTTTTGTGGTATACATTTGAATTATTTTGATGCATTTCAAAGGTAAATTTCTTGTGTGTGAACGCTATTGCGTATTCCTTTTATTTAATTAATTGGGTCCTTTTGTGAGAACTGGCTTTGAGGACATATAGGGTAAATCTTAATGTGCCTCTACGATTCCTTTGTCATTTGGGAGATCTCCTGTGCCAGATGGTTGGCACAACCTTTCTCCAAGCTACAAGCCAGATAATTTTCTTCTATACCATTTGCCAGTGTCTGCTGTTCTAGCGTTTATGATGCCCTGCTGCTATAAAATAACCAATCCTCATCTTAGCACACTTTATTGTGCTTTTTGATCAGCACAGAGTTACAGTGGATGTATTATCATCTTTCATTAAACCATTAACAGATATTGAGTGAATTAGACAAATGGAAAATGAGGGAAAGATGTAGGTGTCCAAACTTCATGCTCTGTGTGTGAGAGAGAGAGATTTGGAGAATTATTCATGCCATCTCATGTCAGAGCAGGCTGAGAGTTCTTTTGCTGTCATTGGCTTCAAGCTAATCAATGATCTTCACCAGTAACAGCTGCACTGAAGGGGCAGCTGTCTTCTTCCAATTGGAAAAAAAAAAGGAATAATCTGTTAAAAAGAAGTGGAAGTTAAACCCTACAAAGGGCAGTATTTTGGGCTGCATATTTTGAAGTTAGATTTCCCTATTGCTTGAATCTATCCCATTGCCTAAAGCTATTTTTGATATTAAACTACAAATAGAAGTGTATTTAAAGTGTTGCATATTCTTGATTCAAAGAAAGAAAATAATTATTGGGGGGGGGGGTTAATCTTGTTTACTACTTTGTAACTGTCAGGTTAGCTGGGACAACAAATTAATTGATACTTGGTAGTATAAGATTTAAATATCCTGAATTCCTTGGTAACTTCATAATTCTATTCATAGGAACACTTTTCTCATTTTGCATGTTTAAAGATGTAACACAGGAAAAAAAAAAAAGTGGTGGAGTTGAATTTAGAGGTCGTGAGTGGTACCACGCCATACAGAAGTTACTGGAATAATCTGAAGAGTGAGTAATACTGTAAGTCTGTGAAATTTCCTATTTTTTTTCCTTGCTGATTGCTAATACAAAAACCCAAGCACAAAAGACAATTTTAAATAGCTTTAGAAGTGCTAGCAGTAAAAAATCCAAGAAAAGAAAAATAGCCACTTCTGAAATACTAATACTCTCTAATTCTGCATTCATTTTGCATGCAATGCTGCTTACAAGGTAAGCAACCCTTTCTCCAGAATTAATTGTGGTAGGAAAGGGGATCCAAATTAGTCCAAGAAAGTAACTATTGTTCTAGATTCAGTGAGTTATGGATAGGCTGTAAAGTATGAGAGCAGTTGTTGGGGACAAATACTGAATGGGTTGCTAAACAACTCTTACCGTGTTTTATTTGCATTGACTTCCCCTTAATATATTGAGGCTTTGATCTTCTCTTTGTCTTACCTAAAGTTTCCTGCTTATTCAATCCTATATAAAAGAGCACCTCATAAATACAAAATACAGAATCTTTATTATTAATACCTGTAGTCTTAACAAGCATAAAACAGCTTTGAAGATCCTCTGTGTTTCTCACCTTTACAAGAAAACATTAGTATTTACTGTACAGCTTCTCCTCTGCCCAATATAAGAATGGTAAGGGCTTCAAATACAGTAATTCAGGCAGAAAATTAAAACCAAGCAAGCTAAGCACATGGGACTCTTAAGTATACTAAACTCTGAAAATCACATGGCTTACTACATGAGATCTGGTGAGATACTGTCATAAGCTATCCAAACTAAGGTTATGGAAACCAGAAACATACTACTAAGCATCAGCAGTCTCTCTGGACTAATAATTAATTGTTAAAGACAGAATAAATTTTCTATTAAAATAGTGTACATTGACCTGCATTACAACGAGTAAAATGATATCCCAGTGCAGTACTCTGGATGAAAATGCTTCAGCTGCAAACAGTGCTGATGTAATGCATAGCTCACAAAATAATGAAAAAAAAATAATTTATTCAAATCTTTTGGTGGAAAAATAGAACAAACAATATGCAAAATGGACCTCATAAACAATATCCATTGAGCATAATACAGAAAGCTGTCAGGATAAGATTAAGAAAAATTTATTTTCTAAATATTGTTTGTGATATCTAACACAGTTAAATTAGAGGAAAAAATAGAAAGTGTGTTACAAATACATCAAAGTCATTTTAATTAGATATGAGCTTTGTAAACTGAATGTCCCAGTGAGTGTCCAGAGAAGAAAGATGAGCATGATCAGATATACATAATCAGGAATGTAAGAATGCCAAGATACCTTAATGTATTACACTGTTTTGTCATTAATTACACTTGAATTTAAGAGTTCAAGTCCTCACTAGATATAGAGATTCACAGATTTTTTTTTTTGAGAGCTGTATATATGCTTTTTGGGGGGATTCTTTTTCTAACAATTTGCAAAGCAAATAGTATGTCAGACCTTGCATAATTTGATAGACTTTCTGACTGCTTCATTAATTGGGTTATATAAAATATTTATGTAGTTAATGGTATTTTGTTTCATGTACTTTCAAAATGACAAAGAATGGATGAGCAAGGTCGCTGTTTGCCAAAACAGGATTTTAATTTCCACTTGGTTTGGAACAAGTCCTTTCTAGGTTTACCCCTATCCTAGGAGAGTTCCTAGTGCAGCTATGCTAGTAGGAAGCAAAGTTGACTCAACATCACTTTTGCACCCTCAAAATTTCATTAAGTAGTACAATTTCATTTTGTCTGTGCTTTGCAAAAAACCTGGAGGGGGGGCTTAAGGGAAAAAAGAGGGAAGAAATAGAATATTAACAGTTCAGAAATGTTCTCCAGATGCCAGCCAATCTGGCTTCATGATAACTGGCAACTGTGAAGGGTTGGATCAATGAAAGTTTGGTTGATTTGACTTTATATTCTACACTTTGTGTAAAATTTAATCATGTTACTTCATGCAGTGCCATGACCTAATTAGCAGTCCAATAAGAACTCCCTTACAAAACAGTGACAAGCTAATGAAGTCCAACCTATCCTGGTTTACAATTTCCTATGTTAACTAGTTTCGTTCTTTAAGGTTTACCTAGTTTTGTTTCTCGCTGCAAGTTGATTCCACATGTAGGCAAAAGTGTAATTAACCTAACATGCTACTGTACACCAGAACGGCTGACCTCTGTCTGTCTTCCCCTAGTCATGGATGATTTAAAGACTGTTTAATACTTTAATCTGTAACACGGTTTCCCAAAAGGCCAGAAGCAGAGAACCTATAATGCGATGAAGAGTAGATACTTAATTTTCATAATGATTTCACATTGAAGATTAAGTAGCTGTTCTTTAAAAGTGGTGGAATGGATGGTAAATTAATTTAAAAGCAATAAATCAGATAACTAAACACATTATCTCACAATAAAGCAGATTCAAGTGAGACTTTAAACTATGGTTTCTTTACTTGACTTCCCATAAATGCGTTTCTAATTTTTAAGCCATTAATTTCTGGGTTTTTTATTTTTGTTTTGTTTGCTTCTATTCATTCAAAGGTACCTTTCTCATAAACAAGAGATGTAATTAATAGTCTTAAGGTGATTTTTTTTCTTTACGTCTCATAACTAAAATTGATTCCATGAGTAACGTGTCAGTGTTTTTAACACGGGTTACCAGTGAGACAGCTCTTACTCGACACTCGGGCACTAAAGCTTGATAGGGATGGCAGGGATTACCGACACAGGCTGTGCAAAGCCTCCAACCTACTTGAGCCTTCAGATAGCCCGTTGATATATTAAAGCTTATAAATATTGCATAACATCCACCCTGCTTTGAAAATAGGAGCACAATAATCCTCTGCCCTCCGGTTGGGAACCACTGGTTGTTTCACAGCAGTTGCTGCTCTTCTGCTGGCTCCATCTGCCCGAAGAGCCCTGGGTGCAGCCCCTCGGGCAGAGGACGTCGTTTTTTCCGATGTTCTGGGAAGGGACGGACCAGGGGACGTGGGGGCGG
>JAOTQQ010000032.1:36589795-36632323 GCA_026546715.1 Gallinago undulata | reverse complement strand
GGGCGGGGCGGGGGGCGGAGCGGGCCGGGCCGGGCCGGGCGGAGCGGAGGCGAGCGGCGGGGGCGGCAGTCGGGTTCGGCGGCGGCGCGCGGGGCCGGTGCTGTCCGCGGCGCTGCGGGTGCTGAAGGGCGGGCGGGCGGCCCCCGCCGCCTCCCCCCCCACACACACACCTCAGCCCCCGCCGCGTCTCGGGGCCGGCGGACCTTGGCGCTGGGCGGCGGGAAGCGCGGTGCCGGGAGCTGCGACGAGTTTTCTCCGGGCCAGCGGGAGATCCCTCCCCGGATCGCGGCGGGTCCGCTTCTGGCTTTGTTAGACGGAGAAGTGTTCCTCTCTTTGCGACTCTCGCACGGACACCCGGCGTTTGGGTTCATTCCTTGCGGACTTTAGCGACACTTGGATAAGGTAAGCGGGAATATTGTGGGGTTTTTATTATTTTTTTTTTCCACTTGCTATCTGCGTGTGAGCGGTGACGGGGTGATGGGTGGGATGGAGGAGCTGGCAATTAAAGGCAGAGCAAAGTTGGGAGCTTAGATCAGCGTAGGGGCAAGACTTGGGAAAGAGGTGTGCGATTTTTAGGGAAAAGGGCACTGTAAACAAAAGATTCATCTCAAATGAGAAGCTAGAGGCTTATTTTTCTTTCAAACTTGCTGTCAGGGTAATGTTTAAATGTTTGTAAATATTTTGTTAGAGAAATCTTGAGTGTTATAAAAAGATATCAGAAGACATTACAGAAGCTGCTCTGGATAAATACCCGTTTTGGGGAACAAGAAAAGCTCTAATTGAATCTGTCTGGGGGAAGAAGGGCTATGTAAGGTCATTCTGGGAAGTAGAGAGCAAAGTAGACATTAAAGAGGATTTAGAGGCAAAGCCTCACGTTGCTCTGTGTTCTTGCGGCGCCTGTACGCCTGTGTAACAGAAGGACGATGATACCTTGGTACTTGATGAACAATTTAACACCGTAGCATTGTGAACTTGTGAAGCAACACCTTTCTGAAAGGGATCATCCCCACCTCTATCTCCAAGGTCAATGTGGTGTGCATGAGCCTGTGAAAGTTGTGGACTCTTTCCTTTGATATTGACTGATGAATGTCAGGCCTTCCTCCAGGCTACAACAAGGTGTAAATCTGAATCTCTGATTTAATAATACTGTATTATGTTGCACTATAGAGCTGCTGTTGTCGGTAATTGAACGGAACTGGGAAGTGTGGGCAGATGAAATGCCTCGCATTTCAGCAGTGTTTAACCTTTTATTAGCTTGGTACAAAGCTCTGCTTCACTGAGGGCTTTTCTACTGCTTCAGAGACTTGTCAGAGTTCTGCACATGCAGAGCAGAGTGCCACGCAGGGATTTCTGCACGCGCAGAGCAGAGTGTCACGCAGGGATGTCTACACATACAGGACAGAGAGCCATGAAAGGATTTTGGCACATGCAGAGCACCACACAGGGATTTCTGTCTGAGATTAGGACTGATTCCAGAAGGAATGGGCTGCTACTGCTTGTGGCCAGTGCTACTGAGATGGCTGAAAAAACCAAGCAGGCAAATGAGGTCCCCACCTGGTATTTTTTTAGCATCGTGTAGCGCTTCATACTCTTGTGGCTGTGATGAATTTTCTTTGGAACTGGGACTTTGTTTCTTTACATAGTTGTCCTGCACAAGTGCTAACAGTTGTAGTAACTGTAAGTGTGAGGGAACATTTTGCTGATGAGGTGAACCTGATGAGAGTTTAATATTATTATAGCATTACATTTATTTAATGTTGAAGTGGGTTTTTTTTTACTAAATGTTTTTATCAGCTAGAATATAAAGATAACCTTCAGGTAGCAACACAGAACTATGGAGGAGTAAAGTTGAAAAGAAGCAAACTGAACATAAAGTCATTTAGGTAGCCAAGACCTTCATTTAATTTAGACAGAATTAGGAAATACATTTGTAACACATATGTTTTATTATTCTCCCTTGCCCCCTCTCCCCTTCCCCAATTGTAAAGCAGCTATTGCCTTTCTCTTTCAAACGGTAACTAAAGAAAGTTTATTACACAGCTTTTGCACTGGTTGCAAACCTCCATTAATAGTCTGTTCATCAGCTGGGACAGCTCTTATATCATTGACATGAATATTTATTTGCTTTGAAAAATTTTTATATCACTTTAAATAATGATACATTTTAAAGTATGAAGATTCATGATGCTTGCTCTCTAAAGTAGACATTACAAAAATATTTTGGAAGAATTAATTTTGAAGTATGTGATGTAAACAGTGCATTAACTGAGGGGGGGGGAAGCCAACAAAACAATCCCAGCCCGCTAAGTATATGGCACTACTTTTGATGTTTATCTGTAAATTTGTAGATCTGATGTTAAACTGTACTAACAGGGCCTGAATCTGAAAATCCTTGTTCACTTGAGTAGTCCTTATTTATATGCATAGTCCTGTTGACTGCAAAGGAACTATATCCATCATTACATGAGTAAATGTCATTTATTTTGCTGAGATCAGTCATTTTACTGGTATCAATCAGATGATAAACTTTGATGCTAAGATATTAATGTCTGCTAAGATTTATACATTTAAATCTCATATCTGATTGTATTTTGTGTATAATGTTTTGCCTTCATTTGTATTGGGCTGCTTTATTTTATAAATCGTGTTTGAAAAATGTAGATTTGAAATGATATGTAGACTCTCAAGGAAGTAAAATGGCACTTCTGTTTTTCAACAAAATGGTGTTCTAAGTATACATATACATCAAGTGTGGTCCCTACCCATTTTGGTCATCTGTTGTAATTAGAAAAATCTATCTTCAGTAGTAATTCTTCTTAAAGCATATTTGTGTACTTTTAAGGATGTGATTTTGAACAGGGTGCAGTTCCAAAACCTTTAACACCACCATCCAAAAATTAGAAAAATCTGGATGCTAATGACTTGACCAAACAGCAGAACTAATGCAAACTTGGGGATGAGTTTTGTCATAAAACTGGTATTCATGGAACTTTCCTGTTTAAAACGGGAAACTTTATAGACCCCGCCTACACTGACCAGCACAGAAAGATGCACATGTGAGGGCATACACTTACAGTTATTGGTGATATCAACATACATACAACCTGTCAGATGTCCTAAGCTTACAATTGATAGTGAATCACCTAGCTATTTGCTGGGCTATAGCTTTTGACAGTAAATGGTACTCAGTTAAAAACAAATCCTGTGGTTGATCTGTTCTAGGTGAATTCTAGATCTATCTAATGATGTCATTTTGTCATTCTGATAATTTTTTTTGTGAGTTTATCAAATAATCCTAAGTATCTATTTAAAAAAATAAAGGTATTCAATCCTAGAAAAAAGAACTATTACAATCACACAAAGTATGTCTGTAATAAATGGGAAACTTTTTTTTATGGGGGGAGGATAAATGCATGCAGTTCTCAACTGTTTTTTTATATAACATTTTAGAAAATGTAAAGTTTGTGCCACTCTTTTAGAGACTATAAAACACTAATGAAAACAAGGCTTACTTGGTTTTGTTCATTTCAAACCAACATATAAGGGTGGAGGCTCCAATACAAATAGTTTGGCCTTTTAATGTTTCTGAACTTGGCTTCGAAATTTCAAAAGTAAGAGGTCAAATGAAACTTAGGTCACCAGTTCTGAATTTTTTCTCTGAACTGGCAAATACGGGATAATTCTGGACATGAAATATCACAGGAGTGAATCACAGGTTCAAGGGGGAGTAATGAATCAAATGCCACTCTCTACTTTGTTCTTCAGTTTTTCTAAGCAAAAGCAGGCAAATAAGTGTTAGTTATTCAGTGTAGCTTGGCCTATTATGCTATGTAATTTTAAAGCAAAGTAAATAGATTAGCAAGTTTATTTGCAAATCTGTTTAATCCTGGTTTATAGTTACTTTTTTAATTTTTATTTTATTTTTTTCTGAAATAGGGAATAGCTGTCAACAAATGAAAAGGCTGGGAACTTGTTTGCATAAGATATTATACATATTTAATATAGTGCACTTTTTCCTTGCCTCTTGGTAGACAGCAAAGAACACTTTTTTATATTATTAGAACAGTGAGTTGAAACTTTGTCTCTGTAGTAAAGAGATATTGAGAATGCTATGGGTTGAATAAGACTTGAGGTTGACCAGCACCTTTGAAAACAGTGTTGTACAAAATTCCCTCTAACACCCCCAATATCAAAGATTACTAATGCCCTGGGAATGTAGTCAAGAGAAGTTAAACCCACAGGGTAACCCTCTTTTATGCTATTTGACAATTTTTTTCTTTAGGTTCTGGGTTAATTGAGTAACCTCTAGTTACAAAGTCTTGTCTCCTTGTAGGTAGGTCGTGTTCCTTTCCAGATCTTACATTTATTAACAAATGTGTCTTCATTCACATGGGCCAGTGCAGATAAAGAAATTTCTGCACATTTAGCGTGGCAAAACTGTGAAAATGCTCTCCATTTGCCATTATCTCACATTTTTCTGGTTGTATTGGCTGACAATGTTGGCCAAGAGATGTGATGAAATAATTTCAAATCTGTCAAACTGTTGTGGTCTAGCCAGGCATGATTCCTTACCAAGTGGGTATGGGAACAACCTGAAAATATGTATTTGTTATCTATTTTTAGTTTTATTTGATAACAATGTTTATGCAGGTATTTACTCTTACTACCCTAGAAGTGACCATATCAAGTCTGTTCAATTAATCACTCTTTACCATACAATAAGTGAAATTAGTGGTGAATTATGTGGCTGCATTGCTGAGTTGTGCAAATCTTAAGAAAATAGGAGTTCTAAAGAGTTAAATGAGGGTAGAGTTGGCAATGCTTGCACTGATTGCTTGAAGTAGGTTGAAGTTCACAGTTTATTTGCATTTGAATTAATTGAGATTGGTGTCCAGCAGTGCTTTTCACAGAAGGCTTCAGAAAGACTTTTTTGTATAATAAAGTACTTGAAAATGTTAGTTGGAAGATGAAGGATATTTAAAATACTTCTTTCTTTTCCTGACAGAGTGAGCTTTCTTCTCATTTTCGTCTAAGACTTATTGTAATTCTGAAATATTTTTGCCACTGAAGGGGCGTTCTTGTGTTAAAAGCCACTATCATTTTTAAATCAGCATATTAAAAACTTTCTGAAATAATTTTTAGTTTCTTCACAAAGAAGTTCTTAATACCTACAAAAAGAAATAAAATAATCTTAAAACAGTTCATAACATTAGTCAGATAAAACATTATTCCTTAGTACAAATGCTCTTTAATGATAGGAACTTCTAGATTAGTACTCTTCATACTTTTTCTTCCATTAGGACACAAAATATTTTACATGCTTTCTGTATTGTACCTCTAAAATGTACTTATTGTGACTATTATAACAGAACTTTGTCTTCCTAAATAATATGTAAATCATTACTTTTAATCACATTTAAACAAATCAATGAATGTTGAAACAAAAACAAGTAGAAAATTTTCTTCTTTCATGATGGGTAGTGGAAATAAACTTTTTCAAATGCTTGCAGATTATGAAGTTTCGAAGTTGAACATTTCAAGTAATATTTTTTAACATTTTCTTTCATAAACTTTATTTAAAACACCTCTATAACTGATAATATATCATAGAATCATAGAATGATTTGGATTGGAAGGAACCTTAAAGTTCATCTTGTTCCAACACCCTGGCACGGGCAAGGACACCTTCCACTAGAGCAGGTTGCTCAAAGTCCCATCTAGACTGACCTTCAACACTTCCAGGGATGAGGCATCCACAACTTCTCTGGCAGCTTGTTGCAGTGTCTCACCACCCTCACACTGAAGAATTTCTTTCTAATATATAATTTAAATCTCCCCTCTTTCAATTTAAAACCATTACCTTGCCCTGTTGCTACACTCACTGACAAAGAGTCCCTCCTTATTTCTCTCATAGGCCCCCTGCATGTACTGCAAAATGGGAACCATTATGAGATCTCCCTGGAGCCTTCTCTTGTCCAGGCTGAACAACCTCAACTCTTTCAGCATATCCTCATAGGAGAGGTGCTTCAGCCCTCTGATCATCTTCATGGACATGTGTTACTTACGATTTTTGTTAAACTTTGTCAACTGTAATTACTACGGAAGAAATAAAAAAAAGTACTTTCCTGTCATTGTAGCACATCAATGAAAATCTTAATTCATATGAAATAGCATTCAAAAATATAAATATAAATTTTGTTTCTGTTAGAAACTGAATAAATAATCCTTTAGCACGAGGGACTGTATTTGGTGACAGTCATGCCCTTCCAGTGACAACAAGAAACAGGAGTAACAAAAGTATACGATGCATGGAAATGCCATGATATTGAGGTGTCTTTAGGGGGAAAAAAAAGGTAAATAAGCTGCAGAAAAGTGTTCAAAATAACTGTGAAAATGTTACTCCTTATATTAAGTCTGAACCTTCCCATTTCAGTTTGTGCTTATTGTCTTTTTGCTGAACTCGGTCCAACTTATACATACATAGTTTCTTTGCACTGGGGAGCCCAAAAGAAGACACGCCACTCTAGATGTGGTTTGGCTCAAGATGTTGATTACAAGCATTAAAAAAAATTGCAAGATGTATCTACATATAAAGACAAAATACATATACAAAATACATATAAATATTTGAAGAAGTAAAATAGATTAGGAAGAAATTTCTCCTATGAATTATATATTCCATAATTTGCCACAAAAAGATTTCTGGTTTTCCAGGAAAGCATAGTAATATCGTCTTTAGTCAAGATCAGTATAAAAATTCCTGTGTTGGCTATCATTCCTAGGATGTATTTGTTCCTGATATGAACTCTATGTGGAGTGAACAAACTACTACTATGTATAATTTTTAAGTCTGTTTTCTCTAGTGAAAAGTTACTAAAATCTAAGATTTCGTTTAAGAAATTATCCTTGGCACCATCAGATTATTTTTTTTTGTCAGTTCTGCATCATCATTTCTAGCAGTATCCAATTTTCCCTTCAAAGATTCTGGTTTGAGTCTGAAGTCAACAAAAAGCAGAAACCTTCATGTGAGATAAAGTTTGTACAACATCTTTGGGGGTATTCACTTTTTATGAAAGATTTGAGGTGGTTGAATCTGTAGAATGAAATCTGATACCAAGTATGTTTGGTAAGGCAGATTTTCTCCATGTTATCCAGGTATTCCTCAGGTCTAAGAGGTGAAGGCTGAGAAAATGGTCAGAAAGACAGTATTGTTTCCAAAGACTGGCTCAGTTAGCTCTACAGTATTCACAAGAGTGCAAAACCTGGTATAAAAATGAAACATCTTATATTAACAGAGTGTCTTTCTTTTCTTCTTCACTCTGTTTCAAATGGAAACATGAATTCAGTTCATCATCTGTTTTAGCAGCGGAAAGGCCACAGAGAAGGAAGAAAGGCTGACAGTACTTTTGGGTTGTCCTTGAAAGTGGAATTATGTCATATAGGTTTTCCCTCTCCTTGCAGCAACCAAGGTTAGTCATAATCTCACTTTCAGTGAGAAATCGATGATTTTAATCTTGAGTGCTGATTTTCAAACAGAAATACAGTTCATCACATTGCTGTTCTTCCATGTTATCAAATCCTTTGACAGAGATAATTTTTATTTAAAATAAACCACAAGGCATATAACACCAGGTTATGATAGTTTGAAGACTGATCATATTTTGCATTTATTTCCTATGCTATAGAATGAATCTCAGCTAGTGTAGTGGAGAGTTAAAATATTAATTTTAAATATGTTGGTCCTCTAACATACATGCTATGTTTCTATCTTCCATTTATACTACCTTTATATTCTTATGTAAATCAGAAACCCAGCAATAATTAGTATTATGGTAGTACTTTAACATGAAAATTATATTTCTATTTTAGATTTTATGATTATTTTTTTCCTGCAGGCTGTTTCTGATAAACGGGAATATGCTGTAAAAAATGTTTACACATTGATGCATGGGCTGATTTAGTTCTTTCCTTGGGACACTAAGAGAAAAAACATAATTAGCATCACTCCTGAGATTTAACTTTTGTATTATGTTAACTATTCTTTCAACTGGAAACAGTTTTTCAAGTAAATTTAAACTGTGTTGCTTAGCTATAAGTACGTTTTAGTCTACTGTCTAATAATAAACTGATTCTCTTATGCTTAGAGAGTTATTGTCACAAAAATATTCAAAGAATTTACACTTGTATGATGTTGTTGCAGTTGGTGAGGTGGGGGGGAGGTTAGCTGCACCTTTGGGGTATCATTTGAAGCATTAGTAGAGTGCTTCAGGCATCGGATCTTAAAACTGCTGTCCCCTATGGAACAAAAATCTAATATTTATATATACTTGTGTCCTTTATATCTTTCCAGTGTGATAGGCACATTCATCTACTGCTTTAGGCTCTCAGTAATTCCTTGCAAACATTAGTAAACTTTTAAAAGGGCTTCCATGCTTGTCTTTATAAAAATATATGTGGTATATTCATAAAATGTTAATAAAACTATACTGAAAAAATTGATTTATATTTCCAAAGCCTCAGAAATCAGTATCAAAAATAAACCTCCCTACCTTATAATTTCTGAGATAGAACAGATCTCATCTTAATAAAGAGATATAAATGAAATGTTGTGATATAATTTGCTGACTGTAATGAGTTAGAGTGTTTTTATTATGTGCTAAATCTGACCCCTCCATGAACTGTGTGAAGTAATATGGCTAATAACTTTGGTTTTATTATTCTCTGCTTTCCTTGTGAGAGGCAAAAGGTCCAAATTTAGTGAGTTAGTCTTGTACTTTTGATAAACTTAGTATTTGTTCCTGGAGTTATGTGTAAATGCTGGAAAAAAGCTTAAAGATCTGATTGTGAAGCTCTTAGTGGTTAAAACTTAAGCAGAGGGTCTTGTACCTTTGCTCTTTTTTTCCAATAGAAAGTGAAGAGTAGATTGTATGCATACATAGAAATTCTGAATTCTAAATATCTGCATTATTTAAGTATTAAACTGGGGCTCTTCCAAATAGAGTCACAATGTAATATGTAAAGTATTGCAAAAATAATTTATAGGGTTTTTTTAAAAAAGATCTGTAGTAAAGACTCATTTTAAACTTTCCATACATCTGAGATTTTTAAGGCCTCAGGTTATCATTTTGATTTTCAGCATCAATTTTCTTATCTCAGCATGCATCAGAAGGATGCTGTGACACTTTGCTTTATATTTGTATCATCCCTTTAAGGTCCAGTTTGGTGTTTTTAAGAAAGGAAAATATTTGGTAATTTGGGGGGTTCTTTTGCATTGGTTAGCCATTTCACACCGGAACTAGATTTTTGAGGTGACCTTTGGTAAGATCTACTGATCTACAAGCCATGGCTAATTAAAGAGGGCAAGAAGTAATACAATTTGCTAAAAAGAGTTATTACTATAACTTGTCCGTAAATATTTAGGGACAAGTAGCTTGTCAGCATACTGTTTGTTCTGTAGATAGACTAGGTTTGTAAGCCACTGATCATTATGAAGTTGTCATTGATTTTGATTAGTGTCCGAGGGATCAGTTCTATCACAAGCCTCTAATAATAGCATCAGAATTATTTTTGTGGTATAGTTGTAATGCATAACTAACTTTCTTCTATTTCTGCTATTTATGTCCAGCAGTAATTATGCATTTCAGTTCTTCTATATTATCTTTTATATTTTATCCTTCCTTTTGATAGTAATTTATTTCACAAATGACCCCTTTCTGAATAAAACAAATCAGTTTGGGTTTTTTTTGTATGTGTTAAAAATTGAGGATTTAATTATTTATAAAAATTTTTAGCACGTTCTTCTTGAAGCCTTTCATGGAATACAAAATTTCAACTGTAAGACTTCACAAGTTAAAATACTTATATAAATAACTTTAAAGGAGGCACAAAGAAATAGCTAAAGTGCAACAAAAGACAGTCAAACTCCTTTCAGTCAACATACAATGCAAGAGCTGAACAAATATCCCATGCACAGTGAAGGTTAAGTTAATTTACAAAGATAAGTGATAAAAATGAAGATTCAGAGTTAAAGCTTCCAATTGAAAATCATGTGTTGAGGCAAATATATTCATCTGAAGTTTGATAACAAGTGGAGGAAAAGCCATCCAAAGAAAGGCTCTTCCATAGTAAATTATTTTTAGGATTTAATTATACTTTATATAATGCCGGGGGAAAAAAAAAAGAGCCAATATTATCATCACATGAAAATTTTTATATCCTTGAGTTTTCAACAATTAAAAACTACCTTTTAAGAAGTCTTATTGATAAATTTCTAATTTAGTACATTTCTTAGTTTACCTAGTTTCTCAAGATTATCAAGAAAATGGAGAACAGAAAATAAAAGGCTATGCTTTCTAAAAGCTGGAATCCTGCTACTCCTTTTGGCTTGTTCTAATATATATCTGTACCCAGAAGAAGTCACAAAACTGCTCACCAATGAAGGGTCAGAATTTGGCAGAACTGAGAGTAAAGAACAGAGTGGAAAGTGAAGGCAAAAATCAAGAAATTGTACATATACATTAACAAAAACTTCAGAATGTGCTATGAAATACCCTTAGGAAAAAAATTATAGACTGAGAAATATTTTATTGTCTTGCTCCATGTTAAGAGTCAGTGCCATTTTTCTCTTCAGAAGGAATTAAATATTTGTGTAAAATATTTAGGCAGAGGGCAGAAGCCTTTGACATATCTCACTACAGAAACTGTTCTTGTTTGCTGGATATCATAGCATCTGCTAAGAGTAAAAACATTGATGAAATATTCCTAAATGTGCAGAACATAACTCATGACTTACCAAAAGAGAGTGAAATAATGAGGTAGCTACTTCCTTTAAAGACACAAAGGAAGGGAAGACCACAATAGCTGAACTTGTGACATTGTGGCTACTTTTCCTTCTCCCATTCTAGTGGAAAAAAAATGTGGACTTACTCGTCAAACAAGAAAAGAAAAAAAAATTGCTTTTGTGTTCCCAGACTGAGTGAAAAATAGTATGGTTACATTTACATTAATATTACCATAGCAGGTTTGCATCAGGGAAAATATGACGATAAATCAGACACCATATGTGCAGCTCCACACTTAATTACTAAAAGAACACTTCTGTAATGAAGATCATGGCATTGTTTTGAAATTTGCTTCCTCCTCTTTATCCTTGCATGCATGTTATTTCTGGCCATCTGCAGGAAATATTATGAAATTAGAGTCAGTGGGCAACTCTAACAGCAGAAGAATATTAATGGCAAAAATATGTGCTACTGAAGAAGGTTCCTAAATTACTGGATGCTACCAAGGGCTGTTATGACCCACAATGTCAATCTAACTTTATTTTTCTGTTATGTAATTAAATTAAACAACGAAACTCCAGAAACTATTAAGCTGCTTTAGAATGGATGTTTACAACATCAGGCTAGGTTAATGTCACATAGTGAAAACAAATCTTTGCAGATGTCATCTGCAGGATGAAAATCTATTACTTCCATGTAGGTAATTCGGAAAGTCCCAACAGCAGAAAAGTCTTGCATGTTGGTGTTGGATTCAGGGTCAAGTTTATAGTCACAACAATAAAAGATAGATACCCATATACTAGGCATCCTTCAACAATATTTCAATTATATTTTAAGCATGTTGATTTAAAGTTTATTGTGCTCACTTTCACATAATAGGGCAAGTAAAGCCGTAAATCAGAGAATAAGCTATGTATTTTCACACTGTAGCTAGATAGAAAAGTCCTCACTGGACTCTGATATCCATCACGAAAATGAAAGGTAAAAGTGTGAAACTATATTAATCTACCAGTTTGCAGACAGTCACTAAATGGAATTGGTGGAATGATTTTAAAAAATTCTTTGTCCAGTTGAAGTGAAGATGCTTTTCCCATGTTGTGTGAAGGTATTGAGAAAGTATGTGTCGTGCACAAATCATGTAAATAGTATAATTACTTAACAGTTTTACATAAAGACCAGCTTAGACATACTTTAGTTTGCCCATACCTAAAAATGAATATAAATTTCATTAAAATGCTAAGAAATATCAAGCAGCATGTATTGAATATGATCCGCTGGATCAAGCACTGGCTAGCTGGAAGGTCCCAAAGAGTGGTGCTCAATGGATTTAAATCCAGCTGGCAACTGGTCACAAGTTGTGCACCTCAGGGCTCAGTGTTGGGACCATTTCTGTTTAACATCTTTATTGATCTTGATAAGGACACAGGGTGTATCATCAGCAAGTTTGCAGATGACACCAAGTTAAGCAGGAGTGTTGATTCACATGAGGATAGGGAAGCTCTACAGAGGGACTTAGATTGGATCATTGGGCCAACATTAATGGTATGAGCTTCAACAAGGCCAAGTGCCAGGTCCTGCACTTGGGCCACAATAACCCCATGCACCACTACAGGCTTGGGAAGTGTGGCTGGAAAGCTGCCTGGCAGACGAAGACCTGGGGGTTCTAATTGACAAGCGGCTGAATATGAGCCGGCAGTGTGCCCAGATGGCCAAGAAAGCCAATGGCATCCTGGCTTGTATTAGAAATAGTGTGACCAGCAGAAGTAGGAAGGTGACTGTCCCCCTGTACTCAGCACTAGTGAGGCCACACCTCGAGTATTATGTCCAGTTCTGGACACCTCAATACAAGGGAGATAGCGAGGTGCTGGAGCGAGTGCAGAGGAGGGCAACGAAGCTGGTGAAAGGTGTGGAGAACAATTTCTGTGAAGAGAGGTTGAAGGATCTGGGGATGTTTAGTTTGAGGAAGAGGAGGTTGAGGGGAGACCTTATCACTCTCTACGACTACTTGAAAGGACACTTTTGAGAGGTTGGTGCTGGTCTCTTCTAGCAGGTAATTAGTGACAGAACATGAGGGAATGGCTTCAAGCTCCAACAGGGTAGGTTTAGATTGAACATCAGGAAAGAATTTTTCACAGAAAGAGTGGTCAGGCATTGGAATAGGCTGCCCAGGGAGGTGGTTGAGTCACCATCCCTGGACGTGTTTAAGAGTCGTTTAGATGTGGTGTTGTGGGATATGGTGTAGAGGAGAACTTTGTGGAGTAAGTTAGATCGTTGGACTCAATGATTCCAAGGGTCATTTCCAACTGAAATGATTCTATGATTCTGTGACTCTATGAATAAGATTTAGAAAATATTAGTAAAGCTTTCATAATCACAGAAATCTTTTTTTTTAATTATTTTATAAGATTTATAAAGAGAAAGTACTATACTATAAAACAAAAAGTATTTTAGAATATTAATTGATCTGTGTTGGGGCCACTGCTACCCCTCCCATCCTCATCACTCTTTCCTTTCCTTCTATTGGCTGATGATGTTCGTATCGGTGGGTGGTGGGCTGGCCTAGGGAGATGATCTGGCCAGAGATGAACCTTTTTCTCCGTTGCCCACCGCCTCAGCTGGTTATCAGTTGGAATTTCATGGCCTAAGATCAGCTTGAGCTCTCATGGAACATACAAGATTTCTTCAAAATCAGGTAAAATGGATTTGAACTATTGTGTTACTGTGGACATATAGTAGGCTGTAAAATAATTGTCCAAGATAAAAGTTGAACAGAACAGGACTGAGTCCTGTGACTTCAGTCACTGAACTGCAGGTAACTACTCCCCGTTCTTACCCTCCAACACATAGTTTTAAGCTTTTCTGTCAGGGCTTCTGGTAGAATACTTTGTCCCTATGGTATAAATTCAAGTGAGTGATGACAGCCTTATGGGAATGTTATTCTAGAAAGAGGTTGCTGGAAAGCAAACAGTGTTATAGCTACATTTATTCTCTCAGGCATGTTTCTGATATCCCATGATGATATGTTTAAAAAAAAAAAAGCTGAAAAAGGGCTGGCTTGCCTAGCTTTGTACAAAATGGTTCTTTTAGAGTAGTTTTTAAAAACTGCCTTTCTAGATTTGCATCTCCTTTGGGCTTTTGGAGTAGCCAAAATGGGGTAAAATGTAGACCTGAATCCAACTAACTTTCATGAGTGATGTTCAAAGAAGTCATGTAACTTTGGAAAGAAGGACTAGTTTTGGATTATTGTAATGGTGCTATTCTCTCCTTTCCAATGTATGTTGTATGTTATCCTGTTGTGCAGTCAGCGCTGTGGGCAACTCAGAGGCTGTAGTAGTATTACGAGCCATGAATAGGGAGCACTGCCTAGTGGCACCTCTAAAATTGGAGCTTGGTTTGTCAGTCAGGGCTGGCTTTAAGCACAGGAGGCTGCCAAAGCAGGCAACTAATGGGAGAGACCAACAATGGTTCTCCTTTTTTTTCCAATCATACAATCTGGAAATTGCAGCCACTGGGTGCAGTGATGGCACTGAGTGTTGGCATTCCTTTATTAAGTGAGAAATCAGGGAATATGAACGCTGTGCACTGCTGCAAGGGACATACTCTCTCTTTCCTTAGCATCATCCCCTTTCCCCTCATCTCCTGCCCTGTGCCAAGAAGAGTGAACCTGGTTCTTTATACGGTCCCTTGTGTTTTCTGCCTTTATCCTTCTTTGGCACTTTTCTTCCTGGAACTTTATATTGCTACAGGAGTGACTCAGTCCCAGGGCTTATTTTTGGTGGGGGCAAAGAGAGAGGGCTTGACTTGGGTTTGCCATCAGCTGTGATTTGAGACAATCTGTGTGGTGTCTTGCTCTGGAGGATAGAAATTGTTATCTTCTCTTTCCATTGTATATATAGATTGCCTCATTTATGCAATTGTATGCTTAAGACGTAAAGATGAGAAAGGTGGATTTTCCACTCTATCTGTAGGCAGGGTAATCCTTCTGGTCCACCATGGGCCAGAATGAGAGATTTTGAGAATATGAGAATGATTATACAAAACTAGTTAATGAACTATATGAATTATATGAAATCAATTAATGAAAGTGATTAATTAAAGACAAAAAATAGGTTTTCTTTTGTCTGAATAGCCTCTATTGAGGCTCTTTTCCCTGCTTAGTAGTCACATAAGAACTGTGTAAGGCTATAAATGTAATAGTTCTCAGATTGCATTACATGGCGCTGAACAAGATTAAAACCTTGTTTCTGTAGAAATAGTATCCTGCAAAATATCTGTAAATGCTCTTTTTCTTTTTTGATTAATCAGTGGTGGTTTGCAGGAAATCTCATCTGGATAACAAGAAATATTTGAAATTGTTGAAGGGTAAGTATTGCCATACCTTCAAAATACTGACATAGGCAAGAGGAGCTTTCAATTCCAATTGTGTAAGGACACTTATCTGAGTCAGCACGGAGGATGAATTCATGCCGACAGTAACTGATTCATCAATAAAGGACCTGTGTGTAGCTGGAGGGTTTGGACATTTGCCACCAATTATCTGATCGGCATTTGTAGCTGGGCAGTAGGAATGCAATGTTCAGCAACATCTCATGTCTCCTTGTCATTGCATTGCACTTCACAAAGTTGTCCTAGACAATTCCAGAGTCTATGTGGTTGACCCAGAAATCAGGAACCGTGTTAGGATAGGATGAAAAACATGTCTCAGGGAGGTGGAGTGATTAGTCTTGAGGCTGTAGATTCAGAGCCATAACTTTATGTAAGAAGAGAGATGGGATGCTCTTGCCTATACACACAGTTCATACCAGATGTGATATGGAGTATCTGATGATGGCTGTACCTAAACCATCTGAGCTTTAATTTCTTGTTGATCAAATTTTATTTTTTATGTTCAGAGGCTCTGCTTAGTGCTTCTTGGCACCATAGATGGTCAAAACTTAATTCGAGTCAATTTTACATTAACTTTTCCTGTATTTCCATTGTATAAATAAAATTGAAGATGTTTACCATTTTTTCTTTCCAAAACTAATACATATACAAAATACTTACAATTGGGTTTTTGGGTTTTTTATTTTGGTCAACAAATGAACACAAAAATTTCATGTTACCACCAGTGGTGGTAGAGGAGGGCCAAAATTCATTCCTTTCCCATACGGACCATTTCATCACCACATAGTGGCTGCTCCTTATGTTGTTTCGTATTATCCCCATTTCATTTTTCATAGAAATGACAATTTCTTGGCTAATGAATTATTGAAAAATGTTATTTTACAATCTACTTCAGGACATTGTAAGTTTTCTGGTTTACTGTCAGCTTTCCAGCATCCATTTGGAAGGCTTTTATTTAGTAGATATACTAGAGCAGTATAAAACCATATGCAATAAAACTCTGTAAAATCATATAAAGCAGTTAAAACATAGTAGGAAATGAAGGTTTTGATCCTAATGAATGGGATTGTGAGCATACAATAATAGAAATGTATTATTTTATTAGTAATATCTATGCAAAATTTAAAGAAGGCTGCAGTTGCTCAATGAAAAATTAATATGATCTTTAATGATGCGCTAAATTTTCTATAAATAGTAGAATGTAAAGACCAAGTCAGCTGTCACAGTCAAAAAAATATTTTTTTAATCAGGTGTGACAGTACATAGTGTGGGGGTTTTGTTCTATTAAATTTCAAATTGTATGTGTTTTCTTCATATTCTGCTCAGTCTATTAATTTTATGTAAGGAGAGAGTACCCTTTTATTCACTTGGACTTCAATGTCCAAGTGAAGCAGCAAGTCCAGTAGACATCAGAGTTTCAATTCAAATTGGGGTCAAAGACATACCTTCAAACTTATTTTCATAGTATTCCCAAAGAATGCAGCTAAGCTGACAGGTTCTGGACATTTCCCCAGTTGATGGATATAAGAAAGATCTTGAATACAACACATTGCTCTAGTAACCCAAGCCAGCTTTATGACTGACAGAACAAGAGCGATTTTCTGTATTTCTTTCTGACTATGCTGAAATCAGGCTCATGAAGGAAGTTGACCTTTGTGGCAGTAAAGAAGAAAGAGAGACAAGTCACTGCAAAGCAGGAAAGAGAGGCAAAAAAACCTCCACAACAGTTAAATTAAAAAGGAGAAAATGCCTGTAACTGTTTTAGCTATTGAAATACAGAACACTTTATTTGGATATCTCTGTGCATCGTATGATTAGACACAGATTATTTTTTTTAAAGACAATTACAACAACTTTGGATTTCATTCATTTTAGTTAATGAAGTTATTTTAGAGTTTTGTTTCCATCTTTTTGAACCTTCATTATCACTAAGCCATATAAATAGTGTAAAATTTTGGACCAGATATACTAACTGTGGATTTTAGAGTTGTTTTCAGGTTTTCAATTAGGTCAGCATTTCATCTGTAGTTGACTTAATTATATTAATGCGGTCACTGGGGGAGAGCACTGGAGGGCAAATGTATTTTTCGTTCAATCCTAATAAGGATGGACTGCCCTCAGCTACAAAAAGTCCTTGTTTATTTAAATAGCTGCAACAGTCATCAGTCCTTTTGGTTACTGATTGAACTGTGGTTCAATTCAATGCTACCAAAATCTGCAAGCATCTTTATTCTCTGCAGTTTGATCATTTGCTCTTTCCTGTTTGGACTGCTGTGTATACTCCTCTCCATCGCACCAGGGTGCAGCCACGTTGTTCTACTAAGTGTTCATCTGTGTTTAAGGAGGCAGGGAGCTCGTGGTTCTTTGCATGTCATAGACTGTTCCCACATTTTGCTGTGATATGTCCCCTAGCTATCTTCCCATGCTACCAAGGGAAGCACTACTTCCCCTGCCCCAACCTACCTACTTACTTCCCTCTTTATGTGTTTGGTTTTTAGCACCTGTTTTTCTTCTTTAGTCCTTTATAATGTTGTGGTTTTTTTACATCAAACTCCATTAGAAGTAAAAATCCCAAGCCTGCCTATTTCAATATATGCCATTTTTAAAGTGGTTTTGAGCCACATTTTCCAGGTTGGCTGACTAAAACACCTGAGTCATTGAAAAATCCCTTTCACTGGGTAACAAGGGTGGGACCCATCTCAGTTGGGTAGAACATTTCCATAGAGCAAGTTTCATACATGTAAGGGGGTAAAATCATAATATTAATCAGACTTAAGTTACTTAATAGAATGAGATTCTCTAAATTATCTTGGTAGTTTGAAATAATGGCAGGCATATAGCGGTTTAGCATTCATTCAAGGAGTTCAGTAACACCAAGACTTCAATGTTTTTGTTGATAACTAATGTTATACCAAACCCCAAAATTTCCTTGAATAACAAAAGGGAGAAGTAGGGGTGGCAGATTACCATGTCATAGCAAATATGGAAGAATTTCAGTCTTTAATTTAGCAGCTTACCTTTTAACAAAAGAAAAGTTGTATCTTGAGTGGCCATTTTGCCTTCTCTAGGATCATGTATTTGCTATGGAAGTGTCAACAGCTGTTTTTCTTCTTACATTTAATTAATATTTGCAGTACTTTATTTCATAGGACTAAATAAAAAACTTGAAAAAACCACAGTATTTATCTTTTCTATCATGAGCAGAGCACATAGTTACACTATTAATTAAATTAAAATTAAAATTAATTAAAATAGTTATACAATTAATTAAATTGTTAATTTAAAAATTTTGTAAAATGAGAACAGTGCCAAAATATTTGTCTAAGTTGTAAACTGGCAGATTTAATTTTTCTGATTTCATAACATAAAGCAGTTGAATTCCCATCGGTTCAGATGCTGCCATGATGATAAACATTAATCCTCTAGGATATTCAGGAACCAGCTGTAACAAGCTTTCTTAATGAGGGAAGAAAGAAACTTCCTTGTTGACAGTATAACTCCCATAAAGTAGCACTTGTATATATCAATGATAGTGAGTATACCAGTTTCCTGAGGCTGATACTGAAGTCTTATGAAAAAATTAGATCAAAACACACAGTTCAGTCCTATTTAAAAAAAAAGTTCCTCTGAGATACGTGTAATATAGTAACCTCATTTTGTTCTGCTTTCTGTAATATTAAAGGAATGGTGAGATTGCAATTGTGAGATTGTGTGATGGACATGATAAGAACGGTTTAATATTGCCTTTTCACATTCCGTTATAATTCACTGAAACCTGGGTCACTGACACTAAGACATCTGGTATCATCCTTTAAATAAATAAATATACTTAAAATGGTAAGATTTAATGAGAGCATGAAGTTTGCAGCAAAGATTCCACCTAATAATTGTCCCTGCTGCACCCACGTTCCAGGTGTTTTCGTCTTTCGGAAATGCCCCTGGCACAATTGGGCCACTTGTGTCTGGAGCTGCAAGAGCCGCCTGTAAGCCTTTAGGCACAATTCCAAAGAAGCTCTTCTAGAAAAGCCCTGGGCAGATGAATCTTGCTCGCTTTACGCCACAGATGCTTGCTGACTGGGCTTCTGTTCTTCTCTGCACCTGACAGCACAAGCCGCCTGAGGGCAGAGATGGAGTACCAGTGAAAGGCAGGGAAAACCTGGTCCTTGTGGTGGCTCACCATGGAGTTGCCCTGGGGAATACATCCCAGAGCCACCTGACGTGTTTCTAATGTCTACACAAAGTCCAAGTGTGGTAGTACAGGATCAGGAGCGCAAGGGTCTGCCCTCCAGCTTCTGCTTGTGCAGCATGATAGTTTTGCAATTTAAATCAGGAGAGGAGTGAGGGAGAGATGGACAGGAGTCAGCAGAAGGCAGGATTCATCTGGCATGGTGAGTAGTTTTCGTGAGATTTGAAAAAAAAAAAGTGTTTCTCTGGTTGTGTGTTCCAGCACATGAGCTGTCGGCAGCGTCGCTGGCTGTTCCGCAATGACTGTGCTAGCCTCTTTTGGTGCGTGGAGGATGAAGAGCATGTGTCTGCATAGTCAGTGGCTGTAGCCACATAAAGTAGGTGCTGAAAGACAGAACAGATTGGTACACAGATGCACGAGCTGTTGGCTGCCGAGGCAGCGCTGCGTTTCGCTGTTGCAAGCTCCAAGCCCACTGTACGCGGTTAAGGTGACCTAACAGCTCTGGTTCAGAGCGTGGCTGCCCCTTCTGGGGGAAAACTGGAGGGTGACAGCATGAGGTGTGTTGTGTGTGAAAGCCGGCAGCAGGTCCTCGGGGGGGAGAGCTGCCATCACAACACTGTGATCTACTTTCCATGTAGCATTTTAACAACGACAAACTTTGCTAGATGTAGATTATGGCTGCATTCATAGAGAGAATCTGATACTGTGATTAATTGTGAAGAATCCCATTGTTGGTGTGATGGCTTGGAGAAGCTTGTTGTGAGGTTTTTGAGGACACAGGCTGAGGGTAAAGATGTGGAGGCACTTACGTGTGGTACAGTAGGCTGATGGTAGAAGACATACTTTGGGCTAAAGCTTCTGCTACTTGTTCAAAGCTCATGTAATGTAATAATCTCAATTATACAAAAAATGCCTTGTTTGCAGATGCCTTTCTGTCATGAAACCAAAATGGCAGGTAAAAGCATTTTAAGAAATGGTAGTGGTATATTTTTTCTTGGCAGGTATTTACATCCATCTGTATACAATGAAGTCCCCAAAGTCACAGGCAATGAAGCATGGTTTATATTTATTACTGTAGCTGTATTATAAACAGATAAGTGGCAGAACTTATGCTCTTTTTCTGATCCACATAAAATAGACAATTAATTTAATCTTTTTTTTTTCAGATCAATAGTATATAGAAGACAATGACATACAGCACTACTCCTTGATATGTTGAAAATTACTTTTTAAATAATGTCAGGTTAATATCTAACATGTCTTCTCTCTTAAAGGTAGGAGAACACATTGATCTACCCAGTATTTAGGATTTCATTTATTATACTTTATAGATGCATTAAGCTGATTAAATCAGTTTATTAGGGTGGGGTGGTTGCATTGTCAAATGAATTATATCTCTGTTCTTAATGCAAAATATCCTGGCTAGTCACCATTTAGCAACACAGAAGAAGAGCATAATGGCTGAGGTATTTTAGAAACAATGCCTTTGAAAGTTGAAAAAAATTCTTAATTTTAAAAATATATACATCTTAAAATAGACCATTCTTGCATTTAGGTTTATATTTTCACTCTTCATATGAACTCTTCTTAAGTCAGCTTTTACTAATTATGTATACATTACCACATTTGGAACTGGTTGTGTATAATATGATATTTTTAAAGTCTTCTCTGTTTGTGAAGATTACAGCATGGGGAAAGGTAAAATAGGGCTTAGAATATATTTGCTAAACTCTTAGAATAGCAACATCTCTACTAGTCCAACAATTCCAAAGGAAGAGTCAGGCAAAAGAGAACAAAATTTACATTACCAATGAACTGCTGGGAAGATTTGGAAAGCTTAATAAACTTTGAGAGGAAGGACTCACCATTGCATTCTAGAATATATTAATCATGATTAGATATTCATAAGGAAGGTGTTAGAACTGGATTTAGTTTGTTTTCCACAAGATATTGAACTTGCAAGGGTGAAAAACTCTAGCAGGAAAGAAAGGGGAGATAGAGATTTGCCTTGCGTTTTCTCAAGAATTGAAATTATCTCCAACTCAGGTGTGACTAGCTCATCAACAGGGATAACTGTGTCAATTCTGTGAACCTTTCATGTAGTTTTCTTTGCTTAAAAAAACCCACTGAAAAAATATTTGAATTAATTGATATAATACTTTTTACACACCCTTTAATGGAAGTAAAAATAGATAAGAAATATTTTCCCTCATGGCCAAAAATTTGTTGCCCCTGGTAGTTTAGGAGCTGAATAAGTGAACCAATTATTTTCAAAGCAGTTACTCTTTTCTTGCTGGGTGCAATATTGTCATTAGTTTTAAGACAAAGTAGTGTGCAACACACACAGATACCATAAACATCTGTAATTTGCACATATGCATATTGAAATATAATGTACAAGTCCTGGTACGTATCAGTCTGATGTGCCTTTGCTTACAGAAGAACATACATGGAATTTACAAGCGACAGCTTAAGTTCAAAAAGGTTGGATATTCAGTTTATGTCTGCCTCGGAGTTTGGATATGTGTTTGAATCCTACCCCTGTTATTAATGTTATTTGAGGCTTTGAGTGCAACAGAAACACCGAAGATTATTCAGCATCAACTACCAGATTTGGAAACACAAGGAGTTTAATGCTGTAAAATCAATAGCCTCAGCTAAGTAAAGAGGTAATATATAATGTTTTGGTATTTTTCCCCTTTTTTAAATAAGTGAAATAGTGTTTTAACTCTAACTGAGGATCTTGCAGCATAAACCTCTTCTGAGATGGTCTGAAAGTTTCAAGGCTGGAAAATTAGCCCCAGTTGCTCTGCTGAGCGGACTAAATTGTGTTTGATTGCATTGCACCAAATATATTCAGTGTCTGCATTTATAATCGAGTGTATACCAAGTAGAATTTTACCAAGTAGAATTTTCTTTAATGAAATAAAGTATTTCATACTTGTGCTCTGTAAGTTTCAGTAGAAAACTGTGATTAAATGTTTCTTCTTTGCAATTCTGCTTTGAACAGAGTATTTTTCTCCTCTCCCAGTGATAAGGGTCAGCTTGAAGAATATATATACCCTCATAAGACAACTAAATCATAACCTAGTGTTTTTGTATGAATGGCTGCAAACTGAATACATGAGAAAATATTGTTATAGAGGTGTTCAATATAATAATGATTTGGGAAATTTTATGAAAAGAAGATGATAGAACAGGAGCACAAGCTACAAATAATATGTGGCAGAACAGGTTACTTGCTTGAGGAATGATTTTATGTTCTCAATTCCCTTACCTAAATGAGGCAAGTGAGATGCCCTAAGGCATTCCATCTGCCAGTTGAGAAGGTCCAGCTCTTACAGCAGTGTTCTTCACCCAAGGGTTTTCAGGTACAAACTTGTCACAGAAAGAAAGATTCCTCTTATGGATAATAATGTATCAAAAAGTTTCAGCAGTAACTGAAACGGGGAGAATTCAATAGTGAGAAAACTTCAGTGTGCATCAGATTCATGAAAGCTCTGGAAATGAGCTAAAAAGTAAGATGATTGAGTTTTCTGGGAATCAGAAAGGAAAATCTGAATTTGATACTGAATAACTTACTGTACAGTGAGAAACAAGAAATAACTGTTACCTGTTCCACATCCTTCACTCTATCCCTCCTCATCTTCTAAGGCATATATAAGGCTCACAAGAGAACAACGCAGATGAACCCCACAATATAGATCAGTTTAATGACAAAATAGCAGGCAAAACTCATTGTTAATAAGAAAAGTAATACACATGAGGAAAAAACCCCAGCATCCTAATTATGTACATGCAATGAGGCAAAAAACGCCCTAATTATTTATATGCAATGAGTAGCTGTAAATTAGCTGTTGTCATTCATAGGACATAAGATACGAGAGTTGTTTTTAACAGTTATCTGAGAATTTCAGGTCAGTGTTTTGTGGCAGACAAATGACATATATATACTAAAAGATGTGCTGTAATATTTTTTATTTCTCTATATATTTTACCTATAACTTATACGTTATTTAATATGTAAAATATTAGATAAGTAAATCCATATAAAATTATAATATGTTATAATTTTAATAATTATATGTATATTAAAATATTTTAGAGTATGAGAATATTGGGAAAGGAATATTGAATGGCAAGGAAATATCCTGCTATCTAAGTGCTGGATGCATCCCTGTCTTGAATACTCTGTTAGTCTCTCATTAAATTCCTTAAAAAATATAATATAATAAGGAATGTACAGAGAAAGAAACAGGAAAACATAAAGGTACAGATCAGTCTCTGCTTGAAGAGAGAGTAAACACAATAAATTAAATAAACCCCCAAATAGAAATAAGAAGCAAATCATTTTAGGTACTATGAATATACAGAGTTGATACCTTATTTCTTTCTGTTCACCTATATGCAGCAGGAAAATCTGGAATTGTAACAAAGCTTTGAAAACTCATTTTTATTCCTCCTCTTTAATGCAACTCTTTAGCAATGGAAGTCTTTAAGGACAGATCATGATATTTTAAAATAAAGACTTAACAATAGCATCATTTTAGGGAGAATATTGGTTTTGGTAATAGCTTTTTAAGAAATAGCCACTTAAGTTGTGCAACAAATTCAATAGAAAATTCATGATACTTTGAAAAAAATGTATTTTTTATTTCTGAAAAAGCAAATAATAACTGCAGACACCCTACATACTTTTGGGACTTCAGGTGGCATCTGCCAAAAAAGCTGACTTCTTTAACATTTTAAATGTTCATCCAAGTAACAGGCAATAAAGTCAGACACTGAGCATGTAATAATTTTCTCTTCTTTTGGACAAGTACAAAGGAGAAGCCTTTCAGGGTCAGACAGTTTTCAAAACTATAAGGACTATATTCTTTTACACCACTTGAGGCTAAAAAATATGCAGTTTAGATGGGAGGGTGATGGAATGTGGCTGCCCTTACTGTCTTGTGTGAAATGACTGTTCTCCAGCCTAATTTTCATTGTGTGGAGAGTTATTCCACAAGTGCTCAAAGGGGACAAAGGTTTAACTGTGCATAACTAGTTTTAGCATGCATAACTGCTAAACTGATCTGATTGTGACTTTGAAAGTCAACAGTAAACTATTTTCAAAAACTTTTTTCAACAAACACGAATAGAGAGTTATTTTCTTTGAGATTAAAAGTTAGGATTCTGGTTTTTCTTCTTCCTTTTTTTTTTTTTCTTGTATGGACTTATTGTTCCAGTAACAGTGATACTAAGAACTACCACAAAGGCAGTGAAGGAAAATGTGATTCTATGGCATACTTGAATTCTCAGAGTTTTAAAACAATCTTTTCTGGTGTTTCAAATCAGTGAGCTAGATATGTGATAATAATCCCATGATAAAGGTCCACCAGAACATCGGTGGGGGGATGATTTGCAGTTCTGTTTTGCTGGAAGTATGGGGGAACCCAATAAAACTTTTTCACTGTGTCACTTTCTACCACCACTTAATATCCTGTTACTGAACATGCGTGAAAGACCAAGCCTTAAGTTATTTATGTAAAATATCTCACTGTATTAGAGCTTGTGGTTTTTGTTTCAAATCACTCACTGCTTAATATATTTTGTGAGAGATCTCCTAGGAGAGATACCTCTATTATATCCATCAGAAAAGCCGGAGTACCAAGAAAAGGTACTTGAAGTGGGAACTGTTGGAACAAGCAATGATAAATGAGAAGAAATCTTAAATTTGATTAATAGGGAGACCCAGAATGAGATTGGTTTTGGTGGAACTAAAGATAGGTGGTGTGAAATTAGTACGGTACATTAATCTCAAACTTGAGTTTGAGTTAAAAGTACAAAAGATAGGCAGGCTGGTAACAGTCAGTTAGAATGAAACAGGCAGCAACCATTAAGTGGTTTTACTGGGTTTGGTAGACTAGTCTCCAGAGAAGGAAAGCAGACGTATGCAAGATTCCATTACTAAGACTGTGAATAGAGGTAAGGGCTAGAGTACATTTAATGCCTTTGATATCTCCACAGGAATTAATTCTATGCAGTCCCTGCCTTCGGGTGACTATGAGGACTACTGCTATATGAAGAATGATAGGAGTCAAACCCACAGTTTGTGTAATAGTATTGCCAGGGGCATGACTATAAATGATACGGGATAATAAGTGATCCCCAATTTGTTCACGTTTTATGCTCAGCTGATTTCCTATAAAAAAGGAAATGTTAACATTCTATACACACTCTGGGCTCTTAGGGCACACTTACATTCTGTACTTACTAATGTATATCTTTATTCTTATCAGAGATTTCTACATTAGTGGTGTAAGTGCATTAGAAGCAAGGTAGAAAGGTGGGAAAAAAGTAATAAACACTCATGCATAAGTCAGCCTGCAAAGAAGTTTTTCATCTCTGTCCCGTGTTTCAGGACTAAATAATATAGACTAAACGGAATGACTTGCACATGTCTTGAAGTGAGGGGAATCGGTTTGCTATGTTGCCTGTTTAGCATGATAGTTTCAACACAGATGCTGAATATGAATGATAAATAGTGAATATCTCTAATACGTACTGAAACCACTTATGAAATGTGTGTTTGTAGGTCCTTTAGGAACCATATAAGGAACCATATAAGGAAATATTTTTTTTATATATATATATTTATATATTATATTCCATATAAGGAAACTCTCATGCTATAGGTATCTATAAAATCTGTTTGTCAAGTCTTTAACATTAGAAATAGTTCTCTCTATTCTTCCATATTGTTGTGTATCTCCCTTTCTAATATCAGTATCTAATAACCTAATTTTAATTCTAATGAATCACACCTTAATGTATCATGGTAGTTGAATAATGTAGGACTGGCTCACCAAACCAGCCCGGTTTTGTCTGGAAAAATAAATTTTGTGTTCATTCCAATAGAAAGTAATTTTTTTAACCAATAAATATACCAGAACACTGTAATTAGCCCAAATTAGGTTGCTAAGATGACTGCAGGACAATGAATTTATGGACAGAGTGCTGATGATGTGGACAAGTTCTATAACTGTGCATAATTGTAAGCATAACATATTGTATGCATTCTAGCAGATAGATAATGACATTTACTGTTAAAATGTACCTTTAAAATATAATGTCTAAATTTGTTAATTTAACATTCTGGTTTAATGTTAAAATTGGAAATAGGTAAGTATCCTTCTGCTAATTTCTCTTTCCATGAAACAGAGAGTTGCATCAACTATTAAGAGTGGTGTTGTCCTTCTCTTTCCCCTCTCTCATTTCTGTATATAACATTTCAATTTATAAAAGTGAAATATGTGTAACAGTCTGCAATTTTAAACTTTGCATAAGAGGAAAAAATGGGTATAAATAGTATTTCTTTCAGTTTTCAGTGCATCGTAATAGTTTCATAGGTTAGTTTGAAATCTGTGATTTTTAGTGTTCTTACACAAATTTCAACCAAGTGCCATTGTTTATGCAAATAAAGTTATTGAACCCCCTCTCTACTCACCATAAAAGACATAGTGTTGCAATGTTATGAAATAAGTGTTAAGAATCACAGCAAGCACAGTTAAGAAGCACAGTCTCCTCTGGGGGGGACAGTATTTTTCTTGCTAATAATAAAACAGTGTTAGACAAATATGAAGCAATACATATGTACAAAACTGTACCAACAACTGCATTTGAAGTAACTGTTTCTGAAGACAAACAACATTCACTAACTGCCATCAATCCTTGTACAAAAGTATTTACATAGCTTCCTGAACTGTCCTGTGACCTAACATTTCTTAAAGATCTCATTTGCTAGTTTGGATTCATTTCTAACAGGAAATAGAATGCTGGTGCATTTACCAAGGTAGTCCTTTGTCAGTTCAGGTCATCTGCAACATGTTTTGCGGGATTCTAAAACAGAAACAACCAAAAACCCAAGCCAATCAAAGAAACATTTTTCAAATAATTTACCCTGAATTTTGCACTTGTTTGCAGTGAATTCTGAAGCAAGATTTGGCGAGTTTATGTAATACACTAAAAATATTCATATAATGCTGACATATACAATAAAGCTTATAGACTATACATAATTTCAACAATGCAATTCCTCCAGAATATTGGCAGAAAATGCAGTGTTTTGCTTAGATTTTAGACTTCAGTACTGATGAGATAAAGATAATAATAGACATATGCTAGATATTTTACACTTTTAGGTTGTGAACAGTGCACTGCAGGAGACTGCATTTAAAAGAAAAAGTTGATGAACATGTCATTGATGATAACCTTTTTGCATTAATTTGCGGAAAAAAGTGTTGATTTTTTCACCTCTGCTTTTCTATTATGTACTGTCTTTTCTGAGGCTTTTCCTGGTTGTTCCTCAGTTAGCCTCTTGTACGAGTATTGAAAACAAACATAAGAAAATATTTGGTTCAGTACAACGAAATTGGTACTGTGGTCTCAAATACTGCTATGTTTGTTTGTTTGTTTTTTAAATTGTGATTGTGTTAGATGGATTATCTTATTTGTATTATATTTATTGAAGTACACAAGAGGAATATCAGTATTGTAAACTTTTACTATATGACTTGTGACAAAGTAGTATCGCGGTCTGTCACTGAACTTTTACATTTTATTTTTACAGGAGCAGATCTGTAAAGATGTTTATGTGGTGGTCAGCTGTTTTACTTCTTGGATGTATTTTGCTGGGAGCAGACGGGTGGCCAGCCAAGGAAGGATACGACTTCAGACCCTATCAGCCCCTAGTAAGATTACGTCACAAGGTATACACATTATTCTCTAGCACTTTTGGCTTTTCTTCTATTATCAAGGCATAAATTGTACTCCAGCCTTGCCTTATTTGTGTTTATTGGAGTAATGTTCAGAAAAGAACTTACTTGCAAAAATACGGACTTGGTTTGACAAGTAAACAGAGCTGTTTTGATTTGAAAGATATTGAGTTAAGCTCTGTTCTAGGTTCACAAACTACAGATTATGTATATCAACAGAAACTCAAGAGAGAGAGCCAGGAGAGGTTGTCTCTTAAAGCAACTGTCAGCATCTGCTTAAGGCAACAACTTGTTCCACTACTCACTAGATTTCAGACCAAGCAGCAACCAGGGGAACTGCCTGTCAAGGCAGTATGGTGTTGAAGTTAACTGATCAACAAAAACTTGTCTGCATGAGGTAGATGTTCACAGTGCTCACTGAATTTAGGAGTTTAGAACTATGGCATCGTGCAGGTCTTTCCTGAGGCACTGGGTTTCCCAGCTTCAAACACTATATCCCATTCAAATTTTGCATACCTGCCCACATTTGTCATGAATCCAGGACTCCCAGTTCTCAGCTAACAAATCCTGCTCTTCTTCTGGTAGCTAGAAGGAAAACTGCTGTGGTTGTTCTGTAAAAGAAGGAACAGGCCTAGGCCTGCGTACTTCCATGGACTGTATGAAGCTAGCATAAGCCCGATGAACCACTTAGTATCCTCTTGTTATGGTAGTCACGGAACTAACATCTGAAGGACCCGTTAGGCCTACAATTTGGCCATCCACAATGACAAAAAAACTTTTTCCATTTCTGAATCTGGGTGCTTCAACTAGAAAGCCTGAATTATAGCTAGAAACTCTAAATGTTAGTTTCTATTAATTTTTCAAAGTCTGGCTAGTTTAGTTTCTCAATGCCTATTAGCAAATGCCTATTGTATACTGTGGTATTGTGGTTTAAGCACAGGTCCCGGCTGAGACCACCTAGCAGTTCTCACTCTTCACCCCAAAAAGGGGAGAAAGGAGAGGAGAGGCAGAAAAGGAGGGTAAAAGGAAACTAAATCCTCATGGGCTGAGAAAAAGAGAGTTTATTAGAATAATAACAGAAAGGGAAAATAACAATAATAATCGTAAACCCAATAATAATAATAATGACACATGTCACTCTCGTTGCCCAGTGAATTGGTACTGTCCTGAATAATGATCACGAATGCCCTCTCTTCCCCTGGCTAACCCCATTTATATATTGAGCATGAAATATATGGTACAGAATATTCCATTGGCCATTCCGTTGTTCTATCTATGCTTCTTATTGGCTTCTATGGGAAAAAAAGTCCTTGAAGAGTATAAACATCACCTGGCAACAACTCAAACAATATGCATTATTGACATTCCTTTCATACCAAATCTGAAACACAGCAAGTGCTAGAAAAACAATATTGACTCTATCCAAACTGAAATCAGGACAACTATGTATGTTAGATATATAAATTTTCTAACAGATGAAAAATATAACATTAAAATTTAAATTTCTTTATAAAGTTGTGCATCCTCTAGGGAATATTGTTCAATTAGAATAAAGAATGCATCTTGGCCCTGTAAGGAAATATGTAACTGTATAAGCACAGGTGTTCACACTGAGTATTTTGCAAAAGACTTTGCAAAATACTTTGCCTCATTAGTTTACTTACCTTTGTCATCTTTAAACAAAATACAATAAAATATCATAAGCAAAATATGCTGAAATCTAGAAGGAATGATAAAGACTCATAATGTAAACATAGAATGAACCATGTGAGAGAGAAATCACATGTACCAAAAAAAAAAACCAAACCCCAAACCAAAACAATGAAGAATGTGAGAAGAATCAAGGGTAGGACATGAGATATAAAGAACACCATTTCTGAGATTTAGATGGTCTCTGACATTAATATTAGTTTGTATGGGGAACTAACAGTATGTTGCTGTTCCTTAATAATATTTCTAATCCTCTCATTACTCTGACATAATACATGGAATACATTGTCATAAACATTTGAGGTTGAATATTGTGAGGATCACACATATAGATATATGCTTGTGACCACATACACACATATATACACACATGAAAGGTAGAGAGACTTTTCCTCTATTTTTCAATTCTTTTATATTTTTGAAAAATGTATAAAAATACACGTACATACAGAACAAAAGCAAATGGCACATACTGTAAATATATTTTTATATTAAAAAGAAGATAAAGCTCAAATAGAAAGACAGTGAATGCTAGAAAAAAATATAAATGGAAAAAGAATAATAAAAACATGATATAACAATTTATTCTCGAAAGCAAATATTGTGAGGGGTTTTTTAGGCAATATATTTGGATAAAAAATGCATTAGTATAGTAAGATATATACCAAAGCTTAGCAATAGCTTTTGGTATTATGAATAAATGTTAGTATTAAAAAACAGAATGAAAAACTTTTCTAAAGTCATTTTTAAAAACCTTTTGTGGCAGAGATACAGAGATTCAAAACATGTAAATAATATGTTAAAGGAGACTTCTCCTTCAATTGAACACTTAATACATCAAGTACTTAGATTAAGTTATGCGAGTAGAATACTTATTACAAACAGAATATGATAATGATTATCAGCAGAGTTCTATTTGCTTTGATCAAGCAATATGTATCGCAATTTTATGAGTGTGAAGATTAAAAAAAAAAAAAAAAGGGTAATCACTCTTGCTTGAATAAAGGGGAATTTATGTGACTGGGACAGTAGACCAAACAGAGTAACTCCAAATGTCAGACTGCAGGGAAAAACAATCCTCTTGTATTATCTTGAAAAAATAATCATGTTCATGGTAAGAACAGGCATTCATATCATAAGGATTTTGTTGTTTTAAAAGGGATTATGAACAAATTCAGTTCCTTATGCAGAGAAATTACAAGTAAGGATGTACTCGAACGCGTAAAGAAAAAGCTCAACTGGAACAGGTTGCCCAGACAGCTTGTGGAGTCTTCCTTCTTGGAGATATTTGAGAGCCATCTGGACATGGTCCTGGGCAACCTCTAGGTGACCATGCTTCAGCAGGGATGTTGGAGAAGGTGACATCCAGAGGTCTCATTCATTCTCAACCAGTCTGTGAGTAGGTGACTCATTATAATACATAATTATCATTACATGTGATAATATATAATTAATTTATACATTTTATTACAATTTATATAGTCAACCTAATAGTTGTGGGATTTTACTGATGGAACTTAAAAAAATTTAAAAAGATTTTTATGAAAATATTTTTAGACAAACATTTTATAAAATCTTGTACGAAAGATTTTTTAAAAAGATTGGATAAACTCTTTTTAAAAGATTTACAAAGTCTTATTAGAAAATCTATGCTGATAGTAGAAAGAAGATAATATCCCTTAATTCACTGCTTGAATAGATCATAGGTAGTAAATAGGTAGTATTTGAAAAAATACAAAATAATAAATAAAATAAATAAAAGATGAAATAAATAAATAAATAAATAATTAAAAAAAGGTAGTAAAATGTTTGATGAACTAAATTAAGAAGCTGTTTATGTTTTAATAAAAAATATTTGTAGCACAAATTTGATTCACAGGTTGTTCAAAACCTTTTGAAATCATTTTACTTAGGAAAACATTGTTATTTTCTATCTCTGTACTGTCCCTTCCCCCCCAGGTACCAAAACCCCTCTGCAACTTCAATAGTTAATCAAGCCACTTCTCTTGAATGCTTTTTTTACCTGTAACAAATAATTGCATTTGAATAACTTGAATTAAGTAAAGCGTTCAATCTGTTTCAGAGGGCTAGTATTATGTATCAGGTTTTATCAGCATTATATACATCACTTATCCCCATCTTCACACCACTGTTCTCACAGAAAGCTATTTAGCCTGTAGCTTTTTACTAATTTTCAGACCCAGGAGGTACATAGTTTGGTTGTTTAGTAACTTTATGTTGGGATGTGATTTAGAGATTTGTGGTTCCTCAGATCCTAGTTTACAGAGAAAAGCAAGACCTGCAGGTAGATCACAAGGAAGTCACAGCATGTTTTGCCAGAAATATCACCTGGCTCTTTAAGGAGCTCTAAAATATTACCTAAAGCTCCAGTTAAATATTAGAGAACCTTCCAGTTAAGAGATTGCCTTCATGAGTTTTCAGGTTTCTGTGTGTACCTACGTTGAATTCATAAATTTTTCCAGTAACTGAGTGTTCAAATATCTCACGATCCTTCTCCCCTGATGGCATTGTCTGTGTTCTTCATTTCCATGGATTTTAGGGTGGGTTTTTTTTTCAGATTGTTTATGTAGACTAAATACAAGGACAGATACTTTAACAACTATATGACAATAGCTCATGCTACTTTAGATAGAATAGAACATATAGCTAATTTAATTCTTATGTCACAATTGTATGGAACTCACATCCTTCTTCAGTGGTGGAAATAACTAGGAGAATTGGTATTATTGATAGAAATTTTCAATGCTGCAATGTACAAGAGCCTACATGCAGTTTTTCCTTAGAAGATAATTGTGCTGCCTTTAAGAAACCAGCATTTTCACTAAAAACTGAAACCACTATTTTTCAGTCTCCAATATTACAATTTATTTTTTTTGTTAAAGCTGTGCAGAAAATCATAGTAAAATATGCTTTAGGTATATAGATATCTAACTTCTGAGTCTGGACTCCAAGATTTTCTTGGCTAATGCCAGAGCAGTCTGATGTTATGTGAAGTTACTGTATTTTTGCACTAACCAAAAGTTAGATCTGGTGCTTTGGATATTGCTGGCTTTCCAACTTTGCTCTTTATAGCCTTTAAATATGCAGCAGCTTCTTACCATGTAGAAGTGTGATTTAGTGTATTTAACTTGATCTGTAGAAATTAACAGATTATTCTTCAATAGACTTTCTAATTTATCATATGCTGCATTAATGAAAAGTTTCCCCTTTGAACAGTTTTCTAATTTTATTGTACATTAGTTGAAACTGCTCTAGTATTACAGTGGAATTTTTAATATCCAGTACCTACTATGAGCTGCTGGCTTTCAAGTATTTGGTTTACTTTTCTGGAAATTTTCTCTCAGAAAATCTGTGATAATTCATAAAATATAACTCTAAGAACTTGCAGCAGTTCTGTCTAAATTACAATTATGGCCCAAATTACAATTATATTCATGTTCATTATCATGGCCACTATAATGGGCATGAAGATCAACTGTTGACTGCATGGTTTATATATGAAATAGTCAAAACCAGGATGACCTGAGTTGACTTGAACTACCAGTGAGAAAGAATATTATGAAGCCCTCCTGAAAATTTTATTTCCAGTCCCCTTCTGTTGTTAAACTGCCATGGCTTATACTTACATGGTTATGCTGAAAAATATTTGTCTATGTCTGAACAGCATGTGAATTTCTTGTTATGCCAGTTAATCCTTGGTTCCTCATTTGTCAAAACATTGGAAAAGTTTGTCAGGGACTTTTCTTTTGGGAGTCTGCTTGCATTGCTGCTGAAGTATTGTAAGAGATTTGTTAATACCTAGGCTCCCACCTGAAATTATTAGGAAGTAGTTCTAGCATCCTAATGAATTTTCTTCTTGTAATTTGCATGGCCCTGTCAGAGAGCAATGTTTATGCAATGTCTCCAGTGAAAAAGTGTATGCCCTGAGATTTTCAGGTATAGACAGGCAGGCAACAGCCAGCAGAACTCAGACTGTTGGTTTCTGATTATCTGTCGGAGGCAAAGAAATATGGAATACATATTCCATGTATACATGGAATACAGCCTGTACATTCATACGTGTGGTCCAGAGCACGCCGAGTCTGTGTATCAAACACAAGCACGCCTAGCCCTCCTCCGCGAGCCAGGTGGCTCATGTGGGCAGTGCCTCGTTGTGAATATTATTATGGATAGGAGTTGTTTGGTTTTAGTCTCAAGGGACAATCAGTGAAGATTGCTGATTATAGTCAGGCTTGCAACGCCTAATTAAGGGAGCCACTGCCTTGTGGAGAGTGGGCGGGGGCAGGAGGAGCAATGAGTGGGGAAATCTGGGTGAAGGAGGGAAGAATACAGGAAATTCAGAATTCTGCCTGAGCTTCCACAGGAGCTTGTATGAGGGAAGAGCTTTTTGTCCAACTAAGCAGGTGGGTACAGAGGATACAGCAAAGGGGATATGCTTTGTTTTTAATAGCTTTCACAGACTTGTAGTGACTGATTTTTGCCATATCGGTTCAAACTGTTTCCAGCCCTGTCCTTGTTTTGTCTGGTTTTACCAAAGGCCTAATGGGGTCTGAGTCAGGTGCGCGGCAGTCACTCTTGTCTGTGTTATATCTCCAGATGAAAATATTTAATTTTCTCTGAAATACCTGCCTTTTTCACCTTTTCCCTTTCCCTCTCTCTCTCTTCTTATTGTTGATGTTTGCTGTTAAATCAGCAGTTCAACTCTGATTCTCATTAATTTAGGCCTCAGGTTTAGGTCAGCTTAGAGATGACTGGGTTAGATTAGCATTTGGTCTAGTTTTGAGGTGTTTAGGCAGTAATGACTTTGAATGACACAAAGCAAGAGAAAACCATATAGCAGCTTAAGCATGCTCTCACAGGTTATTAAAGACAAATTTAAATGCATAAACACAAAGCATAGAATACATGTTCTGCATTTAGACTTTTGCCCAAAGGTTATAAAAGGTTATATATATACCTTATATAAAGGTTATAGCTACTGAGTGCATTCTCTGTTATAATGAAACACCTGTAAAATACAGATAGGATGAGTGTTCAATGATTTTACTTTTGTTTAGGGTGTCATAGCAAGAAAGAAATGCACAGAAAGTAGCACTTCCTTGTGTGGTCTCGTCTCCAAACAACCTGAGGTTTATAGTTCACAGTGTTTATCTGGAAAGTCTGTTTCCCTGCAGGATCTGAGATGTCATAAAATTTGATGCTCTAAAATCCTCTGTCCTAGAGAGAGAGGGGGAAAATATAATCCATTGCAGTAAGATGCAACAGGGAATTCTGAGGACTAAGAATAGAGCTTTTCCTGAGCGTGTCAATGCTGCTTTCAACCCTAAGGTAAAAAGGGAATTTTTTTTTCCTGCTGAGTCTCTCTGAACACAGTATCTATGTCCTATGCAAATTCCAGAATTTTGTTTAAATAACAAGATTTACTTTTATTTCGCTCCCCCTGCCTTAATAATTTGCCTAACCGTAGTCAAGAAGTCTTATGAAACTTTTTTATTTTATTTTCCTTTCTCAAGCAGAGAGAGTACGTTTTGCATTCTAATCTGTTTTATCCTGTGGGCTTTAACATTCAAAAGGCATGGCTAATTTTTTTAAGTTTCATTACAATCATAGTATATAATGATAAGCTGATATTAATTAAACATTATTTTTGTTATCTCTCACTATATGCTCAAAGCATTCTTTTGAAAAAGTCTTATGAAAGTTGCCTGTAAAATTTTTTCTGTAATCCTTTTTCCAATTAGGCATTCCTTGTGAGGGGGGAGTAAAGGGATGTTAAAGTCTAGAATTAAGGCATGTGTCTGCTGATACTTCCATTGCTAATTCATTAGCAACATCTAGCTATAAACTTTTAGTCAAATCTATGGGCCTAGTGAGGGAAAATATTACACTGAACCTCTTGCTGTAGGTATCTTTGGCATTCCTTTTAGTGAAAATCACCACTATGGAAAAAGATTAATTTCATCCAATTATTTTAAAGGATGATGAGATCCCCATGTATTACCTACCTTTTGATTAACGTTGCCTTTTTAATTTCACGTGTCAGCTTGGAAACAGAATAAAATCTAAAGTAGTGGTATATGGGGACACTAATTTTCTTCTACTATACTCAGCTTGGCCTTCTTACATTGCTTTCTAGGAAGAGAATTTCCAGTCCGCCCTGGAATAGATAAGAGAATGGGTTTTGTGCCTTTCTGGTTTTGGGAATTAATGCAAACAGAATATATCGCCTATCATTTCACATTCTTGATTAGTGTGGATTTTCTCATATTCTATTAAAATGGCAAATTGTCATCACAAATTGCAATTGCAGTAGTAGAGAAATGAAGCCAGAAGAGACTTGTTTTATATATTACTTGGAGTGCTTCGCTCCGCTCAAATTTGTGCAGTTTGAATTTCTAAGATTGTGAAAGAGGCCAGACACTTAAGGTGCATATTGCTACAAAAGTTTCTGAGATCCACATCTTTCTATGCCTTTCCTGCTGTCCATTATTCTTCAAATACACAAGACTATTTTCTATATAATTCAGTCACTTTTAAATATATTTTTTCCTGTCAGCCAAGTGTTTTGTTTATTCTTTTCCACTGCTACTTTTTCTCAATCACTTTTCCCAAGGATTTAATACCTATTTTGATTACCTAGAAGGTGTAGACTTTTATTAACTGGTTTCGTTAAAATGAAAGTCATATCCTGTGCCATAGACAATGCTTATAATGTGAAAAATAATATGCAAAAATCAATATACAAATACTATACACCATGTTTCTTATTTAATAATAGCCTTATTGGTGTGCAGGCAAACTGGGATGTATTTCAGTCTCTAAATAATGATCCACTTGCTTTATGGTTCATTTTTCACCATTCTAATTAGCTATTTAAATTCTGCTTTTAAATGAAAATAATTATTTACTGTGAACATTTGTTTTAAACATCAGTATACTGTTCATCTATACAGTGATATATTCCCAAATGAATATACATAGTATATACTCAGTTGCTGAGGAATAATAATTAATAAATAAAATAATAGTAATAATGTTGCGTAAGAAAACTGTTAATTACATTTGGCTTGAGATTGAAGTACAATATTTGTGTACCATTATACTCCTTTCAAGTTGTCTCCCATTAGATTGACTAAATATTAGGTCTTACAACCATGTCTCTTTTCAATAATTGTATTTTAAAACATACTTAAGACTTGCAGTCTTATAATTTGTGTGGTAGAAAAACAAGGTCAGAAAAAATTAGGTCTTTTTAACACTAGAAAAAAAATCTCACTAGTTTAAACTCTTTCTTCTTCGTTGGTTAATTTGTCCTAATTATTTTTTCAGTAGTAATTTTGAACTGTGATAATTCTACTGAGAATGTGATGTGCAGTGGGATGATGAATTGGTATTTTTTGGATAAAACCATATTTGATGAAATGTTACTATACCTTTTTTTCCTTCTTTTACAATATCAGCTGTCCTGATCTCATGTTACCAAGATGCCAGGTTAAAAGCCCGTCTATTCTTTACATGAGCCATGGCTTTTGTTATCTTGCCGTAAAAGTATATGCTATTACAATTATAAGCTATTTCTCTACTGTTTATTTTCCTGATCAGTTTAATTTTTTTCATTTGAAAGCTTTGCAAAGGAGCCATTGTAAGAAACATAGATGTGAGGTTTAAGTATATTTCATTTAGTTTTCTTCAGCAGCCTTTTCTTTTGAGAGTTTTGTAACTGGAAAAGTCTGACTTTATCTCCACTGTTTATAAAGTAAAATATCAGTAAGAAAGTCTCATGGAATTTTGTCCTCTTATCTTGTGGACCTTTGTTATTGAAGTATTCTATGCTTACCTTAAAATGCCTCCAGTTCGGGGCAGGGTAACTCTGCATGGATTACAATAATGTCATGACAACTTTTTTTACTCTTCCCATTTTATACTTGCTGGTGGGATCATGTAGGTAGTTCAGTTCAGGGCATTCTATTTGTTTCTGGTAACTAATTCCATGGTAAATCCAGTCAAGAGCACTGCATCGATCAGTATGCTCAAATCCCTTCAACCAGGAGCTAAGGGAATGTGACATCATTTTTCCACACATAAATAAAATGTAACAGCAGCAGCAACAATAAAACAGAATAAAACAAAAGAGCACCAACCAACCAAAACAAAACAACCTACAAAAGAACCCAACCCCCCAAAGCTGGTTTTATTTGCCTTTGAAATAAAGGGGGTAAACTTTAAGATGCCTGTTGAAGACATTAAAGGTTTTGGTAGCTGTGCTGAGGCCTGACACACAAAGAAGATGGAGAGTCTAATGACAGCTTAATTAAAAGATATCCTAATTATATCTGAATTTTTATTGTTATACACTGATATGACTGTGCTTAAATCCTTTTAAGAACATGGAAGGTTAAAGCCTAAAACATAAAAGTCAAAAAAAAAAATCTCCTAAACTTTAATAATAAAAAAAATTACTATTTGACCTTGGTGAAAGTTAAAGAGAAATGAGCAAGAGTTTGTTTCACTTGACATGTCTTTTTAGCCCTTTGGTATTTTAAAGTTTTCATTTAATGTATTTTGTTAACTATGCTACATCTATAGTGTTCATATAAATGAACACGGAATGTGTGAACATTGCAGTGTATGAACAGTGCATTTATATGAATTGAGTATAATAGCAATAAAAATTTCTTTAACATTGCATGATATTAATAACATCTGCTTAATGTTCATTGTTAATCCTATCAAATAACTTTTTGCAATTGAATTCCCTTAATCAATATTGAAGTAAGAAAAACATAACAAACTTACTCCTATGTTCCCTTTTCCCACAGAAACAAACCAAACAGAAATTATCAGTTGTTTGTTTAATATATAGCCTATAACTCTGTGTATGTAACCTGGAATAAACAGCCTATAATTCAAATGTAATTTCTAAGAAATAAAGTCTATCGCTCTCCTGAGGCATTAGCAAAATCCTCCATTCCCTAGAGTTCATGGAAGTGCTATTAGTTTCCATTCCTCTTACCTGAGGATTATACTCATACATCAATGCAAGTAATATAGAATTAATATTACATTATTTTAATAGAATTATTCAACTTCATTCATATACCTAATATTCTTTGGTGTTAAATAAAAAACCTGTTAATAATTACTGCTTTATTACACTAAGATAATCCTAAAGATTGTGAAAGACCAATCTCTTTGCAATTAATAGTTTGTGGTTGGTGGCATTTATTTTTTTTTTGAAAAGGGTCTGAGGAAACTATTATAATAGCTAATCTAACTTTCCATATAAAGGTCTTCCATTTATTTCTGTATTCCTTCATTCCTCCTGTAACTGGGGCATGAGTAAAGCATGTCTTTCAAAAAAATTAGAGTCTTCAAATACTTTCTATACCTTAATATTTCCAAATCATTTCCCTTAATGGTTTATTATTAACAATTAATAAAGAACAGAGTTTATCATTTGGATACATCTGTCTTCTGCTTCCAATGACTGCTTCCTGATAGCTAATCCATCATTAGACAGAATTCAATGGAAGTCTTTGGTTTTGTACAAGGAAATGTTTGCAAAACATTATTCATAGTTTATTATTAAAAACAAACTCTATTTTAACTGTGTCTACTGGTATCAGTCTAGGGCAGGAAAGAAAAACAGATGTCTTTGTACATGTAAAAGAATACACTTATAAATTAGATTGATTAGAACACTTATCAATTAGATGAAAGCTTAAGACGTTTACTGAATTGTTATTTCAGGTCTTGGTGCACTTTTTTTTTCTTCTTAAACTTCTTGCTTCCAACATGAACTCCAAGAGAAAATAACTACAAGCTTTACAATATACTGCCTACTTCACAGCGGGGAGACTAAACAGTTGTTGGTATATCTGTACTGTATATAGCTTTACTTCGTGATTCATTTTGAATAGTTAATGTAAATTCAACAATGAAATACTGAACTAATCTTGAATTTTCTAATATCCAGTAGAAAAAAATCGTCTTAATTTTCCTTTCAAGTTTACTAAATGTCACACAATGGATAATATGGTATAACCTCTCATCAAATCTCTGAATGTATCCCTCAAATTTATCGTTGAACACTCTACAAAAGGGCAGGTGCAATTGATTCGTATTCATATAATGAATTTCTTTTTTCCTTTGCAACACTACGTTATCTGCCTTTGTAAGATGAAAGGCAGAAACAAAATATTATTCCTAGAAATTTATCAGCATATTGTTTTTAATCAATACTGGTAAATATACTACAATTTTACTTATATTTATGTCTTAACACAGACTCCATATTACTTGCATTTCTGGATTCTGAGAAGGTAATTGATGTTAACGCTCTTGTGTCTGTACTCTCTAATTGTCATTCTTCCTGCATGTTTTCTTTTATCTAGACAAAAATTTGCAGAGACGAAAGATAAGATCTGAATGAGCTCTCAGGCTGAATAATAAAATGCAATGCACATTATGTGGTTTATAGAAAATTACACTTTAGAAAATTACACTTAAAAACCATCTCTGAAATTTAAAAAAAAAAAATGAATAGGGGTTTTAGGCAAATTACTCCCATTAATGTCAGTGGGAATTGTGCAGCTAAGATCCATCTGTACTGGGTTTTTTGGGGAAAAAATAACACTATATTGTCAGGAAATATAATACTGTTCAGTAATTGTGAGGTTACCTGGAGTTTTAGGAGCTCACATGAGGGAGAAGAGTACCCATTAAATACTGTCTCTTAGAATTTCCATTGATAATTCAGTACGCTAAAATATTGCGTCTTAGGGATCTCTCTCCCCCTTTTTGGCTACTCTAATCCAGAGTGTCCTTAGATAAGTTAATAATATTAAGTGTATATATTTATTTTTAAATTATGAGCTATATGAGATAAGTATATTCATCTACAGCACCTTATCAACTGTCCTGTGTTATTTCTTTCTTGGTAGGCTGCAATCATAGAATTATTTAGGCTGGAAAAGACTTGTAAGATTGAGTCAAACCATTAATCTAGTACTGCCAAGTCCACTACTAAATTGTGTCCCTAAGCGCCACATCTACACATCTTTTAAATACCTCCAGGGATGGGGACTCAACCACTTCTCTGGGCAGCCTGTTCCAAGGCTTGACAACCCCTTCAGTGAAGAAATTTCTCCTAATATCTAATCTAAATCTCCCCTGGCGTGACATAAGGCCACTTTCTCTTGTGCTATTGCATGTTGCTTGGGAGAAGACACTGACACCCACTTCACTGCAGCCTCATTTCAGGTAGCTTTAGAGAGTGACATGGTCTCCCCTCAGCCTCCTTTTCTCCAGGATAAACAACCCCATTTCCCTCAGCTCCTTCTCATAAGACTTGTGCTCTAGACCCTTCACCAGATTTGCCGCCCCTCTTTGGACATGCTCCAGCACCTCAGTGTCTTTCTTGTAGTGAGGGACCCAAAACTAGACACAGTATTTGAGGTGCAACCTCATCAGTGCTGAGTAACAGGAAGACAATCACTTCCATAGTCCTGCTGGCCACACTATTTCTGATGCAAGTCAGGATGCTACTGGCCTTCTTGGCCACCTGGACATACCGTTGGCTCATATTCAGCTGGCTGTTGACTGATACTCCCAGCTTCTTTCCACCGGTGCAGCTTTCCAGCCACTCTTCCCCAAACTTGTTGCAGTACGGGGGGTTGGTGTGACCCAAGTGCAGGACCCAGCACTTTGCCTTGTTGAACCTCGTAACATTGGCCCATTGATCCAGCCTGTCCTGGTGCATCCCTAGAGCATTCCTAGCCTCAAGCAGGTCAACACTCTGCCCAACTTGGTGATGTCTGTAAACTTACTGAGGGTGCACTCTATCCCCTTGAAAGAAAGTACATCTAATGCTGTCTATACATGAGATAGTAATTCTACACTGAATGTCTAAGCATTTTAGGTTTAAAGCAAAATATGTACAAATAGCAGTAATCTACTTCTGTATAGCCATCATTGACATAGGATTTGTAGATACTCCAATTTAGCAAGGGCATTATAGACCAGATCTGACTGCATAAATTGGCGTATGTAGTATATAATCTTTAGTATATAAGCTGTTTTGGTCATAGTGGCACGTGTTTCAGTGCAAAGGTATATACTTTCACCGCTTAAACTAAAGCATTATAAAAACAGCAATATTGCACAGCTATATTAAATTGGTATAACTTTTTCCTGTCATGTGCTATGAAACTGCTAATAAATTTAACATGTATTTGGTGTGTCATCAAAGAACAAAGTATGAAATCATCATCTTAAGAAAATGCAGTTGTGATGTATTTCTTTAAGAGTGAGCTACCTAGGAAATTTACCCAGAGCAAGCTTCTATGCATATGATGTATTTTTATTCCTATTCAGCTCAGAACTGGGGCCAGTTTTTTTTAGGACAGTTGTCCTAATGAAAGTCGTTTATGTATAGAATGGTAACAGCCATAGAAGAATTGATCCTTAAAGTCAGCATGAAGATATTCTCTGATTTTTTTTCCATTTTAAAAAAGACAAAATTAGGAAAACAGGCCCTTCTCTAGTTCAGTAAAATGAAGGAAACTCTACATTTGGCCTTTGCTTACTGTTTTATTGGACCCGAATGTGACGAAACGGGGAGAAAGGACTTCACTGCGAGGTTCAAATTAATTTATTTGAACTTCACTCACAGGTCCAATACGTCGCT